>CM014275.1:43752558-43782508 GCA_004135705.1 Alloteropsis semialata
CTCTACTAGCTCGCACGGAGCGGAAAGGGCACCCATGCCAAGGGGCTCAAGCTCACGGCGGCAGAGCCGGCGCTTGCCCACGCGCAAGCGGGGCCCGAGCCCACGGCGACGCAGCTGGCACTCGCCCGTGCGCAAGCGGGGCCCGAGCTCACTCGTGGCGGTGGAGCAAGAGCTCGCCCACCAGTGGCGTAGCTAGGATTTTGTCAAAGGGTATGCCACACAATGTATATAAAGATAGTATTATACATATGTAATTTGCCAAAATAGCATACCAAGTATTAGATTCAACAATTAGGTGCAAAAATTGCACAAACTATAGCACAGAGTCAAACATGTTAGTATATTCAAAGGTACTAGTATGGGCTATTAAACTTGAGCCAAAACCTTAGGGTATGCCAAGGCATACCTGGCATACCCCTTGGCTATGCCACTGACGCCCACGCGCACATGGCGGGGCTCGAGCTCGCGACGGTGGAGAAGGAGCTCACCCACTCGCACACTGCAGGGCTCGAGCTCGCGACGGCAGCAAAGAGGGCGGCTGCTGGACTTCGCGAATGAAGGGAGGGCTGCAGGAGGAAGCACCACCGGCGCCGATGGCCGGAGTTGACAGGTCAGGAGCAGATCTAGAGCATGGCGGGAGAGGGAGGAGTTGGTTGACTGATGTGGCCAATTTTAGACTGACTTATTTTGGATGGTTGGATTTGCATATTTTGGTTCAGGAGAGAAAAAAATAGGTCATAGCCTAAAAAATTTAGGGATAACAATCATATAGGTATGCTGCTAGAGCAGTTTTTTAGGCTTTTGGATAGTTTGTAGGTATAGCAATCCAATATAGGTATGCTGCTGGAGATGCTTTTATGGGCGTATATATGCACGAGAAGTTGTCCCACAAACCATATTATAAACTAGCTAGATGAAAGTCATATGGAGCTCTTGCTAATTAAAATAAGCCGAAGTTAGTGAAGACCACGTTACAGCTTTGTGGATAAGCACATTATTTAAGTAAGCGTGTTTGTGAGATTAATATACTGGGTATTAAGGTCGCTGATAGATGACCAAGTGCAATTAATCTCTTTTGCTCTTTGTGCAAATGAAATCAAGATTGTTGGTAGCACCGACTTTTCATGAGAAATGAGGCTACTAACTTCGATCGTTCACAAACATAAGGGATGAACGTAATACTTAGGGCTATGGGAACAACCGAACAAAGTGCATAGCTATGCACTTGGTTATTCAAATTCTAATTGTCTTGAAGAAAAAAACGTGTCGTAAAGGTTGAGATGATGGTTTTGTTATTTAATTACGCTTAATCTACTCTTGTGGTCCAAAAATGTAGGGGCTGCAGCCCTGCAAAAGTAGTTTATGATGTTTGTCAAAAGGTGATTCATTGTGTAAGGAACTTCCGCAGCAACTTTTTTTTTCCCTTCGTGTCAATTGTTAGGGATCTTTCACGTTCTCTGATTGACGTTTGTGGTTCTTTTACACGGAGTTACATGTGCAGGAGAATAAACATGTGTAGCAAGCTTTATTTCTTTATACCCTAATCCAAACTTTTGCAGAACATGAGTGAGTGAATCGAGACCTTTTGGCCCTGTTTAACTAGCAAGGCCCGCGCAAATAGCGCGGGAAGCTAGCGTTTGTTTTCTTAACAAACGGATTTTGAGTTCAAATTAATAGATGAAAATAGTTTTATTTAGTCGTGTCATTATAATTATTTTGCCCTATAAATCCATAGTAATATATCATAGATAATTAATATAAATATTATGTATTTTTAACATGGCTATATTTTTAAATTTTCTAATTGGTGATGCACATTTTTGGTTGAAAGTTGTAGTGATGTTGATAAATCATATTTTCATATTTAGAGGAAGATTGGTTGTTGGCTCGATGCATACCATTTTCGGTAAATAGTTAGAATTTAACTTTGAGTTTGAATTTGAAACCTTAATGGGCAATAGATGCATCATTTTTTGTTTTTGTCCCATGCATACCAATATCATTTAATTTTTAGTTTAATTTAATTTTGAGTTTGAGTTTGAGATCTAGGTTATTGGCTCAATGCGTACCATTACCTTTTTTTTTATTTTGCTCCCCCAATATGCAATTGTTATAGCCCCATGCATGCTTGTTTAGTCATCGGTCTAACTATGTGTGGTCTCTTCATTTGATTGTGTCCCTGTCTTTCTCACGTCTTTTTTCTCATCTTCCTTCTACTCTATTAGTTACGCAAAGCACTTATATTTGAAGGATGTAAGTCCTTGGCTCTCACGTATGTCTTTCATCAAAAGCTAAACATTTATTCAAATTCTAAAAACAACAACATATAGTTTTATTTCTAATAGTGTCATTTATTTATTTTTCTAGATGATCAACCTAAGATACCATCTATGTTTTTCTCACCATTTTTATTCTATGCATGCTTCCATAATGATTTTTTTATACATTCAGTATTGCGGTTGGCATGGTATAGCCTTGTTCTTTGAACTCATCCTCTCTCATCTGCTTCTGCTCCCAAAGGGTTTTACCCGCTATGCCGCGATCATTAAAGATGTATTCCTGACGCTTAACACTTTACCATGCATGTTCTTTCCTATTTTTGAAAACAACCTTCAGCTTGCTATGGATGGATGTGCATGTCAAGTCTCAATTTTCATGTTGCTTTGTTCTGGATCTTGTTAGAACTTTGCACATAATTGCATCATCTATCATCCATTTTGTCCTAAAATTTTTAAATCTCATTGCTCCACTAATCACAATACTACATAACAAGAAATCACCATATTTCTACTCATTGTTGCTAGTGGTTTATCACCATGCCTTGGTTGCCACGTTAGGATGATACTCGGCCTTGACTGTCTAATTTTAATAGATCATGTAGTGGCTATGACATGACTCTATAGCCGTGCCATAATTGCTATGATTCTAATATTTGTATAAGTAAAATTCTTAAAAATAAATGAAATGAAATACCATATTTCATTTTTTTCTTGTATTATATTTATTTATGTTTTGCATGAAATTTTTATTTTTCTATAAAATCAATAATGTAGATTATTTTTTATTAGCATGATAATTTTAGGTCCTATGTCAAAATTAAGCCTTATTTTTATCCATTTAATTCTTTAGTAATTGTATTTAATTCATACTAATAAATATATATATAATATTATTTTTAATTACTATACAAATAAAAAGATATATAGTATTGTGTTTAATTAGTTTGTATCCATTTAGTTCTTTGTTAATTGTATTTGGCACATACTTTTTACTTAGCTATATACTGCTTCCAAATTCATACACAAACATAACTATTAATTTCCTTATTTTTATTTTTAATTTAGCTATGTATTTATTGTATTTGATATAAATTCCTAAGTTAATTGCTAATTTATATTTTTGAATTTTTAGTTTATCTATTTACTAATTGTATTCGATATGTACTCTTTGGTTAAGCACTAATTTTTATTTTTTTATTTCAAATTTAACAATTTAGTAATCGTATTTGATGTGGAAACTTTGGTGCTAATTTACTGATTTTTTATTCTAAAATTAGCTACTATTAATCATTCTCAATCAGGACTTTTTTTAGGATAACATAGACCGATAGTTCATCATAATGGGGAATTTTTTCTTTTTTGATTCATAAATCTAAGGTTATCTACGTTTGCTACAAACAGTGGCTGGCTGAAATTCTTTTTCAACAAATTTGGTGGGATACTATTTGCACTAAAAAATATTTATACCATAAATTAAGTATAACTTAATTGCTTAGGTTTCTTATGACGGAATCTGTCCACCGGGTTCGAGTTCCTAACTCAGCACAGGTGTCGCACATCGATGCGTCCGTGGTGACTTCGTCAATCTCAAGATCGGAACAACAGGCCAAATATTTCGGAGGTACTCATAAGGGTGGGTTTACATGCGTGTATTTATAGTGGTGAGTGTGTATACGTGTGTGAGCATTGTGTCTGTATTGATGTTTCAAAAATATCTTCATAACCCAACTCCAATGAATTGGTCATCCTATCTTTTTTTCCTTGTATGCATCTGTCTGGAGATTATTCCATCTATTTAGTGCCAATATGAGATTATCCAATAAAGGGTATAGAGATTGGATACATCAGCATACGTGGGCGCATGTGTAAAACATGTCAATTTTGTGAATTTTTTCCTTTGCAGCACCATCTGGCTAAGCGTAGCATCTTCTGATTCCATCTATTAGTCCATATGGCAGAGGACCTAATATACTAAATCACACAGTTCTAAAACAATATAACTCATACGTGCACGTAGCTTATGTGGCCTCCTTGATCTGGTTAACAATCGATCTGCACGCTTTCATCTCCATCGATCGTTTCTGTATTTCAGGCAGTCATATGCGCACAGCATGGCCAATATATATGCAATACTTCAGTGGTTCATCAGTCGCACGCATGCAATTTATCGTACCCCTAAATGAACCCAGCATGCGGACACGGCTTCAGCCTTCAACCACATCATTGCTCAATTTTTACAACTGGTGTGCTGCCTGCCCGCTGCCAGTCAGAGTCTCACACACATCACGGCTCGAATAGCTGCAAATTCAGACATGAAAACCGATGTATCCTCTGTGTCTCTGAGATGCTCCCGTAAAAAAAAGTTGTACATGAGTCATGGAAAGTTGCCAACTTTGAGCAATGATTTGGCGCCGTCAACAACTATATATGGTGCTCCTTTGTACGGGCGGCACGACCTTTACATGGACATAGGAACCCTTCGGTGATCACATCATACACGCTTTCTGTGATACACGCCATCGAATGTTAAAAATAAATAAAAATTAGATCGATGTTTTATTTGCATCTTCATTTAGAGTTATAATCGTATTCAACGTGGACTTGTTAATTTGTTTTTTTATTCTAAAATTAGTTATTACTAATTATTTTTGTGAGAACTTTTAAAAGTAAAGTTAGATATATATTAAATCCAATGGTGCATATTTTTTCTTTTTTGAATTAACATGAGAATTTCAAGGCCCTCTTGGCGAATGTGGTGCCTTCTAACTTTTAGGGGTAAGCTAGACCGTTAGATATACATTAAATCCAACAGTGTATATTTTTTTGATTAATGTGAAAATTTCTAGGCCCTCTTGGCGAATATGGTGGTTTCTAACTTTTAGGGGTAAGGTAGACCGTTAGATATATATTAAATCCAACGGTGCATATTTTTTTATTTTTTGGATTAACGTGAGAATTTCTAGACCCTCTCGACGAATATGATGGCTTCTAACTTCTAGGGGTAAGCTAGACCGTTAGATATACATTAAATCCAATGGGGCATATTCTTTTTTTTGGATTAACATGGGAATTTCTAGGCCCTCTCGGCCGTTAGATTTACATTAAATCCAACTGTGCATATTCTTTTTGTTTTGGATTAACGTGAGAATTTCTAGACCCTCTCGGCGAACGTGGTGGCTTCTTTTAACACTATTGTATTAAGATACTTTTGCGTTGATCTTGCAGGACTGCTAATTGGATTTATCGAATATTAAAAATAAATAAAAATTAGATCGATGTTTTATTTGCATCTTCATTTAGAGTTATAATCGTATTCAACATGGACTTATTAATTTGCCTTTTTATTCTAAAATTAGCTATTACTAATTATTTTTGTGAGAACTTTTAAGAGTAAAGTTAGATATATATTAAATCCAACGGCGCATATTTTTTTGAATTAACATGAGAATTTTAAGGCCCTCTTGGCGAATGTGGTGGCTTCTAACTTTTAGGGGTAAGCTACACCGTTAGATATACATTAAATCCAACAGTACATTTTTTTAATTAACGTGAAAATTTGTAGGCCCTCTCGGTGAATATGGTGGTTTATAACTTTTAGGGGTAAGGTAGACCGTTAGATATACATTAAATCCAATGGCGCATATTCTTTTCTTTTTTGGATTAACGTTGAAATTTCTAGACCCTTTCGACGAATATGATGGCTTCTAACTTCTAGGGGTAAGCTAGACCGTTAGATATACATTAAATCCAATGGTGTATATTCTTTTCTTTTTTGATTAATATGGGAATTTCTAGGCCCTCTCGGCCGTTAGATTTACATTAAATCCAACGGTACATATTCTTTTCTTTTTTGGATTAACGTGGGAATTTCTAGGTCCTCTCGGCGAACGTGGTGGCTTCTTTTAACACTATTGTATTAAGATAATAGATTCTAGGAACTTTGCATTCTCTTTTCACCTCGAGAACCGTGTCATTTTATTTCTTCTATCTGTGCACGCGACCCAATGTGTAAACTTTTCACCACTTTTCACCATATCACCCCAATTAAACAGGGTCTTTGTCATGTGGCACTTACTAGTGGACCTTTGTGCCCTCTGACGAAGGAAACAGTCAAGATCTGGTAAAATGGAATCTATCCGTGTCCTGCGGTGCATTTTATATGGACTGCGTGCAACCTCGACTCTAGAGCCCTAAATACACTACATAGTATGGCAACGTATCAGGTGCAAACCAACCTCCCCGTGCAAACTATGCAAACCTCAATCTGGACCACATAATCTTGATCCAAGGGGGCGCGTAGAGAAAGGTGGGAGGGGGGATTTACAAAAGTGATCTTGCTGTGATTAAGGGTGGGCAGTGATTTTGCAAATCCCCCCTCCCACCTCTCTCTACGTGCCCCCTTGGATCAAGATCATGTGGTCCAGATTGAGGTTTGCATAGTTTGTACGGGGAGGTTGGTTTGCACCTGATATGTTGCCATATAGTATAGTGTATAGACATACCCAGTAGTTGTTACCTCCAAATTATCAATACGAAGATACTCAATCCAAAGGACTGTTTTTTTCTATCTTGTTTCCCCATGTGTTCCAGCCTCTTATGATATATAGCACTTAGCTATCGGATTTACAATGCTCATCATCTATCTTAACAATATGCTAGTTGTTCATACAAAACATGACTAGGTATACGTGTACACACTGTTGACATTACCGCTTATCCTTTCTTAGGATCATTCTAGTTCAGAGAAACTTATCCTTCAATGTAGTTTTCTTGTTTATGGAGTACAACACTTTTAAAAAGGTTTTTCTTTCGATAAGGGAAGAATTTATTAATCAAGATCTTTACATCGAGTTGATACAAAAATCTTGAAACATTCCCGGCCTCTGCATAGCCAGGATGCACACAACCTTAAAAGAAAAAAAAAACCCAACACACTAATGACGCTCAATCCGATGACTAGACTGCCATCCATGTGCCCGGGTAAAAAACTCATTGGCCACCTGTCCCAAACGTTGAGATGTCATTGTAACTAAAACCTGTGTAGCTGGCTTCTGTAGGATAGCCCATGTACGAAGCCAATGTGTAACCAAGAAAATAACCTGCAAAAGAGATGATGAAGTTTTCTTTCCAAAAACCAAGTCATTGCGACAAAGCCAAATAGACCAACATGTTGCCGCTGCACCTAGCAAAACAAATGGCTTTAACTAGTTACTAATACCCCATAGCCAAGCGCCAAACATATTTGACACACTATATGGTGGAAAAAGACCCGATGCTACTTGTATGATAGACCATACAGCACGAGAGAAGCGGCAATTGAAAAACAATTGTCTAATCGTCTCATTTTTTGACAAAAACAATATTGTCTGCTACCCTGCCAGTTGCGTTTAGCTAGATTATCTTTGGTTAAAATCACACCCCTGCAAAGGTACCAAAGAAAGATTTTAATTTTCAAAGGTGCTTTTAATTTCCATAGGTGTTTGTTGATGTTGGGGACATCGTTATGAATCAATGCCATGTAGTGAGATTTAACTGAGAACTGTCCATTAGAATGCAAGTTCCAATGAAACTCATCTACTTCCTGGCTCAAACTAATATTGGAGATTCGTGGGAGTAAATTGTTCATCGCCACCAACTTATTTCCAATTAGGTCCCTGCGCCATGTAAGATTAGGTGGTGAAGACCCTAGAACTTCTGATACAGTGGTATGCTTATAACGTGCTATGTTATAGAGACATGGATATTGTTCTTGCAATGTTCTATTTCCCAACCACTTGTCTTCCCAGAACCTAACTTGAGATCCATCTTTGATTATGAAGGTACCAAAACGAAGAAAATCTCGTTTTACCTTCATAAGGCTAGCCCAAAAGTGTGAGTCCCCATTCTTCCAATAAACTTGAGAAAGTGGTTTAGATCCTAAATATTTATTGTGGATGATCTGTTGCCATGTTCCATCTGTAGTAAGTAATCTATACAGCCATTTACTGAGTAGAGCTGTATTTTTCAAGTCTAGGTTATGTATGCCTAGCCTCCCTTGGTCTTTTGGTTGACATAATATATCCCATTTGGCAAGACGATACTTTCTTTTTTGTTCATCATTCTGCCAGAAAAAAGCGTGACCGAAAGTAGTCTAGTTTTTTAAGTACACCTTTTGGAATGGCGAAGAATGACATCATAAACATGGGTAAGCTACTAAGAACTGAGTTAATCAGTGTTAGCCGACCCCTTGATGATAATTGCTTGCCTTTCCAACTACTCAATCGTTTCTCGAAACGTTCCTCCACTCTTTTCCAATCAGTATTTGAAAGTTTCCTATAGTATGAAAAAAAAAAGTAAGGCTGTGCATAATTCTTAGTGGGCTGCATGTTTCTTCCTCCATGTCAGAATACAAATACTGAGTATTTTAGCTAACATACATTCAATGGTCGTTTGGTTTTTTAACAAACCCGAAAGGTTTATTGAAACAATTTACAATTTCAATATAGATACTAAGTTATTTATGGGTGTATATATTGTGAGAGCATTTGTATCAAAATTAGTTTATGTTATTCTAATGATTATTATATTTTCACAGAAGTAAGTGGAAGTGGCTTTTTTCCACAATAATGCGCAATATTGCTAGCCATTGAAAATACGATTGTGTGCCAGACAAGTGAAAGGGTACGCAACTAGAAAATTGGTGATAGTTTTTAATTCGCTTGCTTGAAGCACTACTATCTACTGTCTACAGTCCCTATCTAGGTTGAGCAAATTTGGAGGGAAATAAAGGTACCTTAAACAGTTCCTTTTCCAGCTTTACAGATCCTATGAATCAAACAGTAGTACCGCACCATACATCTCCTTAGGGATGGAAATGTGAAAGTGGAATCCGAATTATCCGATATCCGTATCCGCTAAAATGTAAATATGGATATCCGTATTCGTATTTGAATTTAATGTGGTATTAAAATGGATACATCCGAATTGGTTTTTCGTCGATTTTCTCTATCCGGTTCCACATCCGTATTTTCTGCAATATCCGACACTATTCGTATCCGACCATATGGAGATAACATTTAAAGTGTTTATTTGGATGTTAATAATGATAGTGTGTAATCAAAACTATTTAAAAAATGGTATCTCTATTACTAATGATTATGATATCAATTTTAATATTACTATTATTGTACCCATATAATTATTTAAAAGTTATCTCAAATTTTAATAACTAATGTAATTAATTTAAATAATAAAGATATATGAATATTAAATTTAGTTTAATACTATAGTTTATTTATTTATTGATGAAAATATTTTATATACTTTTTATTATTTCATGATAAATATATATATATATTAAATATATATATTTATCTATAGTTTTATTTAATTTTTATATGATTAATTATTGAAATAATTATGGATAAATGTGACACTATTAACGAGTGGTCTTTGTCTATACTTGTTATATATTTATACTTTAGTATTTACTTGTATACTTATACTTTAGTATTTACTTGTATAATGATTTTGTTGTTTAAAATCATGAATGAATAAAATAGATAAATATTGTCTTCTAAGTCGAGTAAATATTCGAATGCGTATCCGCATTCGAATATTCGTTTTGTATTCGTATTCGAGAGCATCCGAATTCGTATTCGTATTCGAGTAAAAATATGGTAAAAAATGCTATCCGAATTCGTTTCCATGCGTATCCGATCCGTTTCCATCCCTACATCTCCTACATAGTACATACTGTGCTTTAGCCAGAGAGGTCCATCTCATTGGGGACGCCATCCAACACTAGAACATTAAAATAGCAAATGAGCATCAAATCCATGACAGGACTACATCTACTTGTAGCATAGCAATGTGCAGGATGGGGCCTACCACAGGGGACGAATGGAGGCCCCTGCAACGACCGGTTCCCTGCGTGGCTTTCTCCATCATGCAGGCAGACATGCCTTGTGGGGTTGGATTTGGATCACGGCCTGCGTTTCTTCTCGGCTGCAATAATTTGTGCCGCCAAATAATATTAAAAAAAGTGGCAGCAGCACTGTGATGGTGGCAATAGAATATCAGAGAAACCACCAAAGAAACAGCTCTCCATGTCCCCTTGCACAATATTTGCTCAATGTACAAAGCACGGGAGAAACAAAAGGAAGAGAACAATATGCAGAATAGGGAATGCATGCCTGTGATTGAAAAATGGGAGGCACTGAAAGGGTCATTTGCTTGTTGAGATCAACAAGCCATAATTTTTCTGCGGTGTTGCTCACTGAAAAATTGGGGGTACGGCCGCCTTGGGAAAATGTCGTTTGCTTGTTAAACTTAATAAGGTGTCATTATCTGCAGTCGCCATATATTTGGGCCATATGTGTTGTCAGCATTAATTTGACTCGAGGTTTCCTCTCCAGTCTTTTTCATATAAAACTAGTACAAATGCCGAGTCTTTTTCATATTACTACTCCCTCTGTTTAAAAAAAAATACAACTATGTGTTGCGTGTCACCTAAATTGGTTCACGTTTGACCAAGTTCCTAGCAAGTTATATTCATATTTATGACTCTAAATAAATTTATTATGGAAACATATTTTGTAACTAATCTAATGATATTTATTTTATATTATAAATATTGATATTTTTAATCTATAAATAGGCAAACTTGAGATACTAAAATGTGACACTGTGCTAGAATTGAATTCTTTTTGGGACGGAGGGAGTAGTACTTATGCACCTATATATCTTGGAGTAATAGAAAAATTCTTTGTACTAACAAAGGTAAGTTTGCCCTTGAACATTGACAAAACCTTACAATAAAATTTTCAAATGAGAAAGTAATTTACAGCTTCAAGCACAAGTCCATGAGGCTAAAATAAATTCAACATACTTGAATATAGAACGAACAATAATGTAAATGTGAAACAAGGGCATATATTCTAGCGAATCAAACATAGCTATTACATTTGAATGAAACTGTGGCTACATGCCTACATTTAACAATGTGATGTGCACTATGTCATGCCAACTGGCATCAATATGTAATACATTTTTCATACACTTGTCAAATATATAGTTAGGAAATAGAAAGTCATCAGCTCCTATTTGTTAATTCCACATATATACTAGATATTGATATGGTTTTGAGTTGACCACAGCTAATGACACCTTCTTAGTAAGTTAATAAATGTTTCGCAAAAAAAGTAAGTTAATAAATGGAAGCAACAAAGATAATTGGCAGGTCAGGTAAATAAATTAAACTCATTCAGAAATTATGCTAAAGTATGTGATACACAGACAAAACTTGAGTATAATCTGGTGCACATTTTTTCATCTACCATTTTTTATTATTAAAAAAATCTACCATTTTTTTTACAAATCATTATCCATATACATCTAAAAGAGTGTGAGAATGTTAAGGCAAACAAATAATCTATGGTGTACATGGATAAGATGCATGTATACCACATAAGAGGGACCATGTCTTCTTAAACTGAGGGTTCCACCAACCACACCCTCCATAGTACTCGAAATAATTTCAATATACTAGTATTCATTCATGTCATGGCAATACGGCCTTTTTGTGCATGTGTATGTGAGCCTCTAGGATGATGGTAGTGAACAGACGAATGGAATTACGAGTTGCAGGGGAAGGAAAGAGGATTAAGAAACATAAGTAGCCTTCAAAGCAGAGACGGAGTGGGCAGTTCTTGAGTCACATAGGACAATTTACATAAAGTGCCGGATAACTAGCAAATGTCAATGTAAAGTGACAGTGACACTAATGGCTAAAGAAGAAAACATGAAAGCACTCATAGAGTTCAAACATCGAGCATTGGAGTTTCAACACCTAACTTGATGGAAATACCAAAATTTTTTTAAAGAGTCTCAGGGAGACCATGGAAAGACCAATCACACCAATAATTTTTCACAAAAGGATGTCAAAGTTGTTTATTTGACCCATGACTCGGCCTCCTTTGGAACATAGAATTCATTGAGTAATTTCGTAGGATTGAAATTCTATAGTAAATTTTCCTATGAGACCCTTTGGAACAAAGGATTGGCCATCATGGAATCCTTCAAAATTTTCTATAGAATGGCTCAATGCCTCAATCCATAGGATTTTTGGAGGAAATATAACATGAGGTGCTGAGAATTTTTCTTTGTGTCTATCTTCTCATTCCTATTTTCCTACATTTTCACTTCCAGCATGATTGAAAGTAACATGCAACTTAATTCCCTATATTTTTCGTGTTCTCATAGTTTTAGATGCCAAAGATGTGTAGTGCTTGAGATGTACACTCCTGAGTAAGATTTAACTAGGGATAAGTACGGCTGAACTTTCATTACCTTGCCTTCAGATGTCGTTGTACCTCCTTTGCCCGTACGCTGATCCGGACAAACGGACAATCCATCAGAGGACACTGTGCCACTATTTCAAAATACATGACGTTCTCCAAACGCTAAGGGGTTGTTTGGATCCTTGTGCTAAAGTTTAGTCCATGTCACATCGAATAGTATGATGATAATTAGGAGGATTAAACATGACCTAATTATAAAACTAATCACAGAATCCTTGTCTTTTTCACGAGACGAATCTATTAAGCCTAATTAATCTATCATTAGCAAATGGTTACTGTAGCACCACATTGTCAAATCATGGACTAATTAGACTTAATAGATTCGTCTCACAATTTAGCCTCCATCTGTGCAATTAGTTTTGTAATTAGTCTATGTTTAATACTCTTAATTAGTAACAAGACATCCGATGTGACAGGGCTAAACTTTAGTCCGTTGGAATCCAAACACCACCTAATTTCATCCTGCCAATAAATGCCATCTTTCTCGATCCTATCAAATCTTGGCCAGGTGTCCTATCAAATCTTTATCTGCACCACTGTCAGAAACAAGAATAAAACGCCGTCCGTCATAGCTTAAGGCATGTTTAGATGCACACATTATGTATAAACTTTATTCATTGGACCGCGCTCACATAGAGAAATGAACTGATACGGTTCTTTAGGTGTAAACTTTATGTCTTATTTATTTAACCCGCACGGAGTTAAAAAAAGAAAAGGACAACAGGTAATTCAGGTAACTTCTGTCAGTATCAGGTACCGACCGAGGCAGGCAGAAAACCAAGGAGGACGGAGAAGAAAGAAACCGCCGTGTCAGGCCTCCGATACCACCAAGGCCGGAAGCCGGGAGCGCAGAGCAATCGCCACTCGCCGCACACCAGCCCCGTGACGCCCGGTCCTGGCCGCGCGCCTCTGCGGCTCCGCCCGCCCGGCCGCCCGCGCTGTCGCTGCCCTGCAGCGTGCAGCGGCGCTACAAGAAACTGCGCAAGGCAGGCAGCGAGCCCCATGTGTTGGTGCTGATACTCGATAGCCAGCCAGCTCCCTCTCTTCTCTCTCCCATCTCCTCGTGCTCGCATGCGCTGCGCCCCTTGTCCTGTTCCCCCCACCTCGTCCACCTCGTGGAGTCCTCCCATCCCGCCCTGTCTCGGCGCGAGGCAGCGCCGGTCAGCTGACAGGGACGGACAGCTACAACGCGCGGCCTGAGCCGGCCGGCCATCTGCGGCCCGGACCCCTGATTGCGCGCGCCGCGGGCTTGTTCCTCGGTTCTTCCTCCGCCGCCGCTGCCCTGCTGTCAGCCTGTCCCTGCACACTTGTTGATTTCTTGATGAGTTGGCGTCGGCGGCGGCAACGCGGAGGCGGGGCTTCGGCTTCCCCGGCGCCAGCCATCGCCTGAAGATCCAATCTTCTCCATTTGGGCAGCCGAGGCGAGGTGAGGCGGCAGCTTCCGTTTCTTGATTCTGGTTACGTTACGCGCGCGGAGCCATTTCTCTCGGCCATTGCGTCGCCGGGAGATCTGATCTTTTATTTTGGCAGGAATTTAGCGCTAATGCCTGCTTAATTTCGGGTTATATGCTTTGGTCCGCCCTCGATTTTCTTGACTGGGAATGTTTCTTTTATCGTCCGTCCGTTCCTCTATCGAATGTCAAAAGGGGGCGTTTGTACTGATGCGCTCAGGTTCTTCTCCCCCCTTCGCCGTTTCTTGCTTTTTCCTCGCCTGCCCAAGGTCAATCCGCGAGCTCAATGCCGGCGCTGGTGGTTGCGCCATTCCTCCTTTGGGCCGATGGGGTCGTCTCCCTCCGCCCCCGAGAGGGACAGGGGAGACAGCGACGCGTCTCTGCTGCTGTTTCCTCCACCCACATTACTGCGTCTCCACCCCCGTCTGACCACATCGTCTGCAGAGTAGTAGCAAAATAATAGCTGCAGTTAAAAAAAAGAGGGGTGGTTTGAGCTTCTGCTTACCATTTCCTAGATCAGTTGGGGGAAGACTCTATCTTCATTTATATGTTCCTGTTCTTTTTTTTTTGAACAAATCCATATTCCTGTTCTTTCCAGTCAATTTGGCGCAGTTTGTTTCCTTAAAGAAAGGTGTAACCTGTTGTACACCTTGATCCATGTGCTGATGTGCATGCAGTGCCAAGTGCTTTAAGTACTAGTATCTTCCTGGATCACTTGAGGTTATCCTCTCTGTTCGAATTCCCTGTTTATTTGTTCACTTTGGGTAGTTGCTTGCATAGAGAACTCAATTGTGCTGCCATTTACTCACATCGGCTTCTTGTAGCGGCGGCATAGTGATCCAGTTACTCATTTAGTACCTGCTTACCCTCTATCCTTCGCTAGCTCACAGAAAACGCTGAGTCTGTGACGACATTTGGTCCTTGCTTATGTAGGGTTCTTCTGTTTATGTCAAGTTGACAGGTGTCGTCTTTTTTCCGCTTTTCCTGAACCAGTTCTTTGTGGAGTGCCCAAGTGGCGTGTGGTGAATTCCACACTATAAGGCTAACACCTGCTCTCCATTCTGGTGCCTGCCTCAGTATATCTCGGTTCTGTGCAGTTTCATATGGTGCTCAACTAGTGATCCAGTGTTTGGGGAGTCTCTCCAAGAATTGTTGCTAATACTGTCTGTATTCATAGGTACAAGCGCCATGGGACTTTTAGGTATGATGGGCGATTCGTTCGGTTGCTCGGCTACCGGAGAGCGTCTCGTCTCCGCCGCAAGGGATGGGGACATTCAAGAGGCTAGGGCTCTCTTGGAGCTCAATCCCCGCCTTGCCCGGTACTCGACATTTGGGATCCGGAACTCGCCCCTCCATTACTCGGCAGCGAAGGGCCACCATGAGGTGAACTATTGATTTTGTCTGTACAATCGTTTCCTGATCTTTCTGTAAAAATTCTAGATCCACCTTGCCGTTTTAATTCATTTAATCGGCTATCAGTATGTGAACTAGCTATTATTTGACAAATAATATCTCATTTTTCCATGATAGATTGTCTCCCTCCTAATTGAATCCGGGGTTAATATCAACCTTAGAAATTGCAGAGGACAGGTAAATTATTTTCTTTCTTGCCTAAGATCTTTAGTGATATTTCTGTCTCCCTTTAGATTATTTCATCAGCAGTGAGTCTTCATTCAGGGTTATATTAGAAAATACATTTAACCAATAATTTATTCCATAACTGGTTTATGCAACAGTATGATAAAACTTCTTGCAGCCTTTGTAGTCCTGTGCATTTACATGTAACTGAGTTTGCTTATTTTTTTGAGAGTGAATTAGTAGCTTCATCGAGAGGAACTATAAGTTGTATATGCGTACTTTGTTTCTATTGTTGAGTTCTACTGTACAAAGTCCGGATGCTGGCTGTGAAGTGCTCAGTACATAAAAATTGTTAGATAAATACTATGGACTATTCTTCAATGGGTATCATCTGATTGTGTACTTTTCTGCCCAGTTGCGTTTCAAGTTCTGAGCTTTTTATTTTCTGCTAACTCTGGACATTAAACTGCACAGACTGCTCTGATGCAAGCTTGTCTATATGGTCATTGGAAAGTTGTACAGATTCTAGTTCTTTTTAAAGCTAATGTAAGTGAAAATTACCTGATCTATTTTTGGGTCAAATTACTCCGAAATATCTATTTATGCAAGTGATCTGTATCTTGAATTTCTAGATTCACAGGAGAGATTGTTTTAGTGGCGCGACAGCTATTCACTTTGCCGCCCTAAAAGGTCATACTCGGTGCATTCGGCTTCTTGTGGCTGATTACGTGCCTAGCTTGTCAGAGTTTTGGAAAGTTATGCGTGGAAAGTCCACAGATGAAGCAAAAAGGGATGCCTTTGATGCGGTGTATGTGAAATCCTGACGTTCATCTATGTTGGCATCTTTCTAATCACCTATAAATTTGCATCATTTTTTCTTGCACCCTTTGGGTATTCATTTATGTGGTCATCTTCTCTCACTGATAAATTTGTGCCGTTTCTTCTTGCGCTCTCCAGATCACTCCGGAGGCTAATTAATGGAAAGTCGGATGGTGGCGTCACCCCGCTTCACTTGGCTGCCCTTCATGGCCATGCTGAGAGTGTGCAATTGCTATTAGACCTTGGAGCTTCTGTCTCTGAGGTCACTATCAACGATGGTTCAACTATTGACCTCATTGGTAAGTATTAAACAGAGTGACAAATGATTAACCTGATTCAGTTTGTTATGAAACTTTGATATTTTCCTGACATTTTAATAGATTAACTAATTCCTTCATGCAGGTTCAGGGAGCACTCCTCTCCATTACGCAGCATGTGGTGGAAGTGCTGTCTGCTGCCAAGTAAGATGGTTAACTTTTCTTTTTCATGAAAATTTAAGCAATATGCCAACACCCATTTACTGATTTCTGCTAAACAGCTTCTCATTGCAGCAGGAGCGAACATGGGAGCTGAAAATGCTAATGGGTATGCACTGGCCAGTCTATCATTAATATTTGTTTCTGTGTCAAATCAATTAAACTTATTTCATATTTTTTTAACTACAGAACTGCCACGGCAAGGTTATGTTTTTGTTATCACAAATGTATTATGAAATAAGACCTCTTTATTTAGTCATTTGCAGAAATTTTGTTATGCTATTTAGTATTTTCTATTCTAATGTGTTAAAGTCTTAAATCTGTAAACCACCTTTCCTTTCAAATTTACTCAAATCCTGAAGCTATTTTTAGTATTTTGTATCCCATATGAAACTTTAAACTTTTGTTTTGAATTAAGAAAGGGCCATTTGGCTGGAGTATGTTAATACATTATTAGAGAAAGAGTTCCATGTTCTTTGTTTGGGTTACTTACTTTTCTCCAATGCTATTTTCTTGAAGGTATACTCCTCTACATGTGGCTCGTTCTTGGCACAAAAATAGTGTTGAATCCATCCTAAGCAAACAGCCAGAAGGCCGAATACGCATTCTTCCTTCACCATACCTGTGTCTACCATTGATGAGCATTGTCAAAATTGCTCGGTGAGTTCAAATACCAGACAAAATATGTTGCTATTCATATATCATCATGGAGTGCCTGTGACTAAACGCCATCTTCTGTAAGTTGCCAATGTTTTACAGCAGCATTTCTTGTTATCTTTGTTATTTGAGATTAAAACAACCGAGCTCCAAACCAACGGAGTTATACTGCACACTGGGAGGACATGTTTTTAACTGAGTGTAGAATATTGATAATAAGAAGCCAGTATTTCCTTGTTATGCCCAACTTCAAATTTTGAAGTTCACAAAAACTGATAGAGCTATGCCAAGTTTTCCTTTTTTCCCCCATTACGTGCCATTACAAATTCAACCCTTTTTTGATACTTTGCAGTGAGTGTGGATGGAGAAAGACGTCTGCCTCTTCCACATGTCAGGATCCGTGCGTCATATGTTTGGAGGTGGAATGCACGGTAGCTGCAGAAGGTACTGACAAACTGACTCATGATGCACTGTTCAGCGCTGCATATATAATCAATAACTACATGTTTTAATAGGCTGTGGCCATGAGTTCTGCACCAAATGCGCACTCTATTTGTGCTCGACCACAAGCAGCTCCACATCCATCCGTGGGGTTCCCGGCTCCATATCATGCCCTTTGTGCCGGCACGCTATTGTCTCTTTCATGAAGCTCACGAGTACCACCCCAATAAAGGAGCTTCCATGGACAAGCACATCGCTTGCTCTATGTGCGGCAGGCGCAAGCACTGGTCCCGATCGTCCCAGCTCCTTGCATCGTCGGCCTGACACACGTCGGTTGCGCTCCTCCTCGGTTCAGCTGGGATGCTCCTCTTTTAGATCGTTTGGCTCCGGGAAACTGTCGTCACTAAAGTTGAACTGCACAGGAGCTGAAGAGGCAGTTCCTTGCCTCGTCAGCTGTCTCAGGGCAGATGTGCAGCGGTCATCATCGTACAGGGAAAGAATTAGGAGATATTCAGAGTTTTGATAGCATCCCTCTGTTGCTTTGTGCCTCCCTTCCTTCCTTCGAGGTTTCGGGGTTTGGCAGTTCAGACTTATTTAGTATCTGTCATCTGTTCATGTTTCTCTTTGCTTCTGTGTTTCTCGTCATGTAATATGCATGCAGTCCTCGTGGTGAAGATCTGTCTGTGTACATGACTCGTTCATCTAATTATATGTGAAGTATATATACTCCATTCGTTGTGTTTTGATAGTCCCATTGCCAAAACTGAAGATTTCTTTTTTGACTGAGTTATAGCCTCAGATCCAATATAAATGTATGTTTCGGACTTCTCTAAAATTATATTGGTGCATGTATATGAAGGCATCAATAGTGAGGAGTGTTTGATGATGTGATTAATTAGATGATAACAAAAATGAAATGGGACTATCATAAGATCATGGAGGGAGTGCCATCTCCGTTTTACAAAATCCAACAAGTTCATGGATCTTTGTAAAAAAAATTAACATTGATAATTTCAGACGTAACTAGGCAAGATTCAATTTACCAATTGTAGACAGCAAGTTACATGTTTCTCTGTCAAAAAAATACTTTGAGTATTCCGGAGGTAATTTGACAAAATTAAATAAGCCAATTTAAGATCTACGAAAAAAAAAATTGGCTCATTATACGTCCAGATGACAATCCATGTTCTCAAACGAATAGAATCACATTACATAAGAGGCACGTGTTAGCACAGCTAGCAAATATGTCACACTGCAACCCCATTATCGTGAGAGTATGATGCATGTTTTCCAGATCTGAAAACCTTAGCCTTTTATTGACGCTTTTTCTGGCCAACACACCGAAAATCGCGCTAGCTCGCGCGGATCCGCAACGGATTGATCACCTGCAGCAAACCCAGCCAAAAACCGGTAAAACCGGTTTGGGAAACCAACAAAACCGGTTTTCTAGGGTTTGCTGCGTCGACCTACGAACGCCGGCCCGGGAGGGACCCCGTCAGGGCTGGCGCGCCTAGGGTTGTTCTGAGATCGGCAGGCCACTCAGAACGCCGTCAAAGGCCGTAGAGACGAAGTATGAACTGCAGAGGGGGTTGGAAAAGTTAGGGTTTGGAAGAGACAAAAAGTAAAGATACTTGTATTTGATCGATTGGATAAACCCTCAATCGGCCGTGGCCCTTTATATTTATAGGGTGGGGAGGTCTTGCGCAGCAAGGAAATCCTTTTACAAGTCGTAATCAACATGGATCTCCAAATCTACTAGGACTCTGCTTAAAACCGGTTCCACTGGTTTGACAAACCGGTTCCACCGGTTTGTGTTGCCAGATCAAATATAGTAACTAAAACCGGTTTTACTTATTTCCAAAACTGGTTTTGTTGGTTTTGTCCAGGTGAAGATCTTCCCGAAGCCATAACTCTCTCGTCCGAACTCCAAATCGGACTTTCTATATATGCATTTCGATCGTCTCGATGCAAGCTACGCAATGATGCAATAAAAATGCTAATTTGACAAAGTTACAAAATCCGGTTCTACCGATTTCTGAAACCGGTTTCACCGGTTTGCCCAGATTGCAAGCAAACCTCCATTGTGCCAATTTTGATCGTCAACATATGCCCCCTGTTTTCTGGTAAAGCTTGCATAGCAGAAAACATAAAAGCACAAAAACAACATTAAGGGCGATGCTTAACACATAATCTATCGGCCTTTTTACTCTAAGGGCGATATCACAAAATATCGGGCATCTCTTGCAAAATCTTGCTCAACAATTTTACACATATCGTTTTCATATGCCCGATAGTGTCTAATTCTTTGTTGCAACCGCTCTATATTTATATTCATTCAATTTATACAAAAGTGGTCTAACCGACCTTCAATCGGCTTTACTGTGACTATGGGATATGGGTACCCCTGGGCCCACTACCGACCGGGTAGCCAGTCGGCCTGGTCCCACGTCTGGCAAGGATGTGGGCCGACTCCAGGCCGGCCCACGAGGATCCCCGACTTGATGGATAAGGATGGAGAAGACTTGGCTCGTAAGGCATGAGGCGAGATGTACTCGGATCCTGCCCGGGTATCACGGAGATTACATGGCAACCGACTCAGATTAGTTTCCTAGTCAGAGCCGGATAGAATTAGAGATAACCGACTTGTAAACCCTAGGCCGTCAGCCTATATAAGGCGGCCTAGGTCGACCCCCTTAGGACATTCGATCTTCAGGCAACCCCGTCTGATTCTTTTCGCCCATTGTAACCACAAACTCGTCGCTGTTCTCCGGAACCTCGCCGAGCGAAGCAATACAAGACCCCTGAGCACAGGACGTAGGGTATTATACCTCCGGGTAGCCCGAACCTGTATAATCCCTGTGTCCCTGTGTTACCTCGAGCTCCCTAGTCCTGCGATTGCCCTTTGCCTACAAATCTACCATCTGGGTACCCCTGGGTGGACTGCCGGTCCATACATCCGACAGTTGGCGCGCCAGGTAGGGGTGATCGCGGGGCAATACAGCTAGCTCGATGGAAGATCGTCGCTCCGTCATCTTCCCCGACTCCGTCAAAGACTGCGCCTCGCACCTCGAGGGCATCAGCTTCTTCGCTGAGATCCACCCCGCCGCCGCCTCCGACTCCACCACGACGCCTGACGTCGCCACACCGACCAGCTCCGAGCTGACTTCATCACCGATCTCGACGTCGGTCATCGACCCGCTCCAGCGGCGGCTCGATGCGATCTCCATCGACGATCAGCTCCGGGCCTGACCACTCGCCGAAGGACCCCTCCCCGAGACGAGCTTCTCGCCGGGTTGGATCGTGTCCAGGACACCATCGCCGAGTGTATCACCATGTCGGAGGAGGCCCTGCGCCGACCCCGTAAGCCGCTCCCGCTAGGGTTCCGCAACCCTTCAGCAATCTACTCGGCCCGGCTCCAAGAAGGCATGTCTCAGATCCGATCTGAGATCCCCCCACCCAGTCTCCGGACTGCGGGGAGTTCCAGGTCGCCACAAGCGTGCTCTTGCCGGCTTCGGCCGACACGGGCAACGATTCAAGCTACACCACGTCTCTAGGACGTGAAGTCTTCGTCTCTGAGGATTCCGCAACTCAGGACGGTGAAACTGACTTGGCCAGGGATCGCCGACTAGAGCGAAACGCTGGCCGAGCCCGACGCCGCACGGAAGAAGCCGCCCTGCCCCAGGCAGCGGCCGAAAACCCTGCAGCCGCACCCGCCGGAAACCCTGCGGCCGCCGCAGCTACTGATGCACCTGCAGCTGCTGTAGCTACCGGAGAGATCCCTCCTGGGGCTCCACAAAGACAACGACCTCCGCCTCGAGGCCCTCACGGGGTCCACCCCCAGAACCTCGACGGAGCGTTCGCCCGGGTGCCGTTCCGCACGCCCCAGGCCAACGTCGCCGCCGTGTTCGCCGAGCTAGGGCATATGCCCGACACCCCTGAGGTGCAGCGTGCCCGAGCTCAGCTCGAAGCCACCTAGGAGCAAATCGAGAGATCGTATCGCTCCAGATCCCGATCTGGGCGATCTAACTCGGCTCGCTCTTCTGGCCATCGTTCTTCAGGCCACCGCTCTGCTCATAGCAGATCGGATCAGGACCAGCAACGCCGACGGAACCCTCCACTACCCGTCGTGGAGGAAGAGGTGGCCCAGAACCACCATGAAGACGAAGAAGAAGAACGGCGTAACCCGTGCAACGCGGATCTTTGCCGGGATCGCTACCAAGACCGGCGTGACAGGCGCCAACGGCACCACCAACCTGACGATCTCCACAATCGCCTGAAGGACCACGCCCGCGACATTCGCGCCGACCTCGACCCTCGTCACCGAGAACGCGACGCGGCCGAGCTCGAGCGTCGCGAGCGGTATGACCGGGGCTATGGCCGACCCGACCGCCAGCCGGTTGGCGAGGCAGGTGATGCCTCAGCAGAGGAAAACGAGCATCGTGTCGTTCATGAGCTCATGGAACGTGAGCAGTACGACGCACGGTACGGCCCCCCGCGGGACGACCGCCGCTATGCGCGTGATGATGCTCGGCCCCACGCCGACCAAATTCGACCTCCTCGCCGCGACCACCGCAACGACGATGAGGAGGACTTCGATGGCTTCGCCGCCTTCTCCACCCGACTCCGCGCCATCCGTTGGTCCGAGTCCTTCAAGCCAGCCCTCGTGGAAAAGTTTGACGGTCGCTCCGACCCCAAGCTCTGGCTCAAGACATACCACACAGCTGTCAAAGCCGCCCATGGGACCAACGACCAAGCCGCCGCCTACTTCCCTGTGATGCTAGGCAAGGAAGCGCTCCTATGGCTTGAGGGTGTCCTCCGAAAAACCATCGACAGCTGGGCAGACCTCTGCCACGCCTTCACCAAGAACTACCAGGCGAGCTGCACTCGGCCAAGCACCAGATTCGATCTGGACAATATCAAGCAGAAGAAGGGCGAGAGTCTCCGGGACTACTCCGACCGTTTCTTTGACAATCGGAACAAGATCGCCGATGTCGAGGACCGGGATGTCATTGATGCATTTCGGCGCGGTCTTATTGACAACCAGTTGTTCCGCACGCTCTTCAAAACCAACCTAGTCACGGTCTCCGACCTGATGGAGGTGGTCAACTTGGAGGTTCGGGCCGATCAGGCTGAGCAGGCCCAGTTCAAGAGCAAACAGAAGCGCCCGGAAGACGACGACCGGGTTGACAGCTCGAAGCATTACGAGCCACTCCGCGGGTGCAAGGCAGGCCCTGAGCCCCTTGTGGCCCTAGCAGAAGAAGAAGGCCGGCAGGAGCCTAGGTTCCTTGCCGAGGAGTTTCACGATACACTAAACGATCAGTGTCCTTTCCACAAGGACGCGAAGCACAATCTTCATGATTGTCATGCGCTGCTCAAGGAACTCGGCGCCCTGCCGCCGACCAAGAAGCAGCGTTTTAACAACAACGGCGGCCGCTACAATAACTACCGCAGTGACGGCTACAACGGAGACCGGCGGGACGACTATCGCCGCAGAGAAGACCGCGACCGCAGCGATGACTATCGACGCGGCGAACGCAACTGCGATGCTCCGGCTCGTCGGGATGATCAACGTCGCCAAGACGATGAGCGCCGACTACCACCACCGCCCGAAGCTCCCAGGCGGGCAGCCAACGGCGACTTTCAGCACGCTGATCGCCAGGTCAACGTCATCATTGGGGGGACCCGGCGCTTTCCTAGATCGGCGCAAGGGCAAGCTCCACAAACACGAGGTGAAGATGTTCTCCACCAAGCCGGTGGAATACCTCCAGTGGTCGGAGATGCCCATCACTTTCAGCCGTGACGACCACTGGGTGTACCTGCCCGAGCCAGGGTCCTACCCACTCGTTGTAGCTCCGGTTGTCGACAGGGTCCTCCTCTCCAAGGTCCTGATTGACGGAGGGAGCGCCCTCAACATCATCTTCACCAGCACCCTCAACAGCTTGGGGTTCAACTACAGTAGGCCCCTGAGCGCTGAAGATCCGTTCATCGGCATTGTGCCAGGAAAAGCTTCCTATCTGATAGGAAGGGTCGCCTTGCCAGTCACGTTTGGCACGACCGACAACTACCGTATGGAGTTCCTATACTTCGAGGTGGCGAACTTCAAGAGTTCCTACCATGCCATCTTTGGCAGGCCCATGCTGGCCCGGTTCATGGCTATTCCGAACCACACATATCTGGTTCTGAAGATGCCGGCTCCCAATGGCGTCCTCTCCATCCGAGGAGACATCAAGACCTCCTTCGAATGTGACGGGGAGGCAATCAAGATAGCTGAGCTATCCCAGCAACTCGGCAATGCCACCTTACTGGCGGAAGAAGCCCCCAAGGCGGCGACCGGCGAGCCTGTCCTCCCGGAGCAGAAGCAGCAGCCCACGGCGCTGACACCTACAGAAGCCCCCAAAGCGATCAGCTTGGGACTCGACGACCCCTCCAAGATGGCCCTCATAGGGCCAGGGCTCACTCCTAAATAGGAAGACGAGCTCACCTCCTTCCTCCGGGACAACTGGGACATCTTCGCATGGAAGCCATCGGACATGCCGGGTGTTCCGAGGGAGAAGGCTGAGCACTCCTTGGAATTGAGCAAGACCGCGAAGCCTGCTAAACAGAAGCTGCGCCGATTCGCTCAAGATCGCAAGGAGGCCATTAGGGTAGAACTGAATAAGCTCCTAGCTGCCGGTTTCATTAGAGAATGCAAACACCCTGAGTGGCTTGCAAATCCTATACTTGTAAAGAAGCAATCTGGTGAATGGAGAATGTGCATTGACTACATGGATCTCAACCGCTACTGCCCTAAAGACCCCTTCCCTCTTCCGCGAATTGATCAAGTCGTCGACTCTACGTCCGGCTGCGTGCTCCTGTGTTTTCTCGACTGCTACTCGGGTTACCATCAGATAGCCGTGAAGACTTCCGACCAGGACAAGACGGCGTTCATCACCCCGCATGGCATCTACTGCTACAAGACGATGACTTTCGGGTTGAAGAACGCCGGCGCCACGTACCAGAAGGCTATCCAAGGTTGCCTGCAGAACCAAATCGGCCGCAACGTGGAGGCTTACGTGGATGACATCATCATCAAAACGTACGACACTGACTCCCTGATCGCCGACCTCCAGGAAACCTTCAACAACTTGCGCCGCTTCAGATGGAAACTTAACCCCACAAAGTGCGTATTCGGGGTGCCGTCCGGAAAGCTCCTGGGCTTCCTAGTCAGTCAACGTGGCATCGTGGCAAATCCAGTCAAACTGGATGCCATACGCAACCTCAAGGAACCAAAGTGCAAGAAAGACATCATGAAGCTCACCGGAATGATGGCGGCCCTGAGCCGGTTCATCAGCAAGCTCGACGAGAAGAGCCTTCCGTTCTTCAAGATCCTCAAGAAGGCGGACAAGTTCGAGTGGACCCTTGAGGCAAGCAAGGCTCTGGCTGACCTCAAGGAGTTCCTAGTTACTCCCCCAGTGCTTACGGGTCCGACCCCCGGGGAAGAGCTCTTGCTATATATCTCTGCCACCACTCATGTGGTCAGCACGGCCCTGGTCGTCGAGCGACTAGAAGAAGGCCACCCATACAAGGTCCAGCGCCCTGTAAACTTCGTCAGCGAGGTACTTAGCGAGTCCAAGGTGGTCGGACCCCCATCCTCAGAAGCTGCTCTACGCGCTCCTGATCACCGCCAGGAAGCTACGCCACTACTTCCAGGCCCACGTCATTCGAGTCATCTTGAATTTCCCTCCTGGAGTCATCCTCCACAACAGAGACGCCAACGGCCGCATCGTCAAGTGGTCCGTTGAACTCGGCAAGCACACCATCAACTTCGAGCAACGGGAGGCCATCAAATCCCAGATACTAGTCGGCTTCGTGGCCGAGTGGAGGAGATCCAGATGCCGACCCTCGCAGAACGGCCAGAGCACTGGAAGATGTACTTCGATGGCGCCCTCAACCTTGAGGGAGCCGGCGCAGGAGTGTTGTTCATCTCCTCGGAGGGGCAGTACCTGAAATATGTTCTTCAGATACATTACCCGGCCACCAACAACGGGGCCGAGTACGAAGCCCTCATCCACGGTCTCCGGATCGCGATTTCACTCGGCATCAAGCGGCTGATGTGCTATGGTGACTCCAAACTAGTTGTTGAACAAGTCAACAAGAATTGGGACACGAGCAAAGAAACCATGAGCGCGTACTGCGCTGAGGTACGCAAACTCGAGGCTCACTTCTATGGGCTCGAGTTCCACCACGTCCTCCCGGAAGATAACGTCGCCGCCGATGTCCTATCCAAGTTAGGCTCCACCAGAGCCCAGGTGCCAGTCGGCATCTTCGTCCAAGACTTGCGCACCCCGTCCATCAAGATGCTTGAAGACGGCAGCCTTGTGCCCGACTCGGAGCCACCCCCAGGTGGCCCACTAACCAATGAAGTTCTCATGGTGGAAGCAGACTGGCGTGCCCCCTTCATCGCTTTCCTCACAGAGAACTGGTCACCGGGTACGAAGGAGAAAATTGAGAAACTGACTCGGTGTGCGACAAATTATGTCGTCATCGGCGACGCCCTGTACAGAAAGGCTGCCTCCACAGGCATACTCATGAAGTGTGTCCTTCATGACGAAGGCATCAGCCTCTTGCAAGACATTCACTCGGGTACTTGCAGCAACCATGCCGCTGTAGGGACCCTAGTCGGCAAAGCTTACAGGGCAGGGTTCTACTGGCCAACAGCCTCGTCCGACGCAAAGGAGTTGGTGCGCTGCTGCACCGGCTGCCAGTTCTTCCAAAAGCAAAAGCACTTGCCGCCCCAGGTGCTACGAACCATTCCCCCATCTTGGCCATTCGACTCGACAACGTCGGGCCCTTCAAGACCGCTCCAGGCAGATTCAAGCACCTCTTGGTGGCAGTCGACAAGTTCACCAAGTGGATTGAGTACAAGGTTGTCGCCGACACCAAGTCGGCTACAGCTGCCAAGTTCATCGCAGAACTCACCCACCGGTTCGGTGTCCCAAACCGCATCGTCACGGACCTGGGGTCCGAGTTCACAGGCCACGAATTCTGGGACTTCTGCCAGGACAACTGCATCGATGTTTACTACTCTTCCACGGCACACCCCAGGTGCAATGGCCAAGTTGAACGAGCTAATGGCATGGTCCAGGACTCGCTCAAGAAAGCCATGTACGATGGACTCAACAAGCACGCCGGCCGGTGGGCCAAAGAAGTACCCCATGTCATATGGGGCCTAAGGATACAGAAGAGCAGAGCAACGGGATACACTCCTTTCTTCCTGGTATACGGCTCCGAAGCCGTCCTTCCAGCCGACGTCACTCACGGCGCTCCGCGCATCCAACATTACCAGGAAGGTGAAGCAGAAACCGGCCGCCAGGTCGACATTGACTGCTTAGAAGAGCACCAACTCGCTGCTTTTGTCCGGCATGCCAGGCACGAGCAGCAAGTACGGCGATACCATGACAAGAACGTCCGGGAACGTTCCCTCAACGTCGGCGACCTGGCCCTACACCGGGTGATATGCACCAAGGATAAACACAAGCTCTCAGCCCCTGGGAGGGCCCTTTTATCGTCAAGGAAGTCATCTCGCCAGGAACATACAGCCTCCACTGGGCTAATGGTGACCCCGTCCCAAACGTGTGGAACATCGAGCACCTCGTCAAATTCTATCCGTAGAAAAACACAAAAGCTATGTATCCCTTGTCTCATATCAATAAAAGTATCTTCACCTCATGGCTTGCTGTTGTCTCCTCACCCGACATCCATGCTGATGCTCGGGGACTGGGCCCGACCCAGACAGCGTTTTATCCGTCACGATAATGGGGGAGTACCCGCTTACTCCGACCTCCGAGTCCTTGCCCAACCCCATCTTCCCCCCGTGACAACTAAGCTAACCTGGCTGGTTCGAGTCCCCAGCTGTGAAACCCTGAGCTCCGTGCTCAACCTGCGCGCCCCCTACACCTAAGCCTCTCCGCTGAGCAGTGTAGTAGGGTAAGCCGTCCTCTCCATGAGCAGTGGTCAGCGGGTCAAAAAGGGTGCTTAAACGGCACAAGGCAGTGGCCAGTCGGGCGACGCAAAGTCCTAGTCGGCAGGGAAAACGGTCCAACAAAACACCAATGCACATCCACACTTCAATTCAACTTGGAATTTTATACATATATGTATACTATAGAGTTTACATCCATAATTATTTTACAGGCCCAGCTCTCTTGCTACAGCTTCTGCCAAAGGGGTACACTCATCCACCAGCTCGTCGAATTGGTCGTCAATGACACCTTCCGAAAGGCCATCGGCGATTGGAGCAAGTTCCTGCATCGGGAAGTGTATCCGGAACAGCGCCAGTATCTGGCTCCCGAAGCCGATTGCAGTTTCCTGCATCAACTGGGCGGCGCGGTTAGGATCGGCCCTGAGCCGCTGCACCAACGGCAACGTCGCCGGGCCTGACTCGGCAGGCACCAGTGAGTTGGCGTTGAACTCGGCCGCCTGCTTCAGCTCCATCAACTCGGTTCGGAGCCCTGCAAAGGCACCCACATAAGCACTCCGACCTGTTCAAGCTGTAGAAGACTCGCCAGGGGATACTCACCATGCATGGCCTGGTCATGCGAATCCTTCAAGGCCTGATTGGCCTCCGCCAGGTTCTCGGACTCGGCCACCAGGCGAAGATTGGCTGCTTTGAGCGCCCGCACCTCCTCCTCAAGCTTCTGCTTGGCCCCGACCAGCTCGTCCTCCTTCTTCTTCGCTTCTACAATAGAAGACTTATGGGCACAGATGGCTCAACTAAAGCAATATTCCAGAGAAGAACAAGAACTCACCCCCGGCCATGACCTTCATGTCATTCATGAGGTCCTCGTTGGTCTTCACCAGGTCGGCAAGCTCCCTGTCCTTCCTCATCAGGAACTCCTTGGTGGCCTCAGCCTCACGGACTCTCTCCGTGTGGATCTGAGCCAGGGTTCTGCGGTCCTCCAGGGCCTGCCGCCTGAAGTCAAGATCCCTCATGGCTCGGGCTGTGAAACCCTGCCAAGTAAAATATTGGGCACATGGTCAACCCATACCCCACAACGTCATCAGGGTGCCAGAAAAGATATACCTGGACAACGCGATCCAAAACACCGGCTACATTCCGCAGCTTCCGGAGCTCGCTCTCTTGGTCGGCGATGTCAAGCTCCATCCGCTGCTCCAGAGTCAGTTCTGTCGCTTGTGGCCCTCCCCCGTGCTCAGCCGCGATCGCCTCCACCAGGGGAGGCACGTGGACACCAGCATTAGCGTTCAGATCCTCCCCAAGGAGCCGGTCATCGTCATCTTCAAGTGGAGGAGGGCTCCTAGCCGGCTCCTCCACCCGTGTAGGGTGCTCTGGGGCCTTTTCCTCGGCGTCGGCCCTAGGCACCTCCGCCCGTTGATCCGCCACGGAGGGCTTGCCTCCAAGGTGAGGCGTGGCGGACTCGGCGGGCGCGGCTGCTCCAGTGTGCTAGTCGGCAAGCTCCCCGTCCTTCCTCATCAGGAACTCCTTGGCAGCCTCAGCCTCACGGACTCTCTCCGTGTGGATCTAAGCCAGGGTTCTGCGGTCCTCCAGGGCCTGCCGCCTAAAGTCAAGATCCCTCGCGGCTCGGGTCGTGAAACCCTGCCAAGTAAAATATTGGGCACATGGTCAGCCCATACCCCACAACGTCACTAGGGTGCCAGAAAAGATATACCTGGACAACGCGATCCAAAACACCGGCTACATTCCGCAGCTTCCGGAGCTCGCTCTCCTGGTCGGCGATGTCAAGCTCCATCCGCTGCACTAGAGTCAGTTCTGGCGCTTGCGGCCCGCCCCCATGCTCGGCCGCGATCGCCTCCACCAGGGGAGGCACGTGGACACCAGCATCAGCGTTCAGATCCTCCCCAAGGAGCCGGTCATCGTCATCTTCAAGTGGAGGAGGGCTCCTAGCCGGCTC
>CM014275.1:43786018-43809987 GCA_004135705.1 Alloteropsis semialata
GTCATCCTCCACAACAGAGACGCCAACGGCCGCATCGTCAAGTGGTCCGTTGAACTCGGCAAGCACACCATCAACTTCGAGCAACGGGAGGCCATCAAATCCCAGATACTAGTCGGCTTCGTGGCCGAGTGGAGGAGATCCAGATGCCGACCCTCGCAGAACGGCCAGAGCACTGGAAGATGTACTTCGATGGCGCCCTCAACCTTGAGGGAGCCGGCGCAGGAGTGTTGTTCATCTCCTCGGAGGGGCAGTACCTGAAATATGTTCTTCAGATACATTACCCGGCCACCAACAACGGGGCCGAGTACGAAGCCCTCATCCACGGTCTCCGGATCGCGGTTTCACTCGGCATCAAGCGGCTGATGTGCTATGGTGACTCCAAACTAGTTGTTGAACAAGTCAACAAGAATTGGGACACGAGCAAAGAAACCATGAGCGCGTACTGCGCTGAGGTACGCAAACTCGAGGCTCACTTCTATGGGCTCGAGTTCCACCACGTCCTCCCGGAAGATAACGTCGCCGCCGATGTCCTATCCAAGTTAGGCTCCACCAGAGCCCAGGTGCCAGTCGGCATCTTCGTCCAAGACTTGCGCACCCCGTCCATCAAGATGCTTGAAGACGGCAGCCTTGTGCCCGACTCGGAGCCACCCCCAGGTGGCCCACTGACCAATGAAGTTCTCATGGTGGAAGCAGACTGGCGTGCCCCCTTCATCGCTTTCCTCACAGAGAACTGGTCACTGGGTACGAAGGAGAAAATTGAGAAACTGACTCGGTGTGCGACAAATTATGTCGTCATCGGCGACGCCCTGTACAGAAAGGCTGCCTCCACAGGCATACTCATGAAGTGTGTCCTTCATGACGAAGGCATCAGCCTCTTGCAAGACATTCACTCGGGTACTTGCAGCAACCATGCCGCTGTAGGGACCCTAGTCGGCAAAGCTTACAGGGCAGGGTTCTACTGGCCAACAGCCTCGTCCGACGCAAAGGAGTTGGTGCGCTGCTGCACCGGCTGCCAGTTCTTCCAAAAGCAAAAGCACTTGACGGCCCAGGTGCTACGAACCATTCCCCCATCTTGGCCATTCGACTCGACAACGTCGGGCCCTTCAAGACCGCTCCAGGCAGATTCAAGCACCTCTTGGTGGCAGTCGACAAGTTCACCAAGTGGATTGAGTACATGGTTGTCGCCGACACCAAGTCGGCTACAGCTGCCAAGTTCATCGCAGAACTCACCCACCGGTTCGGTGTCCCAAACCGCATCGTCACGGACCTGGGGTCCGAGTTCACAGGCCACGAATTCTGGGACTTCTGCCAGGACAACTGCATCGATGTTTACTACTCTTCCACGGCACACTCCAGGTGCAATGGCCAAGTTGAACGAGCTAATGGCATGGTCCAGGACTCGCTCAAGAAAGCCATGTACGATGGACTCAACAAGCACGCTGGCCGGTGGGCCAAAGAAGTACCCCATGTCATATGGGGCCTAAGGATACAGAAGAGCAGAGCAACGGGATACACTCCTTTCTTCCTGGTATACGGCTCCGAAGCCGTCCTTCCAGCCGACGTCACTCACGGCGCTCCGCGCATCCAACATTACCAGGAAGGTGAAGCAGAAACCGGCCGCCAGGTCGACATTGACTGCTTAGAAGAGCACCGACTCGCTGCTTTAGTCCGGCATGCCAGGCACGAGCAGCAAGTACGGCGATACCATGACAAGAACGTCCGGGAACGTTCCCTCAACGTCGGCGACCTGGCCCTACACCGGGTGATGTGCACCAAGGATAAACACAAGCTCTCAGCCCCTGGGAGGGCCCTTTTATCGTCAAGGAAGTCATCTCGCCAGGAACATACAGCCTCCACTGGGCTAATGGTGACCCCGTCCCAAACGTGTGGAACATCGAGCACCTCGTCAAATTCTATCCGTAGAAAAACACAAAAGCTATGTATCCCTTGTCTCATATCAATAAAAGTATCTTCGCCTCATGGCTTGCTGTTGTCTCCTCACCCGACATCCATGCTGATGCTCGGGGACTAGGCCCGACCCAGACAGCGTTTTATCCGTCACGATAATGGGGGAGTACCCGCTTACTCCGACCTCCGAGTCCTTGCCCAACCCCATCTTCCCCCCGTGACAACTAAGCTAACCTGGCTGGTTCGAGTCCCCAACTGTGAAACCCTGAGCTCCGTGCTCAACCTGCGCGCCCCCTACACCTAAGCCTCTCCGCTGAGCAGTGTAGTAGGGTAAGCCGTCCTCTCCATAAGCAGTGGTCAGCGGGTCAAAAAGGGTGCTTAAATGGCACAAGGCAGTGGCCAGTCGGGCGACACAAAGTCCTAGTCGGCAGGGAAAAGGGTCCAACAAAACACCAATGCACATCCACACTTCAATTCAACTTGGAATTTTATACATATATGTATACTATAGAGTTTACATCCATAATTATTTTACAGGCCCAGCTCTCTTGCTACAGCTTCTGCCAAAGGGGTACACTCATCCACCAGCTCGTCGAATTGGTCGTCAATGACACCTTCCGAAAGGCCATCGGCGATTGGAGCAAGTTCCTGCATCGGGAAGTGTATCCGGAACAGCGCCAGTATCTGGCTCCCGAAGCCGATTGCAGTTTCCTGCATCAACTGGGCGGCGCGGTTAGGATCGGCCCTGAGCCGCTGCACCAACGGCAACGTCGCCGGGCCTGACTCGGCAGGCACCAGTGAGTTGGCGTTGAACTCGGCCGCCTGCTTCAGCTCCATCAACTCGGTTCGGAGCCCTGCAAAGGCACCCACATAAGCACTCCGACCTGTTCAAGCTGTAGAAGACTCGCCAGGGGATACTCACCATGCATGGCCTGGTCATGCGAATCCTTCAAGGCCTGATTGGCCTCCGCCAGGTTCTCGGACTCGGCCACCAGGCGAAGATTGGCTGCTTTGAGCGCCCGCACCTCCTCCTCAAGCTTCTGCTTGGCCCCGACCAGCTCGTCCTCCTTCTTCTTCGCTTCTACAATAGAAGACTTATGGGCACAGATGGCTCAACTAAAGCAATATTCCAGAGAAGAACAAGAACTCACCCCCGGCCATGACCTTCATGTTATTCATGAGGTCCTCGTTGGTCTTCACCAGGTCGGCAAGCTCCCTGTCCTTCCTCATCAGGAACTCCTTGGTGGCCTCAGCCTCACGGACTCTCTCCGTGTGGATCTGAGCCAGGGTTCTGCGGTCCTCCAGGGCCTGCCGCCTGAAGTCAAGATCCCTCATGGCTCGGGCTGTGAAACCCTGCCAAGTAAAATATTGGGCACATGGTCAACCCATACCCCACAACGTCATCAGGGTGCCAGAAAAGATATACCTGGACAACGCGATCCAAAACACCGGCTACATTCCGCAGCTTCCGGAGCTCGCTCTCTTGGTCGGTGATGTCAAGCTCCATCCGCTGCTCCAGAGTCACTTCTGTCGCTTGCGGCCCTCCCCCGTGCTCAGCCGCGATCGCCTCCACCAGGGGAGGCACGTGGACACCAGCATTAGCGTTCAGATCCTCCCCAAGGAGCCGGTCATCGTCATCTTCAAGTGGAGGAGGGCTCTTAGCCGGCTCCTCCACCCCTGTAGGGTGCTCTGGGGCCTTTTCCTCGGCGTCGGCCCTAGGCACCTCCGCCCGTTGATCCGCCACGGAGGGCTTGCCTCCAAGGTGAGGCGTGGCGGACTCGGCGGGCGCGGCTGCTCCAGTGTGCTAGTCGGCAAGCTCCCCGTCCTTCCTCATCAGGAACTCCTTGGCGGCCTCAGCCTCACGGACTCTCTCCGTGTGGATCTAAGCCAGGGTTCTGCGGTCCTCCAGGGCCTGCCGCCTAAAGTCAAGATCCCTCGCGGCTCGGGTCGTGAAACCCTGCCAAGTAAAATATTGGGCACATGGTCAGCCCATACCCCACAATGTCACTAGGGTGCCAGAAAAGATATACCTAGACAACGCGATCCAAAACGCCGGCTACATTCCGCAGCTTTTGGAGCTCGCTCTCCTGGTCGGCGATGTCAAGCTCCATCCGCTGCACTAGAGTCAGTTCTGGAGCTTGCGGCCCGCCCCCATGCTCGGCCGCGATCGCCTCCACCAGGGGAGGCACGTGGACACCAGCATCAGCGTTCAGATCCTCCCCAAGGAGCCGGTCATCGTCATCTTCAAGTGGAGGAGGGCTCCTAGCCGGCTCCTCCACCCCTGTAGGGTGCTCTGGGGCCTTCTCCTCGGCGTCGGCCCTAGGCACCTCCGCCTATTGATCCGCCACTGAGGGGCTTGCCTCCAAGGCGAGGCGTGGCGGACTCGGTGGGCGCGGCGGCTCCAGTGTGCTAGCCGGCACCTGCTTTGGCAGGACCAGCGCTGAACCAGAGCCCGACCCCGTCTCTGTGGCGGCAGGTCGACTTGGCGGCACCTTGCCACCCACGCCCGAGTACGGCAAGGCGCCGGCATCACCCTGGCTCCCGAGCCTGCATTCAGCACATCAACAACCCAAATTCTGCATATCAACGGAATCATCAGGGACACCAAGGCGACTTACCCGCTCTTGCGCGGACGCTTGAACTGCACCCGCTGCAGCAACTGCGGAGGCGTTTGGCTTGGCAGCAGGGTTGAGTCCGGTCGCAGCTCCGGCTGGGCGAAGATACTCCCCTGGCAACCCGCAGTCTCCTGCGTAGGCTGCTCGGTCTCACGCCCTGAGGGAGGCCCATCAGCGCCACCTTCCGCATCATTTGCCGTCTTCCTCTTCCTCCGCGCCTCGGCCTCGGCCCGCGCGGATTGCCCCAGCTTCGGAGGCGAATTAGGGGACCCTCCTCGAGCTGCCCTTTGGGACTCGGTCACCTTGCGCACGGCTTGGCGCGATGCCCTTCCCAATCCACCAGTCGGTGCCTGGGCCACTGGGTCATCCTCCAACTCCTCCTGGGGAGCCGCGATGAAGTCGGCCACCTCCCACTCGGCCTGTCCCTCGTCCAAGACATGAGGAGCCCAGGACGCCTCCTCCACCGTCATCAGCTTCTCCAGGCGTGCATCACCCTCGGGCAGGGGAGCCGGGCTCAAGTACTTCGTCGCTCGCTCCTACGAGGCAAACACACAGTAACAGTATAGTCAAATATGTTAGTCACTTAACAGTTCAGCGATCAGAGACACAACATGCAAGGAAAATAGAGAACTAACCGGCGGAGTAGGATTATGCAAAGAAAAGGGCATCGGCGTGCCTTCATTGAAGATCTTGCCCCGCATGAACCCTGAGATCCTTTCCATGGTCTCAGGGATGGATACTGTCCGGGCCTGCTCCCGGGTCGGGTCATTGCCACTAGAGAATTCAAACCCAGGATGCACCCGGTCCTTGATCGGCTGCGTCAATCGCCGGATGAAGGAGATCATCCCTGCCACAGCGGTCAGCTTCTGCTCCTTCACCTCGGCGATCAACTCGAGCAACTCCTCAGCCTCCACCAGGTCCTGGCCCTCTGGCTGCAAATCCCAGGAGTCCTTCTTCTCTGGCCGGTGCCCAGTCCGAGTAGGCAGAGCAGGGGGGTGGTTCGCGACATAAAACCATTCCTGTCGCCAGTTCTTATTAGAATCATTCATGTCCAAGACGAAATATCTCTTGGACATGCCGACCCTCAACAAGAACCCGGCTCCTCCAGTAATCCGAGCTGGGCCTTTGCCGGAACCTTCCCCAATCGGCTTCATCTGATATAGGCGGCGCCAAAGGCCAAAATGTGGCGGAATTCCAAGAAATGCCTCGCAGAGGTGGATGAAAACAGAGATGGACAAGATGGAGGTGGGGTTCAGATGACTCATCTCCACACCGTAGAAATGCAGCAGACCGCGAAAGAAATCTCCTGTGAGCAGCCCGAACCCACGCTCGAAGAAGGGCGCGAAGACGGCCATCTCGGTCTCCGAGCGCTCCCATGGCCGCGTGTCATCCCCAGCGGGCCGCCATTGCAGCACCTCCTACGGCCCGAGCACACCCTGGCGCACCATATCCTGGAGCTTCTCCTCGGTCACGGATGATTGACCCCAAGCCGGTTCTTGGGGCGGCACTCCTCCAGGCACGGAGGTCAACTCCGGGATCTCTTCAGATGAGGCCACGGCCTTCCCCTTGGCGTCCGCCCCGGCGGCGGTTGACGGCGCGTCAGTATCGCCGCCCTTGCTGGCGGCGGCACCTACCGCGGCCCCAGATTTTCCCACAGAGGATGCCACCCCCTTCCCCGCGTCAACATTGCTGCGGCCCTTGGAAATGCCCGCGCCCTCCATCCTCATCGGCGGGGCACCTCCTCCCCCAATACCGGCGTCGCCATCGTCTCCCTCGAGTCCGCCATCTCCACCGGGGTGCTCAGGCACGATGCAGACGCGCAGCGGCAACGGCGGCGCTCGAATTCCGGCGGCGGCGAGTGGGCGGTGGGTGAATCGCTCTTGCGGCGGCGCTCAGTGGTGGTGAAGGCGCGGAATGTTTCTCGATTTGGAAATTGACTGTGGTAAAACCGCCGGGGAATAGATCTGATTTATCCCCTTCCGCCGATCTGAATTACCCTAACGGCGCCGTAACTTACGGATGGAATCCACGGAAGTTCCGTCAACTACGGGACAATGGCTCTCCGTCCGCCAACGGCTCTTTGCCTAAAGTACTCGAGCAGCCCCGACTCTCGGGGACTCTGCGCTCTGACTCCGGTCAATGGGTCTTCGCGACTCGGCCAGCCTCGCATGCTCGGGGACTCGGCGCTCTGACTCCGGTCAATGGGTCTCCGCGACTCGGACAGCCCCGACTCTCGGGGACTTGGCGCTTTGACTCCGGTCAATGGGTCTCCAGACTTGGCCAGCCCCGACTTTCGGGGACTCGGCGCTTTGACTCCGGTCAACGGGTCTCCGGACTCGGCCAGCCCCGACCCTCGGGGACTCGGCGCTTTGACTCCGGTCAATGGGTCTCCGGACTCGGCCAGCCCCGACCCTCGGGGACTCGGCGCTCTTGACTCCGGTCAACGGGTCTCCGGACTCGGCCAGCCCCGACCCTCGGGGACTCGGCGCTTTGACTCCGGTTAACGGGTCTCCGGACTCGGCCAGCCCCGACCCTCGGGGACTCGGCGCTCTGACTCCGGTCAATGGGTCTCCGCGACTCGGCCAGCCTCGCATGCTCGGGGACTCGGCGCTCTGACTCCGGTCAACGGGTCTCCGCGACTCGGCCAGCCTCGCATGCTCGGGGACTCGGCGCTTTGACTCCAGTCAACGGGTCTCCGGACTCGGCCAGCCCCGACCCTCGGGGACTCGGCGCTCTAACTATGGCCACCAAGTCCCTGTGACTTGGCACCAAAAGCTTGATTGCAAATCTACAATGCCTCTGTCGACCTCCGGGTCAGAGGGCACACAGAAATCGCATGTGCAGCCAAGAAACGAAGAAGGGATCATCAGAAAAACTACACAATTACATGCAAAGCCGGTCATAGGCCGGGCACAAGGATCAAACACATCAACCGTCAAGGTGACGGCTTGGGGCACTCGTCCTTGCGCCTAGTGCTGCATCCGTAGCAAGCTTGGTCCATATGAGCTCCTCGCAAGCTCTCTTGTAGCACCATGGCAACGGCGACGGGTGAACCCCACTTGAAGGATGAGAGCGAATGCCCCCGGGTATCCCTTGGCTCTACAAAGCATTTCACCCCACATGGCCCTCGTCACACGGCAATGCAGGGAGTCAACGGAACAGCATCCGGACATTGCTCAACATCTCAAGGTCTTCGCAAGCACTCTTCTAGCACCAAGCTATCAAGTCCCCATGACCCCTTTTCGGAGGATGAACCCAGCACCAAGTCCCCAATATGCACATATTCGGTAGGTGTTATGCCTATCTATTGATGAGCGCATGGCTCCGAGCCTTGGCACATATTTATAGCCCCGTGCTAGATGTTCACATGTGACCCCGGTTGCATGGTTCGGCGCGTGAGCTCTGTGCCACGCAGCAGCTCCTTCCTTCGAGGCGCTCAGACCGCCCTTATCATTTCTGGCTTCATCCAACCACGGGTATGCCCTGTGCATTCGTGTGGATACTATTCTTGTCACGATGTATGCAGATACATGTGGCAAGCTTATCCTTTGGGCGGCCTGCCTACCCCGAAGGTTTGAGATTCTTCTTTCTTGACCATTAGCCCGACTTTTCTAGTCGGCCTATTGCTCAGGGACTACTCCATATGAAGGGCTCCTTGCGTCTCCCTCCACATGCCCCATCAGGATGTGTCACTTTTTCCAAGTGGTGCAGCTCCTCGGCGCCCGACTCGGCCACGACTCAGCGCTACACCACTCGAGGCTTCACCTCGGGTCTGCCCAGGGTCATCCCCGATGGCCTGCGGTTTTCTTTCTTGAGCATTGCCCACCCTTGTGTCGGCCAGCCGACCAAGATGCTTCAGCCGATTGCGGAGGCTTTGCTTCTTCATCAGCACTCCGACACGCGCCTGCACGTTGCTCGGGGACTTGTGGGATATGGGTACCTCTGGGCCCACTACCGACCGGGTAGCTAGTAGGCCTAGTCCCACGTCTGACAAGGATGTGGGCCGACTCCAGGCCGGCCCACGAGGATCCCCGACTTGATGGATAAGGATGGAGAAGACTTGGCTCGCAAGGCATGAGGCGAGATATACTCGGATCCTACCCGGGTATCACGGAGATTACATGGCAACCGACTCAGATTAGTTTCCTAGTCAGGGCCAGATAGAATTAAAGATAACCGACTTGTAAACCCTAGGCCGTCAGCCTATATAAGGCGGCCTAGGTCGACCCCCTTAGGACATTCGATCCTTAGGCAACCCCGTCTGATTCTTTTCGCCCATTGTAACCACAAACTCGTCGCTGTTCTCCGGAGCCTCGCCGAGCGAAGCAATACATGACCCCCGAGCACAGGACGTAGGGTATTATACCTCCGGGTAGCCCGAACATGTATAATCCCTGTGTCCCTGTGTTACCTCGAGCTCTCTAGTCCTGCGGTTGCCCTTTGCCTACAAATCTACCATCTGGGTACCCCTGAGTGGACTGCCGGTCAATACATCCGACAGTGACAAAGAATAAAACCATCTCGTGTGGACCTTATAAACCCACAATGTGAAACGTTTACACCTGTCAAGCACTTAAAATTACCATAGACACCTTTAGTAGAACCATCAGCTGCAATGTAAGCCGATGTATCACTACGCATAATCTCTAGCTTATCGCATATCCATTGTATCAAAAATTGATGCAAGCTAGAAGGTACACACTGGTTTGCATGTATCCAATCACGTCCCAAAATCAAACTAAATTTACTTTGGGTCTCAACATCGAAGAATGCAGCAACCAATGTCTTGCTTCCAATGGTGAGATCCATAGAAACAATTCCTTTGGCGCTTATAGGATCATCTCCTCCCACACCACTTAAAACCATATCAGTCTGGATCAACTCATCATCTGAACATCCCAATTTCTTGAACAAAGTATAAGGCATTAAATTAACAACTGCTCCACTATCAACCAGCATGCGAGAAATTGGCCTCCCTTTGATATAACCTTTCATGTATAGAGCTTTCAGATGATCATCATTATCCTTGAGCTTCTAAAAAATAGCTTCTTGTGGCCCAAAATCAAAATAAGCCATCCCCTCCTCCGAAGGCAAGCGCACCACATCAAGATTAATATTCATATGCTCAGAGGGTGACTCATAATCCAAAAACTATTCATCATCCTTATTCTGGAAATCCGATGACAATTTCTCATTGCAATGAATTGAACCAGGAGAAATAATATTAGGAATTAGAGGAACCTGCTCTGTGTTAACCAGATCCTCCTCTGTTGTCATGGAAACCGGTTCTGAATCCGGTCCAACCGGTTTTGCTGCTGAGCAAACACCAAGCTTGATCTTCCACTCCTTCCGAGAAAACATCGGTTCATCCTTGCTCAAGTTTTCATTCTTCTGTTTCTCCAACTCCTTCTCTTTCTTCTCCTGAAATCGAAGCCGCTGCAATTTCCTCTTTTGTATACGAGTTAAACCTGGAGGACACCATCTTGGCAAGAAATACTTAGAAGTATCATTATTAGTTTTATTGTTCTCACCATGAACAATGGCAATATTCTCTTGGACTGACGTTTCAACCTTATTGTCAATTACAGTTGGTCTTTTGCCGTCGTCCTTTGAAATCACACTATTGCCTCCAACCTGTGTGAAATCATTACCAGTAATCTTTTCTAGGCCATCATCCATTTTTTGCACCTCCACTTCCTTCTTCTTGACACGATAAATCTGTTTTGGAGGAGCTGCATGTTTTTCCTGAGAAAACCGGTACAACCGATTTGGCAATTCGGTGCCACCGGATTTGCACTGCTGATCTTGATCTGATTGACAAGGTGTCAAATGGTCATGTGTAGAATGCAAAATCTCATCATAAACTGGCTTATTACATGCATCACATCTTGTATAGAAAGGTGAATACAACATAGGATAGTATGACCACCACATATTGTTAAAATCACATGCCGGATATGAAAAACTAGAAGAAATCGGAGGAATCCATGACATGTCTTGATGTGAGTTCTAAAAAGGATGCAATATGACAAAATCATCCTGCTGCCTGGTAGCTCCCTTCTGAGATGAAGTATGTCTCCCTTGACACATAGGTGACCATGTTCTCTTTTTTACCGGTCGATCACTAGTAACGGCCCTTTGATTCACATACTTGAACAATAGCTCATCATGAGTTGATTTCTTCTTTGTATATACTTCCTGATGCTTTTCCAAGTTCAGTTTCGAAGTTCCAACCTCGGGACGCCCAGTTTTAAGCACTTTGTGATGGTGCTGCCCAAAACCGGTTTTGTTGGTTTCAGAGACCGATTTTACCGGTTTGGGCTGGGTGTGGTGCTGCCCAAAATCGGTTTTGTTGGTTTCAGAAACCGATTTTACCTGTTTGGCCTGTGCAGCGGGCTCAAACGGTTTTTGCGAAGATCCTTGCCCCCGAGTTCCAAAGTCCTTGTAGTGATCTTGAATATTTCTCTACCATCAGGAGTCTTCTCAGACACCACTTCTCTGATTACTTGTTTGCCTTTCAAACTTTCAGGCTTCCCCTCACCGATAATGACATTTTTTTCCCTTAGTTGTTTCAGCCTGATGCGGCCGAACCAATACCTTAGGTTGCTGCACATCAACGGTGTTGACAGAAAGAGAAACATTATCCGCTGGCATCTCATGATAATCCAATCGTCCTTGATTTATGGCCGATTGCAATTGCCGACGGAAAATATTGCAATCAACAGTAGCATGTAAAAAAGAATTATGAAACTTACAATACGCATGCCCTTTCAATTCTTCAGGTGGATGTATAGTGTGAGACATCTTGATGTTTCCATGTCTTAACAATTCATCAAATATATGATCACATTTAGAAACATCAAAACTAAATCACATTTGTTCTTGCCGATCCTTAGGAATCAGCTTAAGAGATGGACATCTATATGCTTTATCTTCTGAAGGCCAAACTAACTCAGCAACATAATCATTTTTTCTCTCATCGTCTAAACTATTATTTTTTACATGTAAACTAGACTGATGAGTTCTATAAGCATCTTTGTTGATTTGCAATTCTATGCAACATGCCCTTACTAAGACTTGGTTAACCGAACGAAGTTCAAAGCCTTCAAGTTTCTCTTTAATAATAGATCTCAAACATCAAAAGTAATATCCGCAAGATCTTTATCAGAAATTGACATATCATAACAACGATTTCTTATTTCCTTGAATCTCGTAATGTATTCATAAACAGATTCATTCTCTTGTTGCCTAACCGATGTTAAATCTGTCAATTTTAATTTTTGATGCATTGTAGCAACATGTGGCACCGACTGAGTAACATGAGACATATAATTTAATGGGACACAATGCATTGTTTCAGACTATCCAAGAGATGCCACCAAGAAACCGGTGGTACCGGTTTTAGAAACCGGTAGTACCGCTTTTGCCGTATTCGGCAGTTGAAGTGATTTTAGCACCATTTGCTCTGGAGAAAAGTCTATCGGCATATTATACTGTGAATCTTCAGAAATTTCCTTTAGTATAGCCGATGAACTAGTCTAAATTTTCTCATGTTGCTCAATATGAGGAGTATTATAGGAAATTGAATTACTAACACGATCCTCTTTTTCTAAGCGATTCAATCTTTTCGATAATGCAGATAAAAGATCCATTCTTTTTTTATGTACAGAATCAAAAGTAACCACAAGTTGACCAATCGGGATAGACGATGAATTACTTACAGTGGGTATTACCTTAACCTACCGATTGTCAATCTTGAACGCAGGCATCGCAAATTCTTGTGCTCTTGATACTGTGCTCTGACGATCTTTCCTCAACCCCATCAGAAATTAATTCTTGAAAAATTCTTGAGCTGCTTCAAACTTCTGACGCTCCTCATCACTGAGCTCCTCCATGGAAGACACAATGATATTCTCCTTGTCCAAATCTGCAGTAGATCCCATTTGGCTAGGGTTTAATAGATCGGTTATAGAAACCAAGATCTCTTCCCCAGCGGAGTCGCCAAAAATGTATTGATGCTTTTTCTGGCCAACACACCGAAAATCGTGCTAGATCGCGCGGCTCCGCAACGGATTGATCACTTGCAGCACATCCAGCCAAAACCGGTAAAACCGGTTTGGGAAACCAACAAAACCGGTTTCCTAGGGTTTGCTGCGTTGACCTACGAATGCCGGCCCGGGAGGGACCCCATCAGGGCTGGCGCGCCTAGGGTTGTTCTAAGATCGGCAGGCCACTCAGAACACCGTCAAACGCCATAGAGACGAATTACGAACAGTAGAGGGGGGTTGGAAAAGTTAGGGTTTGAAAGAGATAAAAGTAAAGATACTTGTATTTGATCGATTGGATAAACCCTCAATCGGCCGTGGCCCTTTATATTTATAGGGTGGGGAGGTCTTGCCCCGCAAGGAAATCCTTTTACAAGTCATAATCCATATGGATCTCCAAATCTACTAGGACTCTGCCTGAAACCGGTTCCACCGGTTTGTGTTGCCAGATCAAATATAGTAACCAAAACCGACTTTACCTATTTCCAAAACCGGTTTTGTTGGTTTTGTCCAGGTGAAGATCTTCCCAAAGCCATAACTCTCTCGTCCGAACTCCAAATCGGACTTTCTATATATGCATTTCGATTGTCTCGATGCAACCTACGCAATGGTGCAATAAAAATGCTAATTTGATAATGTTACAAAATTCGGTTCTATCGGTTTCTGCAACTGGTTTCACCGGTTTGCCCAGATTAGCAAACCTCCATCGTGCCAATTTTGATCGTCAACACCTTTCTTCAGCTATAGGCTATATCACATTCACATAAGTTTTCTTTAATTTCCATTGTTGCCAAAAATTATGCAAGGACAATCCATAACTCTGAATATGACAAGATCAAAATCAATCACCATATTTGCACAGATAACATTTTCTGAGTCTCAGAAGCATTTAGAATTGTGTTGGTGCATCAATAAAACGAAAAAAATGGTAGAAAACAATATGATGAAGTAGTTGATGAACCGTCGTTTATATGGTGACAGAAATGCCATCTCCATTCTGCCGTTTGAGCAAATGCTATTATATTAGGTCAGAGCTAGTAACAAATTCATGAGAAATTGAGGAGCTACCTTTTTTCTAGCAGACTGACGCAACCTTTTTACAGCCGTTGCGTAGCAATAATGTTTCTTTTGTATGATGGCATGCTCAGGTGTGATAAGCAGAGGATGTTTGGGTCTTTCGGATACCCAGTCACTTATTTCGAGGCCAAGTCAAACCACCCTAACTTCTGTAATGTGTTGGAGGTTCATAAATTCCTGATTTCAACTCACGTTTTGCCATGTCATTTTTACCCAGCCTAATAGCCAACTCATATAATAGTTGGCTATAGAGATGTGCTATATCATTATTATTTGGTCCATCTCCCTGTCTCATTTTCTCACCAATTTTATTGGTGTCCGTGTTCTCGCCGGTTGAGAGTGGGCTGCAAACTTGCAATCTGCTTTCATTCTCTCTTTTTCTCTCCCCTCCAACTCATCACAAATCTGACGTGACATTTCTCTCGGCTAACCTATGTCATCCTATTATACTTACTCTTAGCAACATCTATGTCACAAACTCCATATCCAAACTGTATATGCGTAACTGAGAAAGCTATCTCATCATTTGGAAGAAACTCTTTATTTTGGGGCAATGTATTTTTTTAAAAGGGGAAATGTCTCATATGAACTTAGGAGGAACATGCTGCATATGAACTTGCTCGTTGTCAGCCCTGTCCCATGGGGACAAAGGATTGTAGTTCCCTACCATTGGCTTTGGGCAAATGCGATGTTCTCTCTAAGATGGAGTCTACCGCGGTACGTCTCTCTCAAGGAGGATCTATATAAAAGCATGTCGTTTTGGATGAATATGGATGGCATACCCTCAATGGCTAACCAAGAACCTATCGCTGCCAAAACAGAAAACACCAAAGGGTGGCCTGAAACAATGGCCAACATTGTCTGAAGGCTCCAGCAATGGATCTTTGTTTTCATCGTCGCCAAGACCTGTCGCATTGAGCTTCTTCCCTGCAGTATGTCACCAAGAGCATTGGAGCATTGTCTGGTCCAGCATTGAAGCCATTCCCTTCCTGCCACCGAGGACGGAGTAGTTTAGTAATCATTTTAAGTTTAAACGCTACAGTAATTGTATAAATCGTATTTTTTTTCTGCTTATGCAGTACTCTCAGCTGGTTGCAGTTAACAAGTGTTAATTTGGGTTGTGTTCATTCAGTTATCAAATTCAAACTTTGATTGTGAATTACTTTCTATGCATTGTATTGTGATTGGACATTTGAAAATAATGTGGATATATTTGTCTTGAAAAATAACTGTTCATGTTGAAAAGTTATTTATATTTTGTAAACATATTGCAAAAAATTAGTTGTTAAACTTATTGAAATTTGAAAACCCTGAGGATGTATATAGACGATAGTTATTTGTTTACTGCATCAATGGGAACAATTGAGTCCACTGGATTGGCTTTGAAATCATTGATTTTGAACGACTTCACAAACTCCACAGGGATCATGAGAAAAGTTGATAACGTATACAAATTTTGAGATAGATAATTTGAATTATCACTCGGAATATGCACACAAAAATCAGATCATGAGATGTGAAAAATTGGTAGCTGCTGCCAAAGAGACGCAATACCTCTGGTCGTCCATGGTTGCCGCCAGCCGGCTCCTCCTGCAGCATCCGCGATCGGCGGGCATTGGTAGTAGAACGCGGCAGCCACGCACGCCGAGAACAACGGCACAGCGCCGGAGAGGCCAACATGCGCGTACCAGACGACGTCGACGCACGCCGCCGTGCTGGCGCTGCAGTCGCGCGCACGTTTCGCCGCGGCGTCGTACCACAGCAGGATGGCACCGGCGAGCAGGTCATCCGCCGCCACGAGGAGCGCCGTCCGCGCCGCGTTCTCTTGCGTGTGCCGCCACGCGCGCCGGAGCGCGCCTGCGCCGCCGCCCTGCGACACGGACGACACCACGGCGACGGAGGACACGGCGCGGACGTAGCCGTGGAGGAGGCGGTGCCCGACGTGCAGCGCCACGAGAAGGTCGACGCGCGGCGTTGTCAGGTTGTCCTCCATGGCCAGCGCCAGGAAGTGCAACGGGATGGCGCCGCCGGCCTGCGTCGCCAACATCAGTAGCTTGGCGTTGACTGTCGTTGCGGCGGCCCCAGCGGCGCTGATGCTGCCGCGGAACGTCTCGAGAACTAGCGAGCGCCACGGCAGGGCGTGCCGGTCCGAGCACTAGGCGACGACGGCCGCGGAGGCGGTGACGACCCAGACTGCCGGATCGACGAGAGCGTCGCGGAGGAAGACTGCGGCCATGTATCTGGGCAGACGCGCTCCTTTCTCGGCGAGGGATTAGGTGTGATCGGCGAAGACGACGCATGCGACGTTGAGAGCAAATACCGGTGCGAAGACGCCAAGGTTGCGCAGCGGGAGGAGGATGCCATTGATTAGGAAGGCCAAGCAAGACGGACCTCGTAGTTGGCCGGACGCCATGGCGACCTAGGCTAGAGCTTATGCTTCAACTAGACACCTAGTACTACCATATACAACATCGTCATATGTTGGCTTTCCTTGCACCACTGGCGTTGATCCATCGAGCAACTCATCAACAGATTTGGTACATAGTAACTGGAACCAAAAATTTTTGGCAGCGCGTTACATGGCTTTGCATGGAACGTTATGACCATGTTTGTGAAAATGTGTTGCCGCTTCCTCGTTAAAAAATAGGAGAAACTTCAATTGACGTCCTCTAACTATTAAAAGAGGCTAATTTTCACTCTTATTATGCTATAAAACCAGACATTATAGACCATCCGACCGTCAAAACCGTGGAAATTTGCCCCTTCGGGTGGTTTTTTATTTTCTATATTTTTAGAAAATAGTTTAATTTGAAGAATTCATAACTTATTCATTTTCATATTAGAAAAATCTGAAAATGGTACAAAAAATTCTAAAAATGTAACTTATATGTTAGTAGAGTTCTAGGATTCGAAACATAAAAAAAATTGTATGCCACCGAAAAATTCAGCCCTGGATTCAGTTGTTTGACTAGTCAAAGTATTCTTTTTTTCCTTAAATTGGATAGAATTTGATGGAGATTTGAAGATTAGACACTCTTAGAGAAGATAGTGTCATGGAATTGAGGAGACAGAGGGGGAGCCAATGAATTGGACGGTGAAAGCACACAACTGCGGAAAATACATATGATCAAGGCTTCTTCACATTTCTATGCTTAGAGCAGCATGTGAACCTATATCAATCTTTGAGATGGTAGAAAATTTTAACTTGGATAAAATTTTGTTTTGGTTTTGGTCCTCACCAAAATGGGTGAATTTCACCAAATTCGGTCATTTCGGACCGAATCCCATAACTATGTAAGTTAGTGTTCTATTAAGAGTTATTTGGATCTAATATGTTCCTAGTGCTAGGTTTTTATTGTTTCTAGTTGTATCTATTATTTATTTAAATTGTTGTTTTGTGCTTTATTTTTGCGTTCATGGTATAATTAGTAGATGACATGATATTCGAGCCCCATGCAAATTTGGAACTTGTACCTAGTCGTGCTATCAACATAAAACTAAAGCACTATACCCCCAATGCCTAAAAAGGATCTATTTGTGGTAGAGTATTGATTCTATGATGCTTATGTCATCTTCATGATCTCTTATTTGCTCTCGACCATTGGGTTCTCTTGGTCAATCTCTATGTCTCATGACTAGAAGCAATAAAACACTACAAATAGGAACAAATAAGATCCAACGAACTCCTAGTAGAGCACCAATATATATGTTATATTGTTTAGGATTTTTTGGTACTGAATTTATATTTTCTGATTAAAATGAATTAATTACAATTTTTAAATTTAATCATTTAAAAAACAAAAAATAGAAAAACCACATTTGAAACCACCCAATGGCTAAATTTGCACGTTTTTTTATAGTTAGATAGCCCATAGTGTCTGGTTTTGTAATAGGAGGTCGAAAATCAGACTCCTGTGGGTTGAAGCGTAGGTCATTTTTTTTCATTCTAAATCTAATTACTCAAACTTGTTCTTCATGGTATGCCTGCTGATGCATTTTTCTCACCTCGGATCTGAAGGGGATGGGCCCGTTTTGGTGTCATCTGATTTGAGGCCGGCTCTAATTTTGTTTGCTTTGTTTTGTTTTCCATCTGCGCAGGATGTCAAGTGCCAGAGCTGTTTCAGCATGTAAAGCTTCTTGACCCTTGCTCCCCCATTCGGTCTCTTGTTACTGCAATTGGATAGAGGTTGAGAGAACTTCATGAGTAGAACTTGTATAAATTGTGGCACGTGTGATGGACAGCTCCTTTGCTCTTTGGTATGGTACACAAAACTGTGTTTACACAAGTTATTTCACCCACATTTTATGTCATATAGATTGTGTCTGTTGCACAAATTGTCAAACAACGTATGTAGTCAATCTAGTTCTTTATATCCTATCAAACAACATAAGTAGTCAATCTAGAATTGCAGAGTTGCCATGTTGTAGATGTTTTATGAGTTTAGATTATTAGATGATTTAGGAAGTTGGATAAATCATTGTACTTCCTGTTCAGATGAGCAAAAGGGAAAGAGCAGAACTGATTTGTCATTCTTAGCTGATTTAGGAGATAAATCAATGTTTGGTAGGGCTGGTAAAAAATTGACTGTTATGGACATTATTTTTGCTTTCTCTTCTTTGTTTTGATGACTTTATTATGTAATATATCACATAGATACATGCATATGAATATATTACCCAGTCCTCCTAAACTAATCATGCGGGAAAGATACACATGGATGTTTTGATTTTTTTAACTAAATGAATATTGTTAAGTTCTCCTGAGTATTCATTGTTGATATATGGCCCAGTTTTTTTTTCTACATTTGCATTGTGTTTTTGCTAAACACACAAACTTGCTTTCTCTTCTTTGTTTTGATGACTTTATTAGGTAAGATATCACATAGATACATGCACATGAATATATTACGTAGTCCTCCTGAACCAATCAATCGTGGAAAGATACACATGGATGTTTTGATTTTTTTAACCTATATATTGAATATAGTTAAGATCTCCTGAGTATTCATTGTTGATATATGGTCCAGTTTTTTTCTTTGCATTTGCATTGTGTTTGTACTAAACATGCAAACCTGATGATATGTGCATCTTAATTGTCTCATGCTTGCTGCTTGTCTTTCCAATAGTTTGAGAAGTTATTTGTTTACACTTCATGTGTACATTTCCCACTTAATTTGTTACTGAAATAGCTATTATTGATCCTTTTGGCACAGGATATTGTACTGAAGGCCTTCATCCTTTGAAATAATGCTGAAATGCACAGAGAAGAAAGGAGTAGATCTTACATCTAGTAAAAAAGTGTTCATATGTTAGCACGATGGGTGCTTTGAGATTTTAATGTATACTGTATGTGTGTATGTGCCTGTAACTGTACCGTGATAACTCTAGTGCTGTATTTTAATTTGTGTATGGTAAATTGTAACTATGGGGGTACTGCATTGCTACTGAGAGTTGGTCATGAATGAGCGATTTGATTTTCAAAATTATCTAAATTTGCTTGTGTTATATGGTTTTCCTAAATGGGCTTTTGTTGTTTATATAGAGTGCAATATCTACTATTGGCCCAACCCAAAACGTACTGGGCACAGCCTAAAATGAATTGGGCCCAACCCACATTTCATTGTTATATGGGTCGTAATGGGTTACCTGTTATGACAAATCAAATTGTCGCAAAATTGTTTGCCACATAGGATCCTAATCATCGCCATATCATGTGGTGATCAAACTTTGTGACGTTTTTAGAGCTCCATAATGTCGAAACATGAGCGTCATAAACTAGTGACAATAGAAGAACTGTCATAAATTTATCACAAAAAACACGTTTTCGTCATAGAACATCTTTTATTACGCATGATAGGCGACGAACGAGTTTTCATCACGCGAGCGTAACAAAACGTGAAACATGATGAATTTTTGGTTTTTGTGACATAAATAAAATGTCACCTATCAAAGGATTTCTTGTAGTGTATGATTAATCAGAAAATAGTACAACCACATAACTAACGGGCACTGGGTATGACTGAGTAATTAGAAGATTTAACTTTTGATAATCTTACAGAAATGGCAAGAGGAGTGGCAACGATGGGGTATAGCCCGGTCCTCTTGGGAGTATGTTTTGCTAGGTAACTCGGCTATTAGAGAGGTGTATGCTTTGTGCCGTTGAAACCTTAGAGGATTATTACATATTAATGATTCTTTGTAAAAGTTATGTAGTGATTCTCTGGCCCCTTACCTTGGAAGTATTGAAGGGAGTAATTAACCCAGGTACCATGAGAAACATTGTTTGTGAGCAAAGTGTACAACCTCTGCAGAGTGTTAAAACTGTTATAACAATGTTGTGTTGACACCAGATTTTGACTCGGCTGGTATAAAAGGAATGTTGCATATTAAGGAATGCCAGGGAACCAATACGTGGGCCGAGTCCGATTCTGGGTTGAGGATCTCCGATTCCAATCGGAGTTTGTCTGATGGAGCTCTGGTCGGATACGGGCTAAGGAGGCCGGAGCGCGTACAATTTTCAAGGAAGAGATGCATCCAGAAGCTTCTTTAAGGCCTGATTGTGCGCGTACAATTTTCAAGGAAGAGATGCATCCAGAAGCTTCTTTAAGGCCTGATTGTGCGGCAATTGTAACACTTTTGGTAGTTTAGATTAGTTTAATTTGAATAAGTTAGAGATGTTGTCGTAGCCGACAAGGATTAGTGTTGGTATTCCTTAGCATCACTACTTAGAGTAGTAATGGTACTAGAGATACTTCATCGTAAATCTAGACGTTACAGATATTCTACAAGCGCACAGAAGTACGTTGTAGCATTTCACCCGGGAGTATTCCAGAGTATCGTTATTTGTTTATCCACAGGGAAAGCATTTAGTTAAAAGAGAGATGTGCCATCCAATGCTCTTACGTACAACAATATTAATGTACCATAATCTAAACAGGGGTAAATGATATAGAAGTGAATGAATGGGTTGACACACAGAAGTTCATTGCTCATCATTATGTTAGTCTTAGTTAGTATAGTACACTAGTGAAGATTAATAAGGGTTCATTGACATCATACTTAAGGAACTTGAATATACTACAATACCCTATACAAGCTCATTCAATGATTGTATGCAAGAGGACAAATCGAGGTATCCAGTGGTTCCCTCATCAAGGGACGACAGTAGGATGTCTTATCATAAAGGCCTAATACCCACTCCCGTACGTGGAGGATTACAAAGGACGGACAGGGCTGTCACCACCTACCGCCTACCTCTACTAATCCGTGGGGCAGCGGTACCCTCAATAGTATTCCATATCCCAAACGCCATGTTTGCAATACGAGATACAACTCTATCTATCACGTTAATAAATAGAGCAACCAAAAGGCACATTGAGCCAATGTCATAGCATACATTCACTTGATTGAGGTGTAAGACATAAGTAGTATATACTAAGTGGATAAGGTATAACTGAGGCATACAACATAAGTATGAAGATATTTCCATTAAGCTCAGAGTATTACAAGGAACTCTAGAACTTACCAAGACTCCTCCGGAAGCCCTTCAGAAGATCTAACACTATGACTATCACTACTAAGACTAAGACTAAGCTTGTAGCAAAGGAGAGCTCTTCTTCTGGTGTGTGTTGAGTACGGCGCCCTTTGCAGGTATTTGTAGCATCACAAAGGCGGTTGGAGTCAGCTAGAGGCGGTTGAGGCAGTTGGGAGGTGGGCCCAGGTCGGCCGAATCCCCAAGGTCGGCCGACCCTTGGATCCACCGTCTTCAGCGCTTCACGGCTCAGATGTAATCTCCATGGCGGTTTACAGTTGTAGGTTAAAGGAGGGCCGAGTCGTACGCACGCCGGGATCGGCCGACCTGGCTGGGTCGGCCGACCCCCCATAACCGCCATTAGGGCCCACCTTCCTCTGGGAGGCTTACATGTGGGTCCTAAGGTCGGTTCCAGTTGGGTTCTGTCGGTTTGGGTACATTTGTCTCTGGTTGTGGGCCCTTCAATCCATGTGATGGACATGTGGCTCATCCTTCACCCTTAACTTCCACCGACCATGAATCAACGTTCAAGATCCTTCCTTAGTGTGCTTCTTGACCTGTGTGAGAAATGGGCTTGATCGGGGCTCAGGCCAGGTCGCCCGACCTAGCCAGGTCGCCCGACCTAGCCAGGTCGGCCGACCAGGGCCTGTGCCCAGTTTCGTCCATCTTTTGCACCGTAGTCCCTGTACTCAAATATATTCCAGATATGCATGGTATACTATTATTTGAATACTAATGTCTAAGTTATGCCTTGATCTTTATTGATTTCTAAGCCTAGTGACGGTTGGATTTTATGTTATAAGGACCATCAACAACTAGTTAGATTTCCAGGGTATAAATATAAACCCTACGCCATTGTAAAGGGTGTTCTCACAACCATCAATGCAAACACAACTTTCGGCCCTCGTGCCAACAACCCTTTTCGTCGAGTTCTTGAGCAAGCAAGGTTGCATCATCTTGACCTCCGGTTTGTCTGTAAGTACGACATTTATCGAATTAATCTAGGCTTTAGATTGAGGCGTATCGCCCTTCTTCGTTGAGTTAATTCACTAATCTATCAAGCTGTTCTAGGCTTTAGATTGAGGCGTATCGCCCTTCTTCGTTTAGATCGCTCACCCTTTACCGTATCTTGTTAGTTTATCATATCGGCCTACACCTATTCAAAGATCTATTTGTTTTATAGTGAATCAAGCTTCATAATAGATCTGCTCATATTGTTTATATAGCTGATTTAGATTTTTTGATCAAGTTACAAATAAATCTGGTTTAAACAAGTTCTTTGATCTATATCGATCTATCGGAGTAAATAAGCTAACCAGTGCCCTGCTAGCAACGCTGTCTCGAAACCGATCCGATTGTTTGTGACACAAGATTTAGTTTATTTACCTCTTTTAGAAAGATGTATATTAAAGAATAAGTTTAAGTTAGGTTTATCTCCGATTCCGCTTCTATAGTCGATGGTTTTTTTAGTATACTGCATATATTCACGAATCGGACTCAAGGCCGATGGTTCATGCTCGCATCAGACTTCTCTTTATGTTGATCCAATAGCTGGAACGAATCGGGGCTTTGGCCGATGAGTTCCTTTTGTTTTACTGATTAAACTCTACCTTGTCAATTTCAGGTTAAATTGACTGGCACACCCCGAACCTCAAGATTTTGGACCTGCACTGAAGTTCAAGCAAATCTTTCAGGCCACAGTGTTAATTTCCGAGAGTCAACACCTGACTTTTTGGACGTCAACATATTTGTTGTTCAAGCCGATGAATCAGTCAGCGTTGCTACCGCTGATTTGACGGTTTGGGAGTTTGAAGGAATAGAGTGCTTATCGGGCAAGGCTTGGGAAGGCAACTTTATACAATTGTCCGATGATGGTCTGAAGCCGATCCAAGCAGTCGGCTCTGAAAGTTTGTATTAATGGAGGAGTTTATTGAAGATGAGGTTAAACTTGGTCACGGGTTTATATTGGCTGATGAATTAGAGGAGGTAGATATAGGTTTAGGAGATAGACCTCGGTCGACATATGTAAGTGCAAAGTTGGATCCTGAGTTTAAACAAGAATTAATAAAGTTATTAAAAGAGTATCGTGATTGTTTTGCTTGGGAATACTATGAAATGCCAGGTTTAAGCCGATCTATTGTTGAACATCGGCTTCCAATCAAACTAAGGTATCGGCCTTTTAAACAAGCGCCGAGACGATTTAGACCTGAATTAGACAAAGAAATAAAAGCTAAATTAACTCAGTTATATGAAGCTAAATTTATTTAACCTTATCGATATGCTGAGTGGATATCTAACATCGTTCCTGTTTTCAAGAAAAATAGAAAATTGCGAATTTGTGTGGATTTCAGGAATCTTAATATTGTCTGTCTTGTTTAAGTTCATGTGAATGTGTTTCTGTGAGTTTTGATTTTAGTGCAGTCTATGGACATTGGCTGCATTGTTGCAAAATCTTTACTCAAAAGATACACAAGCCACCTTAGCAGATCTTTGTGACCTGCAGACACTTGGCATATGACAACTCCGTTCCACACCAACACCTATTTTATTTCTTCTGCTTTCAGTTGATATATTACTTTGTTAAATTGATAGCTTTTAGAATTGATCGCTATATTACTTTGTTCAGTTGATATAGCTTATAGAATTGAATATATTGTGGCTTTCGATGGATTATTAGCTTACAGCCTCTGAACTAAGTTCATATTTCTGTTTATGAAAAAAATCTTGGACCATGTCTGACACCAATTCCCATACAGTAAACCTAATATGGGACTATTATTGCCACGTTGAAGA
>CM014275.1:43810987-43901887 GCA_004135705.1 Alloteropsis semialata
ATGCATGGCCCCTCGTGTTTTCTTAGAGCTTGTTTAGTTCGTGAAACTTTGAAAACTAGTTTGCAAATTTACAACTTTGGAACTAAACATCTCCATTCAACTAGTTTGCAAAGTTGCAAAAGTAAAGCATTGAAAAAGTGCTCTCTCTCGCGACATGCTTTCCGATGCAACTTTTGCAACTTTGGAATTAAACACCCCCATTCAACTAGTTTGCAAACTTTGGAACTTTTACAAATTAGTTTCCAAAATTTTCAAAGTTTCATGAACTAAGGGGTGTTTAATTCCCCAGAATGGAAAAATTTGTCACCAAACTGGGCCGATTTCGTCGGCAGAATTGAACGGCCAGGCTGAAAAATTCGGCGACTTCCGCCCGTTACTGAGCGCCGCCGCTGCAGCAGCCCTGGGCGCTAATTTCCTCGCCCAACGCGAACCCCCGCCCCCAACCCTATCCATTCTTTCCCCGCACCCCATCTGTCTCGCCTCGCCAACCCTAGCTCCTCGCACCGCCCCTTGCCTCGCAAGACGCCGCCTCGCTCCCAAGCCGCCGCCGCTCTGGCCCCTCTCTGGCGGCGTCGGCCCAGATCCGCGCCATCCCTCGGAAGGCCGTACTTCAGCAAGGAGTTCCACCGCGCGGCGCATATGGACGACTTCAGCGGCTCCGGCTACGGCGGTTACGGCGACGGCTCGGAAGAGCTTGCAAGGGACTCCGTCTTCGGCAGCACCGTCGGCGCGTACGGCTACGGCGGATCGAGCAGCGGTCATGGTCCCCATCAGGGCATGTCGTCGCTGGTTTCCTTGTGTGGCCCGGCATGGGGGGGGGGTACTCCGGCCTGCTCGGCTCGTCCTCGCACGGTGCAGCGCTGGGCGGATCTGGATCCGCCTCCCACAATACAGCGTTTGGCGGATCCGGACCCTGCTCAAGGAGGATCTATATAAAAGCATGTCGTTTTGGATGAATATGGATGGCATACCCTCAATGGCTAACCAAGAACCTATCGCTGCCAAAACAGAAAACACCAAAGGGTGGCCTGAAACAATGGCCAACATTGTCTGAAGGCTCCAGCAATGGATCTTTGTTTTCATCGTCGCCAAGACCTGTCGCATTGAGCTTCTTCCCTGCAGTATGTCACCAAGAGCATTGGAGCATTGTCTGGTCCAGCATTGAAGCCATTCCCTTCCTGCCACCGAGGACGGAGTAGTTTAGTAATCATTTTAAGTTTAAACGCTACAGTAATTGTATAAATCGTATTTTTTTTTTCTGCTTATGCAGTACTCTCAGCTGGTTGCAGTTAACAAGTGTTAATTTGGGTTGTGTTCATTCAGTTATCAAATTCAAACTTTGATTGTGAATTACTTTCTATGCATTGTATTGTGATTAGACATTTGAAAATAATGTGGATATATTTGTCTTGAAAAATAACTGTTCATGTTGAAAAGTTATTTATATTTTGTAAACATATTGCAAAAAATTAGTTGTTAAACTTATTGAAATTTGAAAACCCTGAGGATGCATGTATATAGACGATAGTTATTTGTTTACTGCATCAATGGGAACAATTGAGTCCACTGGATTGGCTTTGAAATCATTGATTTTGAACGACTTCACAAACTCCACAGGGATCATGAGAAAAGTTGATAACGTATACAAATTTTGAGATAGATAATTTGAATTATCACTCGGAATATGCACACAAAAATCAGATCATGAGATGTGAAAAATTGGTAGCTGCTGCCAAAGAGACGCAATACCTCTGGTCGTCCATGGTTGCCGCCAGCCGGCTCCTCCTGCAGCATCCGCGATCGGCGGGCATTGGTAGTAGAACGCGGCAGCCACGCACGCCGAGAACAACGGCACAGCGCCGGAGAGGCCAACATGCGCGTACCAGACGACGTCGACGCACGCCGCCGTGCTGGCGCTGCAGTCGCGCGCACGTTTCGCCGCGGCGTCGTACCACAGCAGGATGGCACCGGCGAGCAGGTCATCCGCCGCCACGAGGAGCGCCGTCCGCGCCGCGTTCTCTTGCGTGTGCCGCCACGCGCGCCGGAGCGCGCCTGCGCCGCCGCCCTGCGACACGGACGACACCACGGCGACGGAGGACACGGCGCGGACGTAGCCGTGGAGGAGGCGGTGCCCGACGTGCAGCGCCACGAGAAGGTCGACGCGCGGCGTTGTCAGGTTGTCCTCCATGGCCAGCGCCAGGAAGTGCAACGGGATGGCGCCGCCGGCCTGCGTCGCCAACATCAGTAGCTTGGCGTTGACTGTCGTTGCGGCGGCCCCAGCGGCGCTGATGCTGCCGCGGAACGTCTCGAGAACTAGCGAGCGCCACGGCAGGGCGTGCCGGTCCGAGCACTAGGCGACGACGGCCGCGGAGGCGGTGACGACCCAGACTGCCGGATCGACGAGAGCGTCGCGGAGGAAGACTGCGGCCATGTATCTGGGCAGACGCGCTCCTTTCTCGGCGAGGGATTAGGTGTGATCGGCGAAGACGACGCATGCGACGTTGAGAGCAAATACCGGTGCGAAGACGCCAAGGTTGCGCAGCGGGAGGAGGATGCCATCGATTAGGAAGGCCAAGCAAGACGGACCTCGTAGTTGGCCGGACGCCATGGCGACCTAGGCTAGAGCTTATGCTTCAACTAGACACCTAGTACTACCATATCCAACATCGTCATATGTTGGCTTTCCTTGCACCACTGGCGTTGATCTAGGCTAGAGCTTATGCTTCAACTAGACACCTAGTACTACCATATCCAACATCGTCATATGTTGGCTTTCCTTGCACCACTGGCGTTGATCCATCGAGCAACTCATCAACAGATTTGGTACATAGTAACTGGAACCAAAAATTTTTGGCAGCGCGTTACATGGCTTTGCATGGAACGTTATGACCATGTTTGTGAAAATGTGTTGCCGCTTCCTCGTTAAAAAATAGGAGAAACTTCAATTGACGTCCTCTAACTATTAAAAGAGTCTAATTTTCACTCTTATTATGCTATAAAACCAGACATTATAGACCATCCGACCGTCAAAACCGTGGAAATTTGCCCCTTCGGGTGGTTTTTTATTTTCTATATTTTTAGAAAATAGTTTAATTTGAAGAATTCATAACTTATTCATTTTCATATTAGAAAAATCTGAAAATGGTACAAAAAATTCTAAAAATGTAACTTATATGTTAGTAGAGTTCTAGGATTCGAAACATAAAAAAAATTGTATGCCACCGAAAAATTCAGCCCTGGATTCAGTTGTTTGACTAGTCAAAGTATTCTTTTTTTCCTTAAATTGGATAGAATTTGATGGAGATTTGAAGATTAGACACTCTTAGAGAAGATAGTGTCATGGAATTGAGGAGACAGAGGGGGAGCCAATGAATTGGACGGTGAAAGCACACAACTGCGGAAAATACATATGATCAAGGCTTCTTCACATTTCTATGCTTAGAGCAGCATGTGAACCTATATCAATCTTTGAGATGGTGGAAAATTTTAACTTGGATAAAATTTTGTTTTGGTTTTGGTCCTCACCAAAATGGGTGAATTTCACCAAATTCGGTCATTTCGGACCGAATCCCATAACTATGTAAGTTAGTGTTCTATTAAGAGTTATTTGGATCTAATATGTTCCTAGTGCTAGGTTTTTATTGTTTCTAGTTGTATCTATTATTTATTTAAATTGTTGTTTTGTGCTTTATTTTTGCGTTCATGGTATAATTAGTAGATGACATGATATTCGAGCCCCATGCAAATTTGGAACTTGTACCTAGTCGTGCTATCAACATAAAACTAAAGCACTATACCCCCAATGCCTAAAAAGGATCTATTTGTGGTAGAGTATTGATTCTATGATGCTTATGTCATCTTCATGATCTCTTATTTGCTCTCGACCATTGGGTTCTCTTGGTCAATCTCTATGTCTCATGACTAGAAGCAATAAAACACTACAAATAGGAACAAATAAGATCCAACGAACTCCTAGTAGAGCACCAATATATATGTTATATTGTTTAGGATTTTTTGGTACTGAATTTATATTTTCTGATTAAAATGAATTAATTACAATTTTTAAATTTAATCATTTAAAAAACAAAAAATAGAAAAACCACATTTGAAACCACCCAATGGCTAAATTTGCACGTTTTTTTATAGTTAGATAGCCCATAGTGTCTGGTTTTGTAATAGGAGGTTGAAAATCAGACTCCTGTGGGTTGAAGCGTAGGTCATTTTTTTTCATTCTAAATCTAATTACTCAAACTTGTTCTTCATGGTATGCCTGCTGATGCATTTTTCTCACCTCGGATCTGAAGGGGATGGGCCCGTTTTGGTGTCATCTGATTTGAGGCCGGCTCTAATTTTGTTTGCTTTGTTTTGTTTTCCATCTGCGCAGGATGTCAAGTGCCAGAGCTGTTTCAGCATGTAAAGCTTCTTGACCCTTGCTCCCCCATTCGGTCTCTTGTTACTGCAATTGGATAGAGGTTGAGAGAACTTCATGAGTAGAACTTGTATAAATTGTGGCACGTGTGATGGACAGCTCCTTTGCTCTTTGGTATGGTACACAAAACTGTGTTTACACAAGTTATTTCACCCACATTTTATGTCATATAGATTGTGTCTGTTGCACAAATTGTCAAACAACGTATGTAGTCAATCTAGTTCTTTATATCCTATCAAACAACATAAGTAGTCAATCTAGAATTGCAGAGTTGCCATGTTGTAGATGTTTTATGAGTTTAGATTATTAGATGATTTAGGAAGTTGGATAAATCATTGTACTTCCTGTTCAGATGAGCAAAAGGGAAAGAGCAGAACTGATTTGTCATTCTTAGCTGATTTAGGAGATAAATCAATGTTTGGTAGGGCTGGTAAAAAATTGACTGTTATGGACATTATTTTTGCTTTCTCTTCTTTGTTTTGATGACTTTATTATGTAATATATCACATAGATACATGCATATGAATATATACACATGGATGTTTTGATTTTTTTAACTAAATGAATATTGTTAAGTTCTCCTGAGTATTCATTGTTGATATATGGCCCAGTTTTTTTTTCTACATTTGCATTGTGTTTTTGCTAAACACACAAACTTGCTTTCTCTTCTTTGTTTTGATGACTTTATTAGGTAAGATATCACATAGATACATGCACATGAATATATTACGTAGTCCTCCTGAACCAATCAATCGTGGAAAGATACACATGGATGTTTTGATTTTTTTAACCTATATATTGAATATAGTTAAGATCTCCTGAGTATTCATTGTTGATATATGGTCCAGTTTTTTTCTTTGCATTTGCATTGTGTTTGTACTAAACATGCAAACCTGATGATATGTGCATCTTAATTGTCTCATGCTTGCTGCTTGTCTTTCCAATAGTTTGAGAAGTTATTTGTTTACACTTCATGTGTACATTTCCCACTTAATTTGTTACTGAAATAGCTATTATTGATCCTTTTGGCACAGGATATTGTACTGAAGGCCTTCATCCTTTGAAATAATGCTGAAATGCACAGAGAAGAAAGGAGTAGATCTTACATCTAGTAAAAAAGTGTTCATATGTTAGCACGATGGGTGCTTTGAGATTTTAATGTATACTGTATGTGTGTATGTGCCTGTAACTGTACCGTGATAACTCTAGTGCTGTATTTTAATTTGTGTATGGTAAATTGTAACTATGGGGGTACTGCATTGCTACTGAGAGTTGGTCATGAATGAGCGATTTGATTTTCAAAATTATCTAAATTTGCTTGTGTTATATGGTTTTCCTAAATGGGCTTTTGTTGTTTATATAGAGTGCAATATCTACTATTGGCCCAACCCAAAACGTACTGGGCACAGCCTAAAATGAATTGGGCCCAACCCACATTTCATTGTTATATGGGTCGTAATGGGTTACCTGTTATGACAAATCAAATTGTCACAAAATTGTTTGCCACATAGGATCCTAATCATCGCCATATCATGTGGTGATCAAACTTTGTGACGTTTTTAGAGCTCCATAATGACGAAACATGAGCGTCATAAACTAGTGACAATAGAAGAACTGTCATAAATTTATCACAAAAAACACGTTTTCGTCATAGAACATCTTTTATTACGCATGATAGGCGACGAACGAGTTTTCATCACGCGAGCGTAACAAAACGTGAAACATGATGAATTTTTGGTTTTTGTGACATAAATAAAATGTCACCCATCAAAGGATTTCTTGTAGTGTATGATTAATCAGAAAATAGTACAACCACATAACTAACGGGCACTGGGTATGACTGAGTAATTAGAAGATTTAACTTTTGATAATCTTACAGAAATGGCAAGAGGAGTGGCAACGATGGGGTATAGCCCGGTCCTCTTGGGAGTATGTTTTGCTAGGTAACTCGGCTATTAGAGAGGTGTATGCTTTGTGCCGTTGAAACCTTAGAGGATTATTACATATTAATGATTCTTTGTAAAAGTTATGTAGTGATTCTCTGGCCCCTTACCTTGGAAGTATTGAAGGGAGTAATTAACCCAGGTACCATGAGAAACATTGTTTGTGAGCAAAGTGTACAACCTCTGCAGAGTGTTAAAACTGTTATAACAATGTTGTGTTGACACCAGATTTTGACTCGGCTGGTATAAAAGGAATGTTGCATATTAAGGAATGCCAGGGAACCAATACGTGGGCCGAGTCCGATTCTGGGTTGAGGATCTCCGATTCCAATCGGAGTTTGTCTGATGGAGCTCTGGTCGGATACGGGCTAAGGAGGCCGGAGCGCGTACAATTTTCAAGGAAGAGATGCATCCAGAAGCTTCTTTAAGGCCTGATTGTGCGGCAATTGTAACACTTTTGGTAGTTTAGATTAGTTTAATTTGAATAAGTTAGAGATGTTGTCGTAGCCGACAAGGATTAGTGTTGGTATTCCTTAGCATCACTACTTAGAGTAGTAATGGTACTAGAGCTACTTCATCGTAAATCTAGACGTTACAGATATTCTACAAGCGCACACAAGTACGTTGTAGCATTTCACCCGGGAGTATTCTAGAGTATCGTTATTTGTTTATCCACAGGGAAAGCATTTAGTTAAAAGAGAGATGTGCCATCCAATGCTCTTACGTACAACAATATTAATGTACCATAATCTAAACAGGGGTAAATAATATAGAAGTGAATGAATGAGTTGACACACAGAAGTTCATTGCTCATCATTATGTTAGTCTTAGTTAGTATAGTACACTAGTGAAGATTAATAAGGGTTCATTGACATCATACTTAAGGAACTTGAATATACTACAATACCCTATACAAGCTCATTCAATGATTGTATGCAAGAGGACAAATCGAGGTATCCAGTGGTTCCCTCATCAAGGGACGACAGTAGGATGTCTTATCATAAAGGCCTAATACCCACTCCCGTACGTGGAGGATTACAAAGGACGGACAGGGCTGTCACCACCTACCGCCTACCTCTACTAATCCGTGGGGCAGCGGTACCCTCAATAGTATTCCATATCCCAAACGCCATGTTTGCAATACGAGATACAACTCTATCTATCACGTTAATAAATAGAGCAACCAAAAGGCACATTGAGCCAATGTCATAGCATACATTCACTTGATTGAGGTGTAAGACATAAGTAGTATATACTAAGTGGATAAGGTATAACTGAGGCATACAACATAAGTATGAAGATATTTCCATTAAGCTCAGAGTATTACAAGGAACTCTAGAACTTACCAAGACTCCTCCGGAAGCCCTTCAGAAGATCTAACACTATGACTATCACTACTAAGACTAAGACTAAGCTTGTAGCAAAGGAGAGCTCTTCTTTTGGTGTGTGTTGAGTACGGCGCCCTTTGCAGGTATTTGTAGCATCACAAAGGCGGTTGGAGTCAGCTAGAGGCGGTTGAGGCAGTTGGGAGGTGGGCCCAGGTCGGCCGAATCCCCAAGGTCGGCCGAATCCCCAAGGTCGGCCGACCCTTGGATCCACCGTCTTCAGCGCTTCACGGCTTCAGATGTAATCTCCATGGCGGTTTACAGTTGTAGGTTAAAGGAGGGCCGAGTCGTACGCACGCCGGGATCGGCCGACCTGGCTGGGTCGGCCGACCCCCCATAACCGCCATTAGGGCCCACCTTCCTCTGGGAGGCTTACATGTGGGTCCTAAGGTCGGTTCCAGTTGGGTTTTGTCGGTTTGGGTACATTTGTCTCTGGTTGTGGGCCCTTCAATCCATGTGATGGACATGTAGCTCATCCTTCACCCTTAACTTCCACCGACCATGAATCAACGTTCAAGATCCTTCCTTAGTGTACTTCTTGACCTGTGTGAGAAATGGGCTTGATCGGGGCTCAGGCCAGGTCGCCCGACCTAGCCAGGTCGCCCGACCTAGCCAGGTCGGCCGACCAGGGCCTGTGCCCAGTTTCGTCCATCTTTTGCACCGTAGTCCCTGTACTCAAATATATTTCAGATATGCATGGTATACTATTATTTGAATACTAATGTCTAAGTTATGCCTTGATCTTTATTGATTTCTAAGCCTAGTGACGGTTGGATTTTATGTTATAAGGACCATCAACAACTAGTTAGATTTCCAGGGTATAAATATAAACCCTACGCCATTGTAAAGGGTGTTCTCACAACCATCAATGCAAACACAACTTTCGGCCCTCGTGCCAACAACCCTTTTCGTCGAGTTCTTGAGCAAGCAAGGTTGCATCATCTTGACCTCCGGTTTGTCTGTAAGTACGACATTTATCGAATTAATCTAGGCTTTAGATTGAGGCGTATCGCCCTTCTTCGTTGAGTTAATTCACTAATCTATCAAGCTGTTCTAGGCTTTAGATTGAGGCGTATCGCCCTTCTTCGTTTAGATCGCTCACCCTTTACCGTATCTTGTTAGTTTATCATATCGGCCTACACCTATTCAAAGATCTATTTGTTTTATAGTGAATCAAGCTTCATAATAGATCTGCTCATATTGTTTATATAGCTGATTTAGATTTTTTGATCAAGTTACAAATAAATCTGGTTTAAACAAGTTCTTTGATCTATATCGATCTATCGGAGTAAATAAGCTAACCAGTGCCCTGCTAGCAACGCTGTCTCGAAACCGATCCGATTGTTTGTGACACAAGATTTAGTTTATTTACCTCTTTTAGAAAGATGTATATTAAAGAATAAGTTTAAGTTAGGTTTATCTCCGATTCCGCTTCTATAGTCGATGGTTTTTTTAGTATACTGCATATATTCACGAATCGGACTCAAGGCCGATGGTTCATGCTCGCATCAGACTTCTCTTTATGTTGATCCAATAGCTGGAACGAATCGGGGCTTTGGCCGATGAGTTCCTTTTGTTTTACTGATTAAACTCTACCTTGTCAATTTCAGGTTAAATTGACTGGCACACCCCGAACCTCAAGATTTTGGACCTGCACTGAAGTTCAAGCAAATCTTTCAGGCCACAGTGTTAATTTCCGAGAGTCAACACCTGACTTTTTGGACGTCAACATATTTGTTGTTCAAGCCGATGAATCAGTCAGCGTTGCTACCGCTGATTTGACGGTTTGGGAGTTTGAAGGAATAGAGTGCTTATCGGGCAAGGCTTGGGAAGGCAACTTTATACAATTGTCCGATGATGGTCTGAAGCCGATCCAAGCAGTCGGCTCTGAAAGTTTGTATTAATGGAGGAGTTTATTGAAGATGAGGTTAAACTTGGTCACGGGTTTATATTGGCTGATGAATTAGAGGAGGTAGATATAGGTTTAGGAGATAGACCTCGGTCGACATATGTAAGTGCGAAATTGGATCTTGAGTTTAAACAAGAATTAATAAAGTTATTAAAAGAGTATCGTGATTGTTTTGCTTGGGAATACTATGAAATGCCAGGTTTAAGCCGATCTATTGTTGAACATCGGCTTCCAATCAAACTAAGGTATCGGCCTTTTAAACAAGCGCCGAGACGATTTAGACCTGAATTAGACAAAGAAATAAAAGCTAAATTAACTCAGTTATATGAAGCTAAATTTATTTAACCTTATCGATATGCTGAGTGGATATCTAACATCGTTCCTGTTTTCAAGAAAAATAGAAAATTGCGAATTTGTGTGGATTTCAGGAATCTTAATAAAGCGACTCCGATGGACGGATATCCGATGCCGATTGCTGATATGCTAGTTGAAGCGGCTTTGGGACATAAAGTGATTAGTTTTATGGATGGCAACGCAGGATATAATCAGATTTTTATGGGAGAAGAAGATATTCCTAAAACTGCGTTCCGATGTCCTGGTGCACTTGGATTATATGAGTGGGTTATGATGACCTTTGGTTTGAAAAATGCTGGTGCTACATATCAGAGAGCAATGAATTATATATTTCATAAATTGATCGGCAGGATTGTTGAAATTTACATTGATGATGTGGTGGTGAAGTCTGATGGATATAGGCAGCATCTGGCCGATTTGCGGGAGACTCTTGAATGCACGAGAAAACATGGTTTAAAGATGAATCCTAATAAATGTGTATTTGGAGTGTCGGCTGGGCAATTTTTGGGTTTCATGGTTCATGAAAAAGGCATTGAAGTCGGTCAGAAAAGCATGAAGGCTATCATGGATGCTAAACCACCAACCGATAAGACGAGTCTTCAATCGTTGATCAGTAAGATTAATTTTGTTAGAAGATTTATATCAAATTTGTCTGGAAGAATTCATCCTTTCTCCCTGTTGCTGAAATTGAAAGCCGATGAAGAATTCGTATAGGGAGAAGAGCAACAGAAGGCATTTGATGAAATAAAGCAATATATGATGACGCCGCCAGTTTTGATTCCGCCGAAGAGGGATAAGCCATTCCGATTATATTTGTCGACCGATGAGTTGTCAATCGGGTCTATTCTTATATAAGAATTTGAAGGGAAAGAAAGAGTGGTTTATTATTTGAGTTGGAAGTGATTGATGCGGAGACTAGGTATTTACCTGTTGAAAAATTATGTTTATGCCTATATTTCTCTTGCACTAAATTGAGGCATTATTTATTGTCTTTCGAGTGTACGGTGGTTTGTAAAACCGATGTGGTCAAATATATGTTGTCCATGCCGATGTTGAAAGGGAGAATCGAAAGTGGATATTGGCATTGTCAGAGTTTGATTTAAAATACGAATCGGCTAAGGCAGTAAAAGGGCAAGTAATGGCTGATTTCGTGACACAACACATCGGAGATGAAGTTAAAATGGTCGAGCCGATGCCTTGGACATTGTTCTTTAATGGGTCTTCATGCGGTCAAGGATGTGGCATCGGAATCATTATTATTTCGCCTCGGGGGGCAAATTTTGAATTCAGTTATCTAATGGATCCAAGCTTTACAAATAATAGAGTTGAGTATGAGGCATTACTTAAGGGATTAAAATTATTATTGGAAATCGGAGCTGAAGCTGTTGAAATTTTTGGAGATTCACAACTGGTGATTTATCAGCTAATCGGTAAATATGAATGGAAGGATGATGTTTTGATTCATTACTTTGAAGAGTGCCGATTACTGCTAAAAGAATTTGTGATGTTTAATATTGAACATATCCCTAAAGCCCAGAATCAGGAGGCTAATAATTTGGCACAAGCTGCTTCTGGTTATCGGCGTTTTCAGGAGATTATGACGATAGAGCTAGAAGTCGGGAATTGAAGGTATAAAATTGTAAATTATCTTAAAGATCTGTCACAAAAGGTTTCAAGAAAGTTAAGATTCATGGCTGTCAAATATGTATTGCTTGATAACCGATTGTACTATAAGACGATTGATGGTGTATTACTCCGATGTTTGAGTAAATCAGAATCCAAGAATATGATGGATGAAGTACACGAAGGAGTTTGTGGTGCACATCAATCGGCTTATAAGATGAAGTGGATAATCAGAAAGATGGGTTGTTTTTGGCCAACAATTTTGGAAGATTGTTTTGAATATTATAAGGGTTGCCGAGAATGCCAGAAATTTGGGAATGTGCAGAAGGCACCTGCATCAGCCATGAATCCGATCATCAAGCCGTGGCCTTTCCAAGGATGGGGACTTGATTTGATTGGACAAATTTATCCATCATCGGGTAAAGGACATAAATTTATATTGGTAGCGACTGATTACTTTACCAAATGGGTTGAAGCAATTCCTTTAAAGATTGCCAATTCCAAGAATATGGTAGAATTTGTCAAGGAACATATTATTTATCGGTTTGGTATACCTCAGACTATCACGACCGATCAGGGGACTATGTTTGTGTCCGATGAATTTCAAAGTTTTGCTGCCAATATGGGTATCAAATTATTAAATTCTTCTCCTTATTATGCACAAGCCAATGGCCAAGCGGAAGCATCGAACAAAAGTATTATCAAAATTATCAAACGAAAAATTGATGGACAACCAAGGCGATGGCATTTGACGTTGACCGAATCGTTATGGGCATATCGGATGGCGTATCATGGATCTACTAGGTTATCCCTGTATCATTTGGTTTATGGACATGAAGCTGTTTTGCCTTGGGAGATCAAGATCGGATCGCGGCGAATATCGGAACAAGGAAATTTGACTGCCGATGAGTATAAGAGTTTGATGAATTTTGAATTGGATGATTTGGCTGAAACTCGATTGAGAGCTTTGGAAAATATTGAGAATAATAAAGCAAGAGTTGCGAAATATTATGATAAGAAATTTAAGCCAAAGGAATTCATCGAGGGGGAATTGGTTTGGAAATTGATTTTGCCGATAGGGACTAAAAGTTCTAAGTTTGGAAAATGGTCGCCTAATTGGGAAGGTCCCTATCGTGTGAATCGGTGCGTTCCTGGAAATGCGTATATTTTGGAAACATTGGAAGGAGAAGAATTTTCAAAAGCGCTCAATGGGAAATATCTAAAGAAGTATTATCCAAGTATTTGGGTAGATTCGTAAAACCGATAATCTATGCGATGTCGACTAAGAAAGCCGATACGACAAGTATCGCGTTAAGGGCAAAAAATATTTACAAACATAAGTGTTCATCGATGACCGATGTAGTCGGATCAGATCAAGTATGTGTCGATGATCGATGTCATTAGACCAAGTTAAATACAGCCAGAGGTTTTAAATATTACAATGTTTGCAGATCATTTCGATCGCGCGCAGGCAGATATTGTCAATCTTCTGGATTTCTTCTAAATCTTCAACATCGGAGCTGGGTACATTCTTAATGCTTTGGTGGATTTGGCGGACCTCGTTCAAACGCTTCGGAATGTTCTCTTGCGCCGATGCGATGGTTGCTGGAATCTGGCCAAGTTGTTCTTGAGTATTGGATATCTCTTTGCGTATTGCCTCAAGCTATTTGATAAGTTTGGTTTCGGTGGCTTGAAGTTGCTTGATCTGATCTTCAAGTTGACTTGGCCTGGCTTCCAAAGTTTTGATTTGGGCCTGCATTGTCTTCAATTCTTCCTTGTCTTCATCACGTTTTTTGACTAAGTCCTGTTGAGCCAATCGCTCCGATATTCTTTGCCGGGCCGCAGACACTTGAGGCTGATGACCTTCGATGAAGGCAGCAGGAATGATAGCACTTTCCAGCTCTGATGGTAGCTTACCCTTTAATTCCTTGAAGATATGGCGGATTGGCTCTGCATCTTCTACAAGAATAGCAGTACTCTTGTTCAGATGAGTCAGCATTTCTTGAAGCTTCGTCTTGACCTCATCGGAGACGGTTGCAGTGGATTGAGCAGAGCTGATCTCTTCGTCACCGATTGTGGCATCAAGGTCAAATGATGCGAAACTCATTGCTGGAGAGTCTTGCGCCTGAAATAAGACGTCAATAAACAAGAGTTATTTATAACATAGATATTGACGCATAGGACTAATCGGTACTAGTTTGAATTGTCCCTCTCGGACGTAATCAGGGATTACTTGAGTCGGAACGATGCTTGTGCTGGGTGGTTCTACTTGGAGTGTTTGGATTGTCTCAATCGGAGGTGCCGTTGATGGAGTTATGATTGGTTGTTCAGGGATTGCTTCCGATTGAGTATTTTCACTTGGGTCCTCAATGACAGGTTGAAGAGTGGCCGGAACCTAAGATTAAATTGGATTAAGATGAATGTATATGATGTTGAGGTAAAGTAAACTGAAATTACCTGTTGGACCGATTCTACTTGGGTTTCTTGGACTAGTGCCGGTTGAGGATCAGGCAGTATGATGTTTGTTTCCTGAAAAGGGTTTTTCATTGCCGATTCATTTTGGAAATATGATATAAGATGAATGAAATCGGATTGTTACCGTTACTGCGTCGATAAGCATACATGCTCCTTCAGCGGCTTTTTCTGCAGCCTCCTCGGCAGCCCTGGAGGTTGACTGGCCATGTATTTTTCCTTTCGTGCCGGCGGACTGTATAAAGAAGAGTTATTTGCCTGGTTTTCAATCAAAAGAAGAATCAGAGATATGAGGAAATTGTACCGGGGTATGGCTTTTCTTCAGTTTTTTCGGCACGATCACCCTGGTGGAGGGGGTTTTACTTTTGCCATTGCCGTCCATGATGTCAGCAAGAGATGGTGCAAAGGAACTGATCCTTGGATCAGGAATCCTAACTGCGTATCGGATCGGCCTTCCGCTATTGCTCACGACCAGCACGTTTTCTTCAACTGGCTGTAAAAGGGTCAAGATATAAATTTCAGAGGGTTTATTTAGACGAAAGGTTGAACAAGGAGAAGGATTTCGAATAAGGACTTACTAGATTCTCCAATGCCTCGTAGTCGGAGTCAATAAGGCTACAGTAATGATGGCCAGAACTCTGAATAAATGAGTTGATAGCTCTTTCCACCAAATTCTGAATAATCTGGACTGGAAGCTGGTGCATAGCCATTCAGTTATTTCAAAATCGGCCTGGGGGGCAAGTGTCATGATCCGATCCATTTCCAAGTCAGTTAACACCGATTCACGGTGTTTGATCTTATCGGCAAAGTAGAGGCCGATTGGGAGTTGTCCAAATCCCAGCTGACGAGCCGCTACTGATGGATTATAGAATTCATAAGATGAATTCTTGCGGCCATATGCAATGTTGCTACCAAGGATGGTAAGAGTGATGAAAGACTTGAGCGCCGGCAGAATCGTTTCAAGTTCATTCTGAATATTGAATAAAGGCAACTCATAGTTATGATCGGGGTCGGCATAGGCAAAGTAGTGAAGGTGCTCCGATGCAATTCCGTGATAAAAGCTTTCAAAGAAGCTAGCCATATTGCCAGAATCAAGTCTCGATCCAGGGCAAGCCGACGCTGCTTCTCCAAATGACATGCATCGATGGGCAGATGCGTCTTCTTCTTCTGAGTTGTAGTTTGGGAACTGATGATCTTTGAAGTTGAACTGAAGGGCAGATTGGAACTGAGTGTGCAACCAGAGCTGGATGAACCACCACGGGCCTCCGATATGACCAACTGCCTGGCCTGCTAGGAGTCTGGCCGATACCTGATGCAGGAGATGATAAACTGCACCAAGGCGAAGGCGACCGAGGGGGACCGATCCACCACGAGCTAGTGTTTCTGCAATTGACTGCATATTGGTGGTGGCTCCAAGTGTTGATCCGCAGAATACGAATCGTTCTAACTACATGTTGAGAAAGGCTGCATGCTCTCTTTCTCCAACTGAGCCAGTTTGCAATGGTCGGCCACATACTTTTTCCAGCCTTTGGATCCTGAACCAACCAGCTTGTAGCTCAGATCGCAGAGGAGTCTCCTTGGATTTGTGGCGTCGGTGGTGTTGAGACCAGTTAGCATGTGCACATCCATCAGTGTTGGTGTCATTGGACCATGGCCAAATAGATAAGCATTCAGGGCATCGGACCAGAAGAGGGAGCTAGAGGCCAGCAAGTTCTCATCCTTGGCCATATCGGCAAGGGATAAGGTAAGGCATTGACTGATATCTTTCTCATCCCAGAAAGTTGATTTGGCAGTATGAACTCTGAGAAACCAGTTCCTCCATCCAGTGAAATGCTGGTCCATGATCGGAAAGAGCTGGTCTAATCGGACAATTGCAGATCTGACCCTTTGAATGGAAGCCTTTCCAATTCCATATTAATGAGATCTGTCGGATCGGGGTCACCCATCGGACCAAGATAATACCCCGCATACCCCGCTTGAACATGAGAGACGGGGATGTCTATATTGTTCTTAAGGTTCTACATTTAAAGGGAAATAAAATGATAAATACAAACATAGTGGCTTGCGAGTGATTCTTGGAATGAAATGCGGAGAAATAGGCTTTGAGTATTTTACCTCAGGGACCTGTGTGCTATCAGCCTTGTCATTGGGAGCTGTCATTGGTGAAGATTGGATCTGGAATGAACAGTGGCCCAGGTGAGAAAGTTTGAAAGATCACCAGAAAGGATGCAGTGGAATCCAGATGCGCAATGAGAATCATGTGCGGGAGAATTTCTTACCAGGATTCGCGGTGAAAGTTGGAAGACGAAGATCAGAGTTCGCCGTGCGGGAGCTCGGGGAGATGGCAATGGCGGAGAGTTCGTGCGTGAGCAGATGCGAACAAGAGGAAGAAGACGGCGGTTCGGTTTGATATTTATAGGGCTTACAAGGGAAGGAACCGCCCGAGGATTGAGGCGCCGCACCCGCGCGAGGATCGAGGATTGCAACAGTATGGAGACATAGGTTTCTATGAACTGTTCACTGCAGAGGTTATCATTGCTTGAAGAATTTTGGAACAAAATAATATTTTATCCCAAAATTGAGGGCATATGTTGACACCAGATTTTGACTCGGCTGGTATAAAAGGAATGTTTATATTACAGAATGCCAGGGAACCAATACGTAGGCCGAGTCCGATTCTGGCTTGAGGATCTCTGATTCTGATCGGAGTTTGTCCGATGGAGTTCTGGTCGGATACGGGGCTAAGGAGGCCGGAGTGCGTATGATTTTCAAGGAAGTGATGCATCCAGAAGCTTCTTTAAGGCCTGATTGTGCGGTAATTGTAATACTTTTGGTAGTTTAGATTAGTTTACTTTGAATAAGTTAGAGATATTGTCGTAGCCGACAAGGATTAGTTAGATTTCCAAGGTATAAATATAAACCCTGCGCTATTGTAAAGGATGTTCTCACAACCATCAATACAAACACAACTTTCGGCCCTCATGCCAACAACCCTTTTTGTCGAGTTCTTCAGCAAGCAGGGCTGCATCATCTTGACCTCTGGTTTGTCTGTAAGTACGATATTTATCGAATTAATCTAGGCTTTAGATTGAGGCGTATCGCCCTTCTTCGTTTAGTTAATTCACCAATCTATCGAGTTGTTCTAGGCTTTAGATTGAGGCGTATCGCCCGTCTTCGTTTAGTTAATTCACCAATCTATCGAGTTGTTCTAGGCTTTAGATTGAGGCGTATCGCCCTTCTTCGTTTAGATCGCTCACCCTTTACCGTATCTTGTTAGTTTATCATATCGGCTTACACATATTCAAAGATCTATTTGTTTTATAGTGAATCAAGCTTCATAATAGATCTGTTCATATTGTTTATATAGCTGATTTAGATTTATCTATCAAGTTACAAATAAATCTGGTTTAAACAAGTTCTTGATTTATATCGATCTATCGGAGTAAATAAGCTAATCAGTGCCCTGCTAGCAATGCTGTCTCGAAACCGATCCGATTGTTAGTGACACAAGATTTAGTTTATTTACCTCTTTTAGAAAGATGTATATTAAAGAATAAGTTTAAGTTAAGTTTATCTCCGATTCAGCTTCTATAGTCGATGGTTTTTTCAGTATACTGCATATATTCACGAATCGGACTCAAGGCTGATGGTTCATGCTCACATCGGACTTCTGTTTATGTTGATCCGATAGTTGGAACAAATCGAGGCTTTGGCCGATGAGTTCCTTTTGTTTTACTGATTAAACTCTACCTTGTCAATTTCAGGTCAAATTGACTGGCACGCCCCGAACCTCAAGATTTTGGACCTGCGATTTGCTGGAACGAATCGGGGCTTTGGCCGATGAGTTCCTTGTGGTTTACTGATTAAACTCTACCTTGTCAATTTCAGGTCAAATTGACTGGCACGCCACGAACCTCAAGATTTTGGACCTGCACTGAAGTTCAAGCAAATCTTCCAGGCCACAGTGTTAATTTTCGAGAGTCAACACCTGATTTTTTGGACGTCAACACATTGCTTGGACCCTCACATGATAATTGAACTTGAAGTTATTTAAATTATTGTACTTTATTTATTTTAGTTTTTAATTTGGGTTGGTATATACTTTTAATTAGTTAAAGTTGCTAATTAAAACTTGATCAATTAAAAGTTGCTTAATGCTAACGAACCATCAGTTTCCCTTGTTTAAGTTTTGCATGTCATATTTATTACTCCAGTTTGTTGAGTCTCAACCATAACTATACTCAACCTTGATTTATCTGCGGCCCAGAAGTAGACTCTTGTGAGGACTACATTGAGGAGTTTGATGTACATTTCACGACTGCCTGTGGATGATTTTACTACAGCTACTAGTTATGAGACGTTTATTTCGATTCACTAAAGAATATGGTTTGGATTGTAATAATTATACTTAGCTCTTTATATGCTTTGGTCTTGTTTTGTTATCACTAGGGATGTGGTCATATTTGTGATTAACTGATCCTGGAGCACATACTAATGTGTCTGGCTTTGCCTTTTAAAACTGGGTGAGACACCACCATGCCCAATATCTTTCCGAATCATGTTACCGTCATGTGATTTTGGGGAAAGCCTATATGATCTTGGTGATGCATTTTACTATTTCAACATGTTATGCGGTACTACTGAAAGTGGACTAAATTGTAACCCTTTTGATCAAAGGGGAAATGTAGGATAAGCTAATCTTGGGCTAACAATTTTCACCATGGCCGAGTCTAAGGGGAGCGACGCACCAATCATATTGTGCAATGGGTAGGAGAGTGGCGCCGACCGGTTGTGGTTGTGGGCCAAATTTCAACTGGTGCAGCAGCCCCGCTTCATAAAGTATGTATATATGAAAGAGTGTTTGCATCTTTATTATCTCACTGAAAATATTGAATTCTTTAATGAAGATGGTGCAATATTTCATCTTCATAAAAGATTCCTCAGATCAATACCCCACACTGTTGTGGTAAACATTATTCCTTGGCTTTGATATTTAATTATTACTACATCTTTGACAAAATAGTACAGAGTGCAAGCATGGTCCTTAAAGAATCCTTTTATGCAGAGGCGGAGGACCCCTACAGCAGGGTGGGACAGTTGCCCCAGCTATTGCGGCAGGAGCCTCCTCCTGTCCATGCTCTGGTATCTCCGGCGGCGAGCGCTGCACCCTGCGTTGTCGTCTTACAAGGCCGAGAAGATGAACAGAAATAGATAGTAGGCCAGGGTGGACCGCACACATGGTCATGTGGTTTGGCCCAAGACCAAATAGATAGGGTAGCCAGGCACTGGAAAGTGGAAATACAAATGCACAAAGGCCTGAACCCGTTGCTCTCTCCTCACGCAGCAGACACGGCTACACCTAAAATAGTTTCCACTTGGAGACTCTGGATAATCCTTTAACCAGAACCATAAGGGCAAATCGTTTTTGGCCAACAAGTCGATCATAGTACAACTTGAAAAACGCCATCAAGATGAGCAGAACCTGAATATATTTGGACCCATTATTGACGCCTAATTAAAATAAACAAAACTGCCATCAACATGAGCAGAACCTGAAAATTTTTGGACCCCCATTATTGACGCCTAATTGAAATCAGCAAAGCAGGAGCCAACAAATTTCCTTATGATGAGGCACTAAAGCTGTTTTGAACCCATTACTGATGGTTCATGCGCTACTTTGGTGTCATAGACTTTAATTTGTACCTTTATAGGAGAAATTTAATCTCTCAACCTTGGATGAGCCCATCACTGAGGAAGAGGTCTGGAACACAATTAAATCTTTGCCATCAGATCGTGCACCGGGTCCGGATGGATATTCAGGCAGGTTTTATAAGGCTTGTTGGCCGATTATCAGGGAGGATTTCATGGCAGCTATTATCTCTCTGCAGCAAGGGGATTCAAGGAAACTTTGGCTATTAAACTCAGCCTATCTGACCTTAATCCCCAAGATAGAGGAAGCAGTCACCGCCAAGGATTTTCGCCCCATCAGTCTGATCCACAGCTTTGCAAAATTGGTAACAAAGATTCTTGCTAATAGACTTGCCCCCTCTTAAACTCCATGGTCGCCACCAACCAAAGCGCCTTCATCTGTGGTCGCTGCATTCATGACAATTTTATCTTGGTTCAACAAACTATCAAGCTACTCTACAAAGCAAAAGGTATCTAGCCTATTCTTGAAATTGGACATTTCCAAAGCTTTCGATTCAGTGGCTTGGCCTTTTCTACTGGAAGTCCTGGCACACCTAGGATTCAGCCCTATTTGGAGAAACTTGGTGTCTAGCTTATTGCGCACGTCTTCAACACGAATCCTATTGAATGGTCAGCCAGGAGAGGAGATTCGGCATCAGAGGGGTCTTCGCCAAGGCGACCTCTATCACCGATGTTATTCATCTTGGTCATGGACGTGCTTAACAGCCTGTTTAAGAAGGCTGGAGAACTTGGTCTGCTGCAGCCCCTCACCCATCGTAATCAGGAACATCGGATTTCTCTATATGTGGACGATGTGGCACTGTTTATAAGGCCAGTGGAGGATGAGATGAATCTCACAATGGGGATTCTTAACAGATTTGGTGATCCCTCGGGCCTGTATACCAATCTCCAGAAAAGCCGTGTCATTCCTATCCGTTGCGATGAACCACAACTGGCAGCAATTGAGCAAACACTACCCTGCACGACAGCTGATTTCCCTTGCATCTATTTAGGCCTCCCCATCTCAGACAAGAAACTGAAGAAAGTAGACCTCATGCTTTGGGTGGAGAAGATTGGAAACAAACTTCCTGGGTGGAAAGCTTCTCTCATGAACATGGCAGGACGAGCCACTTGGGTATGCTTTGTGCTCTCGGCCATTCCCATCTATATCTTGATTGCTATAAAGGTCCCGAAATGGTTCATCAATGCAATTAATAAACTCTGACAAGCATTTCTGTGGAAAGGCAGAGATAAGGTGATGGTGGTTCATGTCTGGTCTCCTGGGAGAAAGTACAACGCCCCCCTGGACTTGGAAGGTCTAGGAATTTTAAACCTAGAAATTATGAGTTGGGCACTTCAACTCCGGTGGCTGTGGCTCCAAAAGACAGACAAGGAACGGCCATGGCAAGGTTTAGATCTCCTGGTCTATTCTAATGCCATCGCCCTTTTTGATACTGCAGTGGTCTCCCAGGTTGGGCAAGGATCAAACGTGTTATTTTGGATTGACAAGTGGCTGTTCGGTTGTGGCCTAGCACAGCTTGCTCCGACAGTGGTTGCTGCTGTGCCGACCAAAATCTAGCAGCAGCGCACTGTGGCTGAGGCGCTGACCAAAAGACGATGGCCTTCTGATATACATGGGGGACTTTCTATGATTGGACTCTTCGAATACTTCCAATTATGGGATGCCCTACTGATGGTGGAACTGACAGACGAGCCAGATCAGCATACATGGTGTTTCGAGAACTCTGGAATTTTTACTGCTAAATCAGCTTACCGTGCAAATCTAAATGGGTCGACAACATTTGAACCATAGAGAAGGCTCTGGAAATCTTGGGCGCCAGCTAAATGCAAGGTCTTCCTTTGGTTAGCAATCCGCAACAAATGTTGGACAGCTGATCGCCTAGCAAGGAGAGGCCTTCCTCACCCAGCCAAATGTGTGTTCTGCGACCAGGCTGATGAAGACGTCCAACATATTCTCACTGAATGCATCTTCGCGTGAGAATTCTGGGTCAAGGTGCTGCCGCAACTCGGTCTCCAAACCTGTGCGCCAGGACTACATGATCAGGTGTTTGTGGAGTGGTGGAGAAAAGCCCGTAAACGAGCAGCGAAGGAGAAAAGGAAAGGGCTTAATTCGCTGATCATCTTGGGCGCCTGGATGTTGTGGAAGCACCGCAACTCGTGTGTCTTTGAAGGGACCCAACCAAACATCAGGAAGATTTTGAGCGGTTTTCGTATCGAGAGACAGCTATGGCACCTCACTGGAGCTAACTCTCTATGTGCGCTTGGTCACGGGGAAGCTCCAGAGTGAGGCTCTGGTTCTTTTTTCTTTCTGGTCTAGCTCTCTCATAGAGTGGTTTTCTAGTCTACACTCATATTGAATACTCAGCCCCTCACAGCTCGGTTCGGAGTGAGGTGGTGATGTTTGTAAGGGACCAGTTTCTCTCTTCTTAATACAAAGATACGCAGCTCTCCTGTGTATTCGAGAAAAAAATTATCTTAAATTTCCAAATATGTCATTTATTCTTATTTTTGTGATCATAAAATGAATATGGTATGCTTTGTGCTATATATATATATATATATATTTTTTTATACTATGAGTGGTTATCCTTGTCACACATATCCGCTCCACCTAAATTTTTTCAGTGTGCTCCGCCACTGCTTTTATGCTTGTTCAGACTTGACCATACAAAGTGCACCATATACAGAGTGCATGCATGGTCCTAAAATATTCCTTTGTAAAGTTGCAAATCATGACACACAGTGAACAACTATGTACGAGACAGACCCATCATTTTGAGGATTGCGATGCCTCAAGGCGAGCTACACGCGGTCAGCGCTGGCGCACAAACACTTCAAGGCATGGAATCCTCCTCATTGTCCGACTTCGTGGCAATTCGTGGGTCCTGTCGATACCTGTACCTCTTGGCCCAGTAGAGATAGTTGAGCCAGCCAAGAAATGCAACAGTTGCGACAACCCAATAGAACCGGTTAAGGTGGCTCTTGTTCAGGTTTGCCCCCTCCAGCCACCCGTGCCTGCTGCCGCTTCCGGTGACCTTGTTCACAAGCCTCACCAGCAGCGTGCCCAGCAGTGAGGACATGCCGATTTGGCACCAGAAGAAGGCCACACCAACGGACTTCATGGCGTCGGGAGCCTCGCTGTTGAAGAACTCCAGCAACCCGACGAAGGACGTGGTGTCGGCCACGCCTATCAGGAAGAACTGCGGCGCCAGCCAGAAGAGGGACATCCGGTAGTCACCGGAAGCCACCATGTCCTTCCTCTTCCTCTCGACGACCGCCGCGACGGCCGGGGCAATGCACGTGGCGAGGAAGCCCACACCGACGCGCTGCAGGCGGGTGATGCCTTCCTTGTAGCCCGTGCGCTTCCGCAGCAATGGCACCAGGAACCGGTCGTAGGCCACCAGCATCAGCATCTGGAACATGGAGGGAATGATGAAGAGCATTGCCGGGTAGACGTGCACGCGTCCCAGTCGTGTGTTGGTTGTCATGCCCTGCTGCACGGTGAAGGCCACTAGCAGAGGGCTTGGTATATGGGCCACGGTTGAGCTGAAAAGGAGAGGAAGCATCCGGAGCACTATCTTAGTCTCCTCTACTTTGGCCGGGCTGCAGACTGACCATGCTCCATCTCTCCCAGTGTTCACACAGGCTTTGTCCAGATATCTGGTAAGATGCATGAATACATTATTTGTGCATCAATTACCATAAGCTTAATTTATCTACCATAGAAAAAAATTTCTCCATTTCAATAGCTTGTTTCTTTTCATGTTTATAGATGGATAAGATAGCTGGTGTAAATTTTTACAGTTTCCTGTTAAACTTGGAAGACAAAAACTTGCCTTAGATTATTATTAGTAGGACAGGGTACTCCTTGAGAATCCATTTCATAGCCACTTTCCTTTGTTTCCTCCAACTTCTCAGGCACATCAAGCTTCCTGTTTTTGAATGCCACAACAAAAACCTGGGAGAAACAAGATAGCATCAGCGATGAATAAATCAGATATTCGAAGGCAACTATGGCCTTGATACTAGACCCTTGCCCCACACTTACACGGAGGTGCCATTCCCCGTGTGAGCGCGGGCCGAGACCTTTCGACGTGCTTTGGGAACTACGGCAGGTGAGGAGATTTTTTTAACCTCAGTCTGAAATTCTCTCCCACCGGGAGTCGAACCCAGGATCTAAGGAGTGCCACTCAGCCCTCTAACCAAGTCAGCCAGAGGACCTATGGCAAGCATCATTGAGAACATAACAATGTCTAACCTGGAGGACCCGGGTCAGGGCGCTGCCTTGAGGCACGCGGTTGCGGTAGAAAGGAATCCCAGCAACAGAAACCAGCAGCCCAAGCATAATCAGGAGGGCACTCAGGCCGAACCCAACGTCCCATCCCTTGGTGTTCTCGAGCCACACTATGAGCACCAGGCCGCCAATGGATCCGATGGACAGGCAGAAGGTGAACCAGTTGAAGAAGCTCGATTGCTGCCGAGCCTCTTTCAGGTTGTCGCCGTCGAATTGATCGGCGCCAAGGGCAGGAATGCAGGCGCGCATGACGCCCTCTCCAAGCGCGATGATGTACAGGGCAGCATAGAGCAGAGCTGACCTCCAGCCATCCACCTCCTTGCAGCTGCTTGGGTTTGCATCAGCGTTGCAGTGTGCCGGGTGCAGTGATGGAAGATGGGCTTGCAGAGCGAGCAACCCATAGCCCTTCAGAATTGCATGAATGGTTAGTAAATAATTGCACAGCAGGTACATCATCAATTCTAGTTTAGCTAAATTACAGCATGTAAGATTTTATCCTCATCTAACAACAAATTATACATCTGAAAAAAGGGTATCTATATATGTTTAGTTTCTAGGAATCATGAACATATATATATAGTAGATGACGCGAATTACCAAAATCACTAGTGGCACAGAGAGTAGCATGGTTGTAGAGCAAGAGATGTAGGAGTCGGAGATGAAGCCTCCCAGGAGAGCAAACCCACACATGGCACCGATAAAGTTGGTTACTGTGGTTGAAGAATCGGACACTCCGATATGCATTTCTCCCCGCAGATAGGTAACCATGTTCTGCAGGTTTGGCACGTGCACCAGGAAGTTCACCACCACCAACTGCAGAAGAAAAAATAAAGACGTATAGAGTCAGAACAAAATCAGATAGAAGTGGAAGTGAAAGCGTGCGCATGAAAAGCCGTAGTGTATGTCATGACATGGACGCATTTCACAGGTAATGTGAGGTGGTATCATGAGGTCAATAAAAAAAGAGACTTACAGTAAAGAAACCATGCAGCTCGAACGCCACCATGAACCTTTGTGTCGACTGGCTTTCCCCTCCAGTCGACCAAGCCCGTAGCCGCCATGGCACTACGCTGCGCGCACTTGTTCCCGGCAAGCTATTCTGCTACTGCGGGCCTTTCCATCACAACAACATGGGATTTTATAGAACTAGCAAATCATCAAGGGGTCCCACAGGTGAGGGCCCAGCTAGCATTAGTATAATGCCGTCAGGAGGGGAAGCTGACGAGGCCAAAAGGATACACATGCATCATGTGAGCCATCCTGCGCCATCCCTTAATTTGGTTCTCTATCATGCATACAAACAACTGATGATGTTCTGATTTTATATGAAGCGCATGGCCGGTGTGCCAAATTTTCTAACCCCAAGATAACAAGAATCCGTTGACAAAATTTGCTGTCTTTTGCACATGAACAGTTTTGGACATCCCTAACACTCCTGCCAACTTCAGGAAACTAGAAGCATGGCGTTATTTCAGCTACTTTTCTATGCATGTTTATGAAGGGTACGGAACGAATATCATTGCCATTTTTGATATCATAGGTCCTTTCCAATGCATGGAGGAGAAAGCCGAAGATAAATAATGATCATCAAAATATTGACGATTTGATATCATCAGTTGCTTCAAAACATAATAGTAATCATATATGTGAGGAACCGCCCAAATTATCTTGGTTAAATCGAGTTATCATCCTTTGACCGACCCGATTTAAGCAAAATAATTCTGGTAGTCCTTGGTATGCGTCTCGAGCATCGCCCAGGAACAACACGCATATCATTTTTACAACTCATGGCGACCATCACATGGATACAAAAGAGAACAAATTTTATACTTTAGATTACAAGTCTTGATCATATTACAAGCTCTCAAGTTAACCACTACATCTAAAACTAGAACATAAGAGCTACACTAATTAAAGTGGAGATCTTAACTAACTTAGATGTAGCCAACGTCTAGGTGTAGCTATCCTATCATATTTTTCTTAGGTTGAGAGTTAAACGCAGTGAGAAAGATAGAGAGTTTTAAGAGGCAATAATGATGTCCTTGCCCATAAGACACTACTTGCATAAGCTCGAGTGACTTCCACCGTCCATCCACTTTGCCGGCTCCAGCGGGATGAAAGTGGTCATCACTCCTAAGAGAGAAACCTGCAAAACAATTTAACGGCAACACTATAAGTACATTTTGTACTAGGGCTTATCCACAATACTATAAATTTGGTGGATACATGAGGCTAGTCAAGTTTTAACTTTAGATAATAAAAATGTGAGTGGAGTTTATCAAGTGAATAAGCAAAAGACATGGCATCTACCCTTCTATATCAATCACCAAACAATTGCATAAGTAAAGTGATCATGAATATGAGCTCAATCTTCTATGAACTCTCATCCGATAACCTATGTTGATGTGAACCTCGTAAAGCGTGCTCAATGACCGAGAGCGTGGCTATTGCAATAGATTAATTAATACCCTGCAGGGGTGTACAACTAGGATCACATGGAACAAGGCTTTCCACCATACCCTAGGCTGAGGGTAAGCGTCGGCTCATGTCCAAACCTTTCATATACCCGCCCCAACCATCCATACCGGCGCCCGGTAATGGATAGATGTCCTAGAATCTGCTAGCGACACCTCATCCCAATCCGGACATACCAGACGGGTGATCCGGGCGACTTATACTACTTACCTTACATTGCCAATTTAAGTATGTGGTTCATACGAACAAGTGCTCAAGAGACCAGCGACAATCAAGATCCTTAACCGACTTAGCAAGTCTCCACACTTGCTCAAGCCCCGAGTCATCATTCTTAGTTGCTCATATGTTAACCATTCATAGCTACTTGATGTAATTGTCAAACACCTTATATCTTGGAATGCAAGTGGTGGTGACCTTGCCACCTCTCGACTTTTACCGGTAACTAAGCATGGCTAAGCAAAATTTATCTTGAGAATTCTAACATTCATACTCTCCCTAATTAAGTTGAGCTAAGGCCAAGAGTGTACATGACTAGTAGGTTTTACTCGTTGCATATGTCTAGATAGAGATAAGCCCATGCACAACCATTAATAAATATTAGTAATTCACATTCAAAAGGTGGAGTTGAGATATATTGGTGACTGCCTGAGTTGGTGCTCCACGATCGCGACACTCCGGAACGTCATGCTCTAGTAATTAAGCAAATGCATGAATTAGAGAGGATGACATGAATGTGTATGCGTATGAGATGCAATGATTCATGGGAGAAATAGAAATAACATAATTCAATGTCATCAAGCAAGCATTTAAGAATTGGGGTTATATCACACAAGCATAGCATAGGATGAGAGTGACAAACAATTACTCATATATTTGCACATAACTTTACTTGCAACATAAGGTTGCCATCACAACTTAGTTTTGCTACTTTAGTTGTCTTAAGCACTGCTAGTAATTTAACTTAGTCACAACCTATGTCAAACATGTGAACTATTTCACCCTTGATATCAACATTAATTATCAAAACAAGCATCACCATTCTAGTTTATTTCATAGGTGTCTAGCTCTAATCATCATAGCACATTTATTTTATAACTAGATCCATGAAGTTGTAACTCATAGGAGCACAATTAAATTGATCGTACCACTTATAAGTTAACATTCACTCAAATAATATATTCAAGACTACCACACTACAGAACCAGTTCATTATTGTGAACTATGGATAAGGATCATGTAAAGTTAACAAAACTAGATCCCTAAACTTAATACATATATGAACTTAATATGTATTATCCAAGTTACTAGTCCTAGCCAAGTATATTAGTATAAGCTGCACCAATCTATCATCATATCATAAGATCTATTCATTCCAAATAGTAGAGCATGGCTATAGAAGTCTAACAAAATTAGTTTCATAATTTTAGGAGCTCAAATGAATTTATTGTGATTACAATAATTAACTAGGTTTTAAACAAACTGATTAAATTGTACTAAACTAGACATAACTAATGCAAACAAACACCTTAACTAGATAGTACATGTCATAAGGAAGCTAGCAAAATTGAGTTCACATTTTTTGGACTAACAGAGAATTAATTAAGTATTAAAAAATATTAAAGCATATTTAAATAAACTAGACAATAATATAATTATTTCAGGAGAAAACACATTTTTAACAGATAGAGCACATCATGATGCAACCAACACAATTTGTTTCATATTAATTCGAGCTATATTCAATTTTATATGAATTATGCAAGATGTTACATGTTTATACAATAAAACAGAAAGGCTGACTGGGCTGCTGCTACTGTACCCGCAGACCATTCGCCCTTGGAGGCGGACCGTCCGCCAGCAAGTGTGAATTGAGGTCCAAAAACAACCTAGTTCTATGTGGTCAAGGGCAATTCAACTGCAGACCGTCCGCGTGTGAAGGGCGGACCGTCCGCGTGTGAAGGGCGGACCGTCCGCCGTTAGAAGTCCTAGAGACGTGAATTCTCGGATGAGTTCTGTGTGGAGTTTGGGAATAAACCGCGGACAGTCCGTGGGTGAAGGGTGGGCCGTCCGCCTTATAAAATCGGAAGTCATGACTTCGTGAGGAGATTCTGTGTCGTCAGGGTTGCGGCTCACGGACTGTCCGACCCTAGGTCACGGACCGTCCGCATGCCGGTCGATGCTTGCTGAGGTCGCCGACGGCGGCTCCAGCAACGGATTTGAGTGCAATTTGTTCCTATAGCTTCCTTAGGTGATGGGGAACCTGTTTTGGGTGGGGGATTTGACATGCATATGAGTATTGGAGCTCGAGGGCAATAATGGTGATTTGGCCATGGATGGTCTTTAGGGCTTGATTGAGGGCAAAAGAGAGGGTGAGCGGCAAGGAGAGCTCACCGGCGACGAGTAGAGCACGAGTGAGGGGCCGCTCATTGGTGTAGGGCGGCGTTGGAGTAAATCGACTCGAGTTCATCCATGAAAGCTTGGAGAAGAGGAAGAAGAAGCTTGGCGGTGGCCTTCTCGTTGTTCTTCGGCAAGGAAGAGGTGGACGAGGTGGTGGAGAAGCTCTCCGGCGACGTCCTCCTGCGGTCCTCCGGCCAACTCTGGCGATGTATGGTGGGGAAGGTGAGTTCTTGGTTTCTTCCCCCCTCTCTCTCGTGTTCCATGCTTGGGGAAAGAAGAAAGAGAGTGGGAGAAAGAGTTCTGGGTGGGAGAAGGAGAAGAGAGAGATGGAGAGGCATAGGGACAGGTGGAGGTGCGTGGCATAGGTGCCCCGCGGGCTCGACACGCATGCAGGTGTTCCTCGCGGACCGTCCGCAGTAGAGGGGCGGACCGTCCGAGGGAGAAAATCACGTAACTTCTTCATTCCGTACGAAAATTGCTCCTTTGCTCCAGCTTCCCAAGTTGGTCTTCCAAGCCTCCAAAAATTTTGCCGTTTTTTGTGTTGATACTAGAACTCAAGAACAACCCATTTTACTTGGAATTGGTAGGAAAGCTATTGTAACTTTGAAATGAAAATTCTTCCTGAAATACTAATTTGGGGATTTCGGATGAGTTGTTTGGCCTCAAGATGGTTTCCTAAAATCCGGCAAAAATTACCTAAATTCATATTATGGAAAGTACTAGTTTACCATGTAAATTACCAGCATAAGTTGTATATGAAAAATGGAAGTTGTTTCATGATGCATATGTTTCCATTTTATTTGCTAATTGAAATCAAATCCAAATGCATTCAACTAAAGCTTAACAATTTCATAATTGCAAACAATTATACTCATGATGCAATGCTTAACTTGTTCATTACAATTGGGTCGTTAGAATATATAGTTACGTCCAAGTTTGCAAATAGTTCTAGGTATAATGTGTAATTTATTGTTTCTGCAAACAAAATAGTACACTCTCCGTTTCGTGATATTTTGTCCACAGCACACACACTAAAAAGATATGAGTTCTAAAAAAAACCAATGTAAAGAAATGACCATCAATACCCCTACTTAGTTTCATGATACAACAACTCTTTACGGACATTCAGTCATTCACAATCAGGAATAAACAGAAAACATCACAATTATAACTACTCTTGATATTTTCAGTAGGCGATTACTCCCATGTGACCATATATAGACAAACAAAGCAAAGCCATATGTCCCACAAATGCTTGATTTTTAACAGCAAAATTTGTCCTACAAAGACTTGATTTAGGGCTACCTCCTCTGTCCTGAAAAAAAATTATTCTAGTTATGTCCTAAATCAAACTATCTTAAGTTTGACCAAGTTTGTAGAGAAGAATATTACATTTATCGCAGAAAACAGATTAATGATATTTATTTGATATCATAAATATTAATATTTTTTTGTATTGATATATAGGTCAAACTTAGGATGGCTTGACTTAGGAGAAAATTAGAATGGCATTCTTTTTGGTACTATTAATACTCTCTCCTTCCATTCCTTTCCTCCTCTATTAAGTGCAGCAGCCATAAAAATCACCAGTAGTTGAAACGTCACAGGCAAGGGAGGGACACAAAAAGCACAACTTCAAATAAATGGAGGGCTGCTAATGGGCTATATGGCTACTCCCAATGGAAGTTTCATTTTCATTAAATGTAGTGCCACATAAGCATTTTTTATGACATGGCAAAGTTTTTAAGAAGAGAGATGAAAGAAGTTTCATTTAGATGAAAACCCCATAGACACAATGAGTCTTAGAATTAAATGTATATGAAACACCAAAATGAAACTATGCATTGTAGGATGATGTTTCATCCATCAATTAATTGTAGTTTGTTGACATGACAGTCTTGGAAACATCAAAATGAAACTTGCCTTTGGGATTAGCCTAAACACCAATTAGCCATTATCTATTCAAAAGTTTATCCCTTGGATCCAAACAACCCCTTCATCTGTCTGAGAACTGAAACAAAAATCAAGGTTTTATGTGACGGAGGTAATGACACATACTCCATTAGAAGAAATTACTATATGAGTATCATCATGGAACTATTCAATGTTTTTATTATAGAGTATATTTTCTTGTCTTGTTATGTCAACCTATCTGGATAATCTAGTTAAACTCTAACTGAATCATGGACTATAATTATGCTATGATGAAGGAAAGAAATACTCCATGATAACCTATCAAGTATGAATGCTGCACAATCAATCTGTCTGGTGCAGGAAAAATTTAAGGAATAAAATCTTAATGATGCAAATGTGATCGTTTTAGTTCTAACTTAAAGATATGATGAACCAAGGATAGCTCCACCATGAAACTGTGTTGACTTTCCTTTAGGGAAAGTCTCACAATTCGTTATACTGATAGTAGTGGATGTACAACTAAACTAAAGACTATTGCCTACTTTATGGCATCGTAGTTGTTTTAAAAGAAGAGTCCATTGACCCTGCGTTCTTATGGAGGTTTTTTGTTGGAGGCAGGGTTTGAGTCCTGCCCCGACGGCTTCCTGTTTTTGACATCGATATTGCCAACCCAGATCATATTTTATTGAATTTTAGTCAAAACCAGATTCTACCTTCAAATACATAGATTGAACATTGGTGAAGGTCTTCATTAATTTGAAAACGGTTTGCAATAGGAAAGAATCGGACAAAAAGCATTCTAGATGAAGAGTTTTTTAGCAAGCAAGATTTAGGTACCATCAACATAATGAAATTATTTTCAGCATAATATGACAGCATTTATTTTTCAGTTGTCGTGAGATGTTGTACATCCCTCTGATGCGCTTCAGAAGTAGAAGCTTTAAATAAGCTTCCCTTCAAAAATTATTTTTACTTGTGATGTTGCCACCTTTTTTTAAGAAAGGGACCGAATTTCATTAAATTATAACCCCTTTTACAACTAAAACCTCAACACAAAATAAAATTACATTAAAGCACGCCGTTAGGTCTGTACCCTTCGTCTTCCTTGCAACCGGCGCCGTCCCCTACTTCGGGAAACTCCATCGTCATGGAACAGCACTAGATCCGAACTCGAGAACTGCACAGTCCCCACCAACAGAAGACTTCACAGGCATGGAGGCCGTAAAAGAGGCGTTGTATGCTCAACCACTGCAGGGAGTAAATGACATCGAAAGCACATCGACCATATCTTCTGAAAGTTGAACCCAATATAAGATGCGCCGCCGCCGTTAGCCATCACCAATGGCGGCCGAAAGAGCAGATCCGCCGCCGCCAGTAGTAGCACCAACGACCGGAAAGACGATTCCACCAGAGGGGAAAACAGATCCAATCCATCCTCAAAGAGGTTTAGGCCAACTTACCTCAATCCCTCAATGAAGAACACGACACCTTCGAAGAAAATGACACATCCCCTAGAGGAGATCCAGCACGAAAAAAGAAAGCCAGATCGAAAGCATCGAAAAGACGATCTAAGACCTAACCTAATTATTTAAGGAGGAAAAAATATTAGAAAAACCCTAGCAAAACAATAGATCTATTAAAGGATGGACCCCGCTCCCCTTGTCACCAGCCAAGAGGCCGGAGACGAGGGGAAACGGGGCCTGGACGTGGCGGGCATTCGAAGTGAGGGCGGCGGAGCGAGTCATCTGCTTGCGGTCTCTTGTGATGTTGCCACTTAATAAGGCCTTTTGAGTGCGGATACTTCTTTTGGTTTCCCGCAACACAAACTAGAGACAATAATCTAAAATTAGGTTGTACTTGAGGTTCTCTTTTTTCTTGTAGACAACACAAGTCACAGATGGGACCCAAGACCAATCACTCAATAGATATACCAAAAGTAACACTATGTTAAAAACGATGTTAGCTGACATGTATTCATTTATGTGTCACGGATATCTTTCAAGGTGTATAGGGGCACAGAGCAACTGCAGTAAGACGTAACACATGCAGGACATGCATCGACTGCAACAACGCGTAACACAGATGACTAAAATGAAGGAATCATCGATTTCCAGAGTAATTGAAGTCAATTTAATGGCGTGCATGAAGTGAAGGAATAACCGTCTGTAATGTGCAAATAAAGCTGTAAATTTTGCACACACCATTTGTTATATTATCCAAAATGCAATTGGCTTTAGAAACCTAATATTATATTGTTCAAGATGCAGATGGCTTCACGTAGAATCATCAGCAATATTTGTTATAAAACGAGACATTTTTGCTTATTTTATCGGCAGAGATGAATCAAGACCAGGATGTTGTATTCCCATTTTCCAACCCTGTGCAATATGGTAACAATGACTTCATCAGGGTTTTCATATCATTTTTTCTCGGAAATTCTAAAAGGAACATAGGTTTAATAGAGGGCATCTTACATCGTTTCACCATTGGTGTAATCTAGCTGAGAATTTATAAAAAGATCAAGTCTTTATGGAATGGAGTTAATAGGAGTACTTGATAGATTGGAGGCCATTAAGTGTAAGTTTCATCGAGGACCTATTGCAACGGTTCAATGTTTTGAATTTTGAGAAGATATTTTGATTCTTGTTATGTCAACCTGTGAAGATAATCTACTTAAATTGGAACTGACTCATGGTCTAGAATTATGCTATATGACCAAGGAAAGATTAGTGATGCCAATGTGACATGCACCCTGTCTAGTGCAGGAAGGATTTAAGGGACAAAATCTTAATGATACCAATGTGATCCTTTATTTCTACATAAACATACTCTAAAACAAAAGCTATGATTAGCTGAGGAAAGCTCCATTATCACAATGTGTTGACTTTCATTTAATCTATATTTAAATTAGAGTAAGCGGGTGTCACTTATAGGTCCATAAGCTTCGAAAGTGCATTTCTGAATCCATAAACTTGCAGTTTGTGTCACTTAGATCCACCAACTATGAAAATATATTTCTAGGTCCATAAACTTGTAATTTGTGTCAATTCCCTCCACTTAACCTTCATTCACTGATGTGGCACCCACGTGAATCTACATGGTGCCTGCGCATCGTCGGAGTTTCGCTAGTAGGTTGAAATCTGAGCCCCCGATTGTGAATCCAAGGACACATGGGGAGAGAGGAAGGGAGACTTATTTTGGAGGTTATTGACATAGATTAGGGTTCAAAGGGGGCACAGACTGCCGTTGGAGAGTTTAGAGCTAAGGTCTTGTATGACCAGAGTCCGTAATATAGGTGTAGGGGAGAGGTCATGGCTTGAAAAATGTGGAGGTCATAGAGGCACACAAAAAGGTGGGGATATTATTTCCTCTACATCACCGTCTCCCTCATTGGCATTGGGCCCAGCACCCGCCATTACGGCACATGTGGCCCGGCATGGTGGCGCCAGGCATCGTGGTGAAGAAGCTCATGACGGCGCTAGACTCAGGTTAATCCAAAGTGGTCCTCGGTGAGAGGCTATCAGATGTTCATGGACAAAGACATCATGTCGACCTTTGTGGACGCGTCCATGTCCACAGGACTACTCATGGATGAAGCAATAAAGGAATTCATGCGGTTTCTCAACCACAACGAGAGGCTACTTGAGGTGTATATGATTGGGAAGACGACCTTCGAGATCACCAACTAGGGGGAGAGAGATAAAAGGGAGGTCTCTTTAGTAAACATGTCATACCAGTGCTATGTGCGCACATGAAATAGTATGGGCCTATGTGACACAAATTACAAGGTTATGGACCTAAAAATTCGCTTTCAAAGATTGTGGACCCTAAGCGACACAAATTAAAGTTTATGGACCTAAAAATGCACTTTCAGAGATTGTGGACCCTAAGTGACACAAATTACAAGCTTATGGACCCAAAAATGCACTTTCAGAGTTTGTGGACCTATGTTTCAGAGTTTGTGGACCTAAGTGACACAAATTACAAGTTTATGGACCCAAAAATACACTTTCGGAGTTTATGGACCTAAGTGACACCCCGTACAAGTTGATGGATCTCTAGTGTATTTTACTCTTTAAATTATATGTGGCCAGCTCTCATAATTGGTCAGACTGAGATTTTAGTGGCTTTGCAACCACATGACAACTAAATTAAAGATTCTTTGCCTACTTAATGGTATCGTAGTTTTTTGCTTAAAAGAAGAAGGGTCCGTTGACCCAGCCTTCTTATGTATGCCTTTTGCAGTAGGCAGGGTTTGAGCCCTTGTGGGTTGACTTCCTGTTTTTGACATCCTGTTTTTGCCCATCCAGATCATATTTTACTGAATTTCAGACATAACTGGCTCCTACATTCAACTACTTAAATTGGATATTTGTGAAGCTCCTCATTAATTAATTTAAAATAATTTGCAATGAGAAAGAATTTGACAAAATGTATTCAAAATTAAGACTTCAGGTTTTTTTTTCTAGCACGCAAGATTTAGGTACCGTGAACTTAATGATATTATTTTCAGCATAATGTGACAGTCATTTCTCAGTTGCTGTGTGATGTTCTACATTCCTCTGATGCTCTTGCAGAAATTTCTCAGTTGCTGTGTGATGTTCTACATTCCTCTGATGCTCTTGCAGAAATAGCTTTAAATAAGCTTCCTTAAAAAGCAGTTTTGATACAATAACTGGAGCCTTCAGTTTTGATGTTACCATTTAATAAGGTATTTTGGGTGTGACTGTGTGAGTACTTTGTTTGGATGGCCACTGACAAACTAGTGACAATCTCAAATTAGATGTACTTGAGGTTCTCTTTTCTGATAGACAACACAACAAGTAGCGGGAGAATTTGATCATTTCTGAACATAGAAATTGCTATATGGCATTGGCATGCAGTTGTTTTCATTTAACACGTACGAGCAATGTTCAGAAAAAAGCAAGTGGCGACTAAAAATCCCAATGTTATGAGACAACTAGTGGATAAAAGCGAGAATTTGTGAACAAGCTTATTACATCTTTTTTCAGAGAACAAATAACGAACATAAAATATTTACTATTGCTGAATCGAGGTGTTAATCCCACTGTATGTTCACCATTATTATCAGTTTATATCCCTTCCATTCTACCAAATTTTAGGTGGGGTTCCATTTTGTTTATACTGGTAGAGACGACATGAATTATCCACAGCCAAAACAAGTAAGATAATATAGTCCTAAAATAAGTTAGGAAGATAACATTGATTATTCGTTCATTGATGTCGACTGGATTTTTGACCAAAACAGATGAGGTATAGTAATATCCAAGTTGTAATATGCCTTTCCGTCAGCTGAATCCTCTGCGATGGTATTTTTTTTGTTTGAACCAGTTATAGCGCCATTGATACAGACATTAAATTTGAAGCAGGGATCTATTCTTATGACTTATTTGTGATAAATATGCTCACGAAACATATGGTTATTCATTGAATCAAACAAGCAAGTGTGTGATCCCATGATGCAAATTGTTGAAATGACAAGTCATTGGTCACTACTGGAAAACGCGTTATCCGTACCAGTTCCAAAGGTCCATAGGTACCGATTCCGGAACTGGTACTGCGTAACCGAGTCTCGGTCTTTAGTACTGGGACTAAAACCGGTACCACAGGGGGTCTTTGGTACCACGGGTGCCGCCACGTAGGCTTTGTGGAGGGCCCTTTGGTACCGTTTGGTATTACCAACCGGTACCAAAAGGTATTTTTTTCTTTTTTTAAACATAGGCTATTTTTGTTTATTGGCTGCGATTCATCTACGTGTGTATGCTTTATATGTGTTACACGACCTTTCACAGAACAAGACTACAGTGATCACAATTGCAATATGTATTTATATTACAATAAATATATTACAGGAAGTTACTTAATTTACAAGTTGTTTACAATTAACGAGTGGAATGAGAAGCAGAGGATAGGGAGCGATATTGTGAAACATCACGTCCATCGTGGTGGTATTCTCCCTTTAGATTTACAACTTCGTCCATAATAAATTCAAATAGTTGGTCCGCGGTAGCTTTTGCTGTTTCATTCATGGGCAGTTCTTCGTGGTAAAACATTCTCTACATTAATTACAAATGAGAACAGTTTTAAGCTTTATACATGAAATAACACTATATTATTCACATCAAATAACAATCATATATATATGTATGAATGGTTTAATTACATGCTGTTAGTTCTACGGTAGTCAGTTTTTTGGATCAACAAAGCTGTGATTCCACTGGCAGACGTAGTATCCACATAGATTCATCCCATGTTTCTGTCTTGCAAACTTAAAGTTGAGAAGAAAACATAATAATGATAACCTCATATTAGTGTGATATGACAAGATATGCGGGTATTCCAGCCACATACCAAAAAGTCCATCTTCACATCCAATTGTGGTTTGAAATTTCCTAGAACTTTTGCACGGAAACACATCCATGCAATGTCAATCTGGTGTATAAGTGGCCCGGAGTCCTCTTGTGGTTTCTGCAATGAGTCCAAGACCAAAATATAACCTTCGTCTATAATAAACACAAGAAGTATCCAGAAGATATACAAATACAAGCACTGGTATTAAAAACAAATTTTGTTTTCATATTCAAGTAGCACTACCTGCAGTTTGTTACTTTGCAAAAAAATCTTAAAGTTGTACATGTAGATAAGAAGTACTCACATGAACTTGTAAGGCAAAAGAATGTATTTCTTTCTTCTTTGTCTCTCCAGAAATTTTTATATGTTGTTCCACCATCTCTAGTGGTTTATCTTGTATCCTTAAAAATTACTATAAGTATAATATCATTTTCTATAAGTAGAATATCATTAACATGAAACTTCCTACATATCATATAAAGAATATTCTTGGCATTTCTAAGAATTTGCTAAAATAAACAATAACACTAAATTAATTTTCATACCATCATATACTAAATGACATAACACTAAATTAAGCATACATGAATAACACTTACAAAGTACACATGAAATAACACTTCATGAAATAACCCTTAAAAAGTATACATGAAATAACACTTCATGAAATAAAACATCTATGAATTTCTATATTCTCAATACATATTCCTACAATTTCTATGATTTTCTATAGCTATAGTACAATTTCATACAATTTCCTATACGTATATTATCATTTCCAAAAAAATCATATAATTATAGTATCATTTCCAAAACAAATCACTAGTACAAATGCGAACATCTATGATGTTTTGAAATAGCGTCATAATAGATGGTGTTACTATGACGAAAAATAATGGATCGTCACAAAAAAAATTTTAATGATGAAAGTTATGACAGAGCGTCAAATAACGTCATAGAATAGAAAACCCAAATTGTCATAGAACCCCAGCCCATCCGCGCCAAAGAGCTATGACAGTTTCAATTCATCATAGAACTGCACCAGGCGACACGTATGCCATATATGGGTCCAACATTCCAACGTGGCACACGACGGGTCTGTTGTGTCCATATGTAACGGTCTATCGTGGCACTGGGTCGACATGTAAGCACGCTCGTCCAAGTTTTTGTAAGTTAAAAAAAACGCGGGTGCCAGGTCTCGAACCCACGACCTACCCCTGCAAACCAAAAGACTTACCACCGCGCTATGATGCCTGCTTGGTTCCAGGGCCATAAATTTTTCTTTTCTATGTAGATATTCGCCCTTAATGGATTGGGCCATTTGTAGGTCACGAATGAAGCCCATGCGCAGGCGTGCATTTTCTTACTGGACTGGGCCATTTTATCTCCTCGAACTTTGGTCGAATCTGCAATTCCTTCTTGGATTCGAAAACCGTCGGATGCGCAAATGTCAGCACCACGCATCCTATCCGATGTGGCAGGGCCCACATGTCAGCGAAGACATTTTTGTTTACCGCTAAGAAGCGGAGGCGTCGGCTTCTGGCGGCATCCATCCCCTTTCTTCCCCTGTGCGTAACCCTAGACCCTTTCTTCCCCTCTTCTCCTCCGGCGATCCCAAGTGATGTCGACCTCGTAGAGCTCCAACCATTCACGTGGGACATGGTACGGCGAGGTGGAAGAGCAGAGGTCGCCAATCCCTTACCGGCACGGGCCCCTGGACTACTCTCCTGATGTTCTGTGTCATTGCGGCAAGAAGGCGGCATTGTGGATCTCGTTGAGCGACGCCAATCCTGGGCGGAGGTACTTCGAGTGCTACAATACTCGGGTAAGTGGTTGTAGATCTGGTGTCATGGGTTTGATTTGGAGGTGTTGTACAATCTAATTTGATTTCTTGGTTGTTTCTAGCATGGAGGGTGTGACTCCTTGGGTTGGTATGAAGGCGAGGTGGATGAGTTCGTGAGAGGCTTGCTGGTGGATCTCCGGGATGCTGTGAAGGCACTGAAGTGTGAAAGGGCAGAGCTTAAGGCTGCTCTCAGTGATACTGTGATTAAGCTTGAGATACTGAAGAAGGAGAATGTAGGTTTGAGCTCCGCCTTGGAAGAGGGCAGGCCCTGGGTGAGCAAGAAGAAGTCAGAGAAGAAGCATTGGCTCTTTGGTCTGTTTGTGGGTTGTGCTGCTGCTACAATGGTGTTTATGCATTCAGCATAGACAGTTAGTATGTTTAATTTGTTGATGTAATGTGGAATTTGTGTTTGGGACATGTTCTTGTATGTTTAATTTGTGTTTGGAATTTGTGTATGAGGTTATTGACAATGTGCCATAGTTGTGGTGGTAATTTGTGTATGAGGGTGATTTCGGCTAGGCCAAGGTTGGCCTTGAACTCATTTAGGCCATAAACGCGGGGCAAGCCAGAAAAGAAATGTATCTGTCTTGGGCCTCAAACGCAGCCAAAAAATGCTAGGGAGATGAGCATGCGCATAGGCTGACGGACGTGGGCGGGTGCATGAATTGATGTTCAACTGTTCGCGTCCCGTTGCACGTCCCATTGCCGGTGAAGGCCGGTTTGACTACTAATTTCGAGTTCGCTTCCACACGAAGCTTCGCGTTGCAACTGTTCGGTTCATGTTCGCGTTCCCGAAACCGTTCTGTTCGTGTTCACCGGCGTTGAACGGCGTGCGCATTCGTGGGCGCGGCGTTCGTGGGTTTCGTCATCACAGCCGATACCACAAACAGAACGATGAACACAGAAACTAAGATCATGAAATTGAAGCACATTGTTCACAGATGACACATATTTATAATCAAACTAAACGAACTAATTGATCCATCCCTCCTGACGAGCAAATTGGCGGTGCATGTCCACCTGGGCATCGACGCCAGGCTCCGGCCCATTCATGGCGATGTCCATGACAATGGAGCTGCACCTTAGGGTTGCTGTCGTTCTCGAACGGGCAGACGGGACAGTGGAACCAGCACTTGCCGGAGTCGGTGTACCTGATGCGGATGCGCATCCGGTCAGGATCGTCGTTGTCGTCGTCATGGACTGCCCCCGCTGGATCACCCTTGACGAACGCGTCGTCGTTGAGCTCCGATGGATGGTGGTCGTAGTCGTTGTCACTGTCCTCCTGCGGAGCCTTGGAGGACGATGGCGGCAACTCCGGGCGCGCCGGCAATGGCGGCGGCAACTACGGGCGCGCCGGTTGCGGCGGCGGCAATGCCGAGCCCGACGACTCCTGGATCGGGTCGGCTGCACCTCGAGCCCGCTTGGGAGACGGCTAGCGCGTGGCGGGAGTCGGTGGCGGCGAGGCGGGAGAGTGGCCATGGTGATGCGCCCTCGACAACCCACCAGCAGCACCCTGGATGCAATGAGCACAGTAAAAAAACCCTAATGAACAGTGTACACAAAAAAACCCAAATGAACCTGACGAGCCTGCCAGGCACAGCGCGCAGCACCATTCTTACCGAAGACGTATGGACTTACCGAAGCGCCGGTGGGATCCATGCTCTTGACGGAGCACGGCGAGAACGCAGAGCGCCGCGAGGAGGAGAGAAGGTGGAGCGCGGTGAGGAGGAGAGAAGGCGGAGCACGGCGAGAAGGCGTGTGGAAGGAATAAGGATGAATGTGCCCTGCACACCCGTTTATAGCCTCCTACGAACTGAAGACCAACGGACTCTCGTCCATCCTAAACTCACTGACGGCCAGGCCCTCTTGGCATTGGGGCCCATCCATCATGGACTAATGCTGACGGGACCTTGGGACGAGCGTGGGAGCCGACGGGATGGGACCTTGGGAACTGACGAGCGTGAGGTAGAGATGACGGGACGTGGAGGTCAGAGAGTTTTGACTTTTGGTGCAGTGGTTCTTCGGTTCACAGTGACACACTGACGGCCGGGCCCTATTGGCATTGGGCCATCCGTCATACACTCACCCACCAGTGAAACTGGTGTCTGGGTATCTCACCCCTCCCATCTTTGTAGCAAATGGGTCTCTCACCCTCCCATCTTTGGAGCAAACAGTAAATGGGTCTCTCCCCCTTCCATCTTTTGTCTCTTGGAGCAAACAGCAAACAGCAACATTCATCCAGCAAACAAATCGTGCACACAGATCATGCACACAGTCAAGTCCTAGCCAGAAAACATGAAAGAACCAAGCCAGACTAATCGAGTTATACATCAGACCATATCAAATGCAGTTTCATACACAGAACATAGAATCACAAGAACCAAGCAAAGCAGCAGCATCATAGATCATCATCGTCGTCGCATGTGTTGTCATTTATAGAGAAATACCAATTGTCGCTATCACTGTAATACTGCTCCGTGGTTTCATCGTCCTCAACATCTTTAGGCACGTGCACTGGGCTCTTGCTTCTTATAAAGTCTTCCAAATTAACTTCAATGACAGTCTCATCTCCACTCTGATGGTGCATCACCTCAACATGATCCTCAAGTAAATGCACAACATGCTCTGAATCAGAAGAGTACTCATCGTTTTGCACACCAACTTCATTTTTAGACACATTATATGTGGACCTGTGCTCAAATTTTTGGACAACTCGCCATCCTTTGTCCACTTTGCCATTATAATTGTCATGCAAGTAAAATATCTTCACTGACTGGTTGGTTAGGATGTAAGGATCAGACTTGTACCAATATGAATGAATGTTGATGGACTTGAAATAGGGATCACTTCTAATGCCGACAGTCTTGTCGACTTGATTGTACCAATCACATTTGAAAATAACCACTGTCCGGTTGAAGTTGAGGCTTGAGGCATATTGCAACTAGATAACCTCCCTAAGCACACCGTAGTAATCTATCTCTTGTCCTTCGTGCATGCCCTGTGTCATGACTCCACTATTCTGTGTCCGAAGATGTTTCTCACGATCAAGGGTGTTATAGCGGACTCCATTGACCTTGCAAGCTGCACACCGCTTGACTCGAGTATCAGGACCACATGATAGTGCATACAATCCTTCACTGACTTCATTTGGATTGATTTTACGTTGCTTCGCAATCTGCACCGACATATAAGATGATGATGAGTACTAATCAAAGATGTTGTTCAAGTTAGTTTCAATTGGGGAATGAGACAGCAAGTCACTTACATATGTCTGAAACCATTTTGCAAATCCGTCTGCAAGCCTTTTGTCCATATCATCAGCATGTACCCCTTCTTTCATTAACTCCACTTTGTATAAGCTGCAAAAAATAAAGCACGAAGGTGACACATCATGTGTAATGCATTAAGTAGGCATTCAGCAGGACAATTGATACTTACTCGACATATGGTTCAACTTCTTCACAAATTTTAGGACATACCAAACTATCTTCTGAAATGCTTGGTGATCGATGGTTTCAACCTTTGCCTTGCCTTGTAGCTCAACCTCATGGTTGAAAACAGAGATTTCATCATCTTTTGGCCCATTGTTTTCATGAACCGTGCCGTCTGGGTTGAAATCATCAATATACCTAGAATAGAATGCTAAAGTTTCACTTACTATGTATGCCTCAGCAATCGATCATTCAGGCCTAGCCCTATTGCTTACAAAGTTTTTCAATGTGACTAGTCGCCGCTCTATTGGGTACATCCATCCATACTGCACAGGACATCTAAGCAAAGCCTCATCACGAAGATGGACAGCTAAGTGAACCATAACAGTGAAAAAGGCCGGAGGGAATATTTTCTCAAGGTTGAATAGGATGGGTGGGATCTGGCTTTTCAGGCATTGGACAACATCTTTCCTAAGAGTTTTGCTACACAACTCCCTAAAAAAATGCCAAGTTGGGCAACTGTGTTGTATACATCTAAGTGTGCAATTTTTCTTAGCCCAACAGGAAGAAGTCTTTGTAAAAGGACATGGCAAGAGTGAGTTTTAAGCCGGCCTAAGAACTTGGAACCATCTGTGCTTACACATCCTGCTAGGTTGGCTGCGAATCCATCTGGAAACTTGACACTCTTTACGAACTTACAAAACTCTGTTCTGTGTTTTGGTGTCAAGACATACCAAGCTGGCGGAGCTTTAACCTTGGATCCATCCTGCTGGCAGTGCAATTCATGCCTTATGCCCATATCATACAAATCCAGTCTAGCATTGACTGTGTCCTTTGTCTTTCCTTCCAACTTCAAGATAGTGGAAACAAGGTTGTCACATATGTTTTTTCTCTATATGCATGACATCAAGGTTGTGTGGCAGCAACAAGTCACCCCAATAGGGCAGCTGCCACCACACAGATTTTTGGCTATAAATCACTCGCTCATCATCCTCTCCATGCTTTCTTTTCCTACTTTCAACATTCTTGCCCGGCCTGATATGTACCACCTTCTGTAGTTCTCTCAGAACCTCCTCTTTAGTGAACATCCCTGGCGCCTCCTGCTCTTCATGGCGCCTATCAAAACCCAGGCTCCGCCGCAAATGATGATCCCTTTCAAGGAAACGACGATGCCTAATGTATCCTAACTTATTCCGTAGTGGCCGTGACAAAGGATTTTTGTCGCAATGAGTACAAGCATAATAGCCCTTCGTCGTTCGGCCTAACGTTGTGCTTAAAGCTAGAAAGTCATGAATGCACCAAAGAACCGCTGCATGGAGGTTGAACTTTGCATGGCTGGCTACGTCGTAGGTACTGACACCCTTCCATAGTTCCAACAGCTCATCGATGAACGGCTGCAAGAAAGCATTAAAATCCTTTCCTGGAGATGGTGGACCGGGTATCAACAGAGACATGAAACAATGCGTCGGGTTCACAAATTCCCACGGTGGAAGGTTCAATGGTATCACAAGCACCGGCCACATGCTATAGGGTGTGCTCAAGTTGCCAAAAGGATTGAACCCATCCGAAGCAACCGCAGGTCTCAAGTTCCTTGCCTCACCTGCAAATCCTGGATACACTTTATCAAAGTGCTTCCAAGCCTCTCCATCTAATGGATGGCACATCACACTGTCCACTGGCTTGTAGACCTTCTAGTGCCATTGGGTGTCCGCAGATGTTCGGCTTGAAGCAAACATCCTCTTCAACCTGGCTATAAGTGGGAAGTGCCTCAAAACCTTATGAGGAACACGTCTGCCACTATCGTTGTCTTGCCATCTTGATTCTTTGCATATGTGGCACTCCTCATCGTTAGCATGGACTCCCTGAAATAACATACAGTTATTCTTGCACACATGGATGGTGTCATAACCAAGGCTCAAGTCACGAAGATATTCTTTGCTTCATTATATGATTTGGGTAACTTGCTCTTAAGGAATGATGAACATAACAGACCCAGTATTGCATCAAATCTTGTAGTACTGATTTTATGGTGGGACTTGATCCGGAGCAACCTAACAATAAATGAAAATCTGTTGTATCTAGATCCTGGGGACAGGGATGTTGTCAAGTCATTCACCAATTTATGGAACTTCATTGGCTCTGTTTCATCGTCCTCCTCTGTGACTGTGTACAAATCTGCCAACAATTTCACATCTGGATTGTCCTCTTCCTCATCCAGTTCCATCCCAACAACGCCTTGTGCATCATCAACATCATCCAAATGCATCCTCAAGCCCTGTGCATCCTCAACAACATCTACATCATCTGCTTCACCATGCAGAAACCACCTTGTGTATGTAGCTGACATCCCAGAATAAAGTAGGTGGATGTTGACTTCAATCTGTGACAAATCATGCAGGTTGACACAACGGCGGCATGGACATTTTATCAACTCATCCTTTCCAAACTTCTGCCCAACAAAATGCATAAATTTCACAACCCCATCTCTATGCGCCTGAGTAAATTTCGGACCAAGGACCCAACTTCTGTCCACCTAAAATTCAAGTGTGATGGACAAAAAATATGTTAACTTCTGTCATTGAATCAGTTCTACTGCCCCATGCCCCAAGACACCTAAAATTGGAACAAACAACGCATCTGGGGACTGAGAGTTACCGGCATTGTCTGAGTAGCAGATGAACGCCTGAAGGAAGGCCGGGTCGTCGATGATGCGTTGCGCTTCCGCTGTCGGGTGGGGGGAGTGGCTCAGGCCGACGGAATCGACCGTTATGCCTTCTCCGCCGCCACTAGGTGGGGGGGAGTGGCTCAGGTCAACGGGATCGACGGTGATCCCTCCTCCACCGCCGCCGGGTGGAAGGGGGACAAGGTCAAGCCAACGGAATGCAGCTCGACCATCTTTCCAAAATTTGTTTCGCTTTGTCCCAGTGAAGGGCGTCTTTCTGAACTACGTTATCGCTATGTCCTGGTGAAGTCGTGCCAATGGAATTCGCTTTGTCTCGGAGAAGGCGTCTTTCAGATAATACATTTTCTAGCTTCCTAATTATGAATTATTTTCTATCTCAAAGAATATGTCGATTCATGTAGTACAATTTCGTGAGCATGTGCACGATGTACTCCTCCACGTTCAGTTAATTTTTTGGATTTTTTGAAAAAATTCATCTCATGTGGGTGTATTGAATTCGTATTCAAGTGATGAGTATTATATGAAGTGCCCATGGATATAAATGTCCTAAAAATTCCTAAAACATTATTGTAGCTTGGGGTACACAATGTGCACCTCTACATCAAGTTATAGCTATAGACTCATGTTTTTTTTGCAACATACAAAAAATAGATGATTTTCTAATACTTTTCACATTTTTATCCCTGAAAGTATAATGAATTGTGGGTTCAAATTTGGCACAGGTCTTTTCCATGACCCAATAATCATGTTGTTGACGTCCAAAAAGTCAGGCGTTGACTCTCGAAAATTAACACTGTGGCCTGGAAGATTTGCTTCACTTCAGCGCAGGTCCAAAATCTTGAGGTTCGGGGCGTGCCAGTCAATTTGACCTGAAATTGACAAGGTAGAGTTTAATCAGTAAACAACAAGGAACTCATCGGCCAAAGCCCCGATTCGTCCCAACAGATCGGATCAGCGTGAACGGAAGCCCGATTTGAGAGCGTAAACCATCGGCTATGAGTCCGATTCGTGAAAATATAACATGTATTAAAATAGACCATCGGCTATGAAAACGGAATCGTGAGGATACAGCATTAGATTAAACCATCGACCATGAAAGCCGAATCAGAGATAGATCTAATCTAAGCTCATTCTTTAATATGCATCTTTCCAAAGGGGATAAATAAACTAATTCTCGTGTCACTAACAATCGGATCGATTTCGAGACAGCGTTGCTAGCAGGGCACGATTAGCCTATTTATTCCGATAGATCGATTTATATCAAACAACTCATTTAAATCAGATCTATTTGGAACTTGCGAATTAGATCTAAATCAGCGATATAAGCAATAAGAACATATCTATTATGAGACTTGAATTATGATAAAACAGAATAGATCTTATTACAGGTGTAAGCCGATAAGATAAAATCAACAGGATACGGTAAAGGGTGAGCGATCTAAACGAAGAAGGGCGATACGCCTCAATCTAAAGCCTAGAGCAACTCGATAAATTGGTGAATTAACTAAACGAAGAAAGGGCGATACGCCTCAAACTAAGGCTTAGATTAATTCGATAAGGGTGTCGGACTTACAAACAAACCGGAGATCAAGATGATGCAGCCCTGCTTGCTGAAGAACTCGATGAAAATGTTTTGGGTGGCACGTTAGGCCGAAAATTGTGTTTGATTGATTGGTTGTGTGAACATTTTTTACAACGGCACATGGTTTATATTTATACCCTGAAAATCTAGCTAAAACTTGTCGGCTACGACAATATCTCTAATTTAATTAAAGCAATCTAATCTTAAGCTACCAAAACTATTACAAATCTTGACGCGCAATCAGGCCCTGAAGAAGCTTCCGGATGCGTCTCCCTAAGAAGTCGTACATGCTCCGGCCTCCTTTGTCCCGTGTCCGATCGGGACTCCTATCGGACAGACTCCGATCGGAATCGGAAACTGACTCAGAATCGGATTCGGCTCTTGTATTAACTCCATCACGCACAACTCTAGCCGAGTCAAAATCTGGTGTCAACACATGCCCCCCAATTTTGGGATAAAATATTATTTTGTTCCAAAATTCTCCGAGCAATGATGACCCTGGCAGCGAACAACATATGGAAACCCACGCCTTTCACTGTTGCAATCCTCGAATCCCGTGCGGATTCGGCGCCGTGGCCTTCGGGCGGTTTCTTCTCCATAAGCCCTATAAATGTAGGTCCGAACCGTCGTCCCCAACTCGCATCTGCTATTGCGTCTGCTCGTCCGCCATTGTCACCTCCTCAAGCTTTCATCCGGCGACTCTGTGATCTTCAAGCTTCATTTTTTCACCGCGAATCAAGTAAGGAACTCTTCCGCATTTGATTCATGCCACGCATCTGTGACTTACTGCATTCTTCTGCAATCTCTTAGATCTTTTCCTCTTCATATTACTGTTCATTGCATATCCATTTCTTTACCAATGGCAGCTCCTCTTGATAAGGCGGACACTGATCAAGTTCCTGAGGTTAAATTACTCAAAATCTCCATTTAAATCCCTGCATTTCCTTTCCAGAACCATTTACGAGCCTCCATCTCTGCATTTATTATTTTATTTTTTCTGATTGTAGCATCTTAAGAACAACCTAGTCATCCCCGTTTCCCATGTTGAAGCCGGGTACTACCTTGGCCCGATGGGTGACCCTGATCCGACGGATCTGATTAATATGGAATCGGAGAGACTCCCTTTTAAGGGATCGGACCTGCAAGTTGCCAATTGGGCCAGCTCCTTCCGATCATGGCCGGGCAGTGTCCCAAGACCGCCTTTTGGGATGAAAAAGACATAGGCCAATGTCTCACGCTCTCTCTCGCTATTATGGTCAAGGACGAGAATTTACTGGCCGCTACTTCCCTTTTTTGGTCCGATGCTCTCAACGCCTTCATATTTGGTCATGGTCCGATGGCGCCAACACTCATGGATGTTCACATGCTGACCAGTCTCAACACCATCAATGCCATGAACCCAAGAAGGCTTTCAACCAATCTGAACTACAAACTAGTAGCCTCAGGCTCCAAGGGCTAGAAGAAATATGTTGCCGATCACTGCAAAACCGGCACTATCGGAGATAGAGAACATGCGGCCTTCCTTAACATGTGGCTGGAAAGATTTGTATTTTGCGGATCAACTCTTGGTGCCACCTTCAATATGCAAGCCATTGCAGAAGCATTATCTCGTGGCGAATCGGTCCCCCTTGGTCATCTTCTTCTCGGAGCTATCTATCATCTTCTCCACCAGGTATCGGCCAGACTATTGGACGACCAAGCAATCGGACATATCGGAGGCCCCTGGTGGTTTATCCAGCTATGGTTGCATACACAGTTCCGATCCGCTTTCCAATACAACTTCAAGGAACACCAATTTCCAAACTATTATGCAGAAGAGGAAGATGCGACCACACGCCGATGCATGTCATTTGGAGAAGCAACATCGGTCTGCCCTGGGTCAAGGCTTGAGTCAAAGGACATGGCCAACTATTTTGAAAGTTTTTACCATGGGATTGCATCGGAGGGCTTCAGTTTCTTTGCTTACGGCGATCCCGATCGTGACTATGAGCTGCCTTTATTCAACATTCAAACTGAACTGACATCAATCATGCTGATCCTCAAGTCCTTCATCACACCGGCCATTCTGGGTAGCAATATTGCATTCGGCCGTAAAACCACGTCCTATGAATTTTATAACCCATCAGTGGCTGCTCGTCAATTGGGGTTTGGTCAACTCTCGATCGGTCTGTACTTCTCCGATAAAATCAAACACAGAGAATTGATCCCATCATCCCTGGAGATGGATAGGGTTTTATCTCTTGCCCCTCAAGCCAACATTGAAATAGCAGAATAGCTATGCACAAGCTTCTCATCCAGGCTTTTCAGAAATTGGTGGAAAGAGCTTCGTCTTCATATGTTTAGACTCCCGGCCATCACTTACTGCATACTCATCGATTCCGATTTTGAAGCCATGGAAAATCCTATAAGTCTTTTGAAATCTTCCCATTTCGATTCATTTTACTTGAACGAGCTCTCCATAATCTGAATCCCATCTTTTTAACAGCCGGTCGAAGAAAACGCACCATCGGTGAGCAATAGCAGAAAGCCGATCCAATACTTTATCAAAACCCCATATCCAAGAATCGGCTCCTCCGCCCCGTCTTTGAAGGACATCATGGATGGCAAGGGCAAGAGAAAGACCGCCTCTACTACAATGAATGGACCAAAGAAACCGAAGAAAAGCCACGTGGTACGATTCTCATCCTTTCGATTCTCATTTTTGATTCTTATTTCTGATCCTTTCCTTAAGCAAATACCCCTTCCATTCAGCCTCCCTGAAAAATTCTCGGCCAATCAACTTCCAGGGCCGACGAAGAAACTGCGCAAAAAGCTGCCGAGGGTGCAAGAATGCTCCTTGATGCAGTATCGGTAATAATCCGATTTCATTCATCTCATATTTCTTTGCAAAATAAATCGGCAATAACAATTTCTTTTTAGCAAACAAACATCACATTGCCCGATCTTCAGACAGCTCCGGCCCAAGTCATACAAGCAGAATCGACCCAACAGGTAAATCTAATCCGACCCATATGATCTTTAAATACATAGGTTCAAACTAACCGATTCAATCGTAGACTACTCTACAGCCTGAGGAGCCAAGTACAACCGTTCAATCGGAGGCTATCCCTGAACAGATCAGAGAACCGGCCGCAAACATTCAATCGGAGGCCACTCCAGAACAAGAAATTAGAGAACAAACTGTAAATGTTCAACCGGAGGCAATCCCTGAGCAACCAACAACAACTACCCCACCGGTATCTTCTCCGATCGAACCATCCCAAACGCTTCAGATAGCTGCTCCAAGCACAAGCATGGCCCAACCTCAAGTAATCCTCGATTACATTCGAGAGGGACAATTCAAATTGGTACCGATTCATCCTCTTGTGTAAATATTATTATTTTAATAACACTCTTTCATCAATATTCTATTTCAGGCACACGATCCTTCGGCAATGAGCTTCACATCATTCGATTTGGATGCCGCCATCGGAGAAGAAGAAGTCAGTTCCGTGCAATCGTCTTCTACCATCTCCGATGAGGCCAAGGCAAAGCTTCAAGAAATGCTGAATCATTTGAACAAGAGCATTGCCATTCTTGTAGAAGACGCCGAACCGATTCGTCAAATTTACAAGGAACTGAAAAGTCAGCTGCCATCAGAGCTAGAAAACGCAATCATCCCTGCAGCTTTTATTGAAGGGCACCAACCCCAAGTCTCCTCCGCTCGTCAAAGAATATCGGATCGGTTAGCTCAACAAGGCTTATCCAAGAAACGCGACGACGGCCAAGATGAGTTGAAAGCTATGCAGGCCCAGATCAAGACCCTGGATACTAAACCAGCGCAGCTAGAGAATCGGATGAAACATCTCCAAGGTGTTGAAGCTGATCTACTCAAACGGCTTGAAGAGGTCCGTAAGGAGATGTCGGAGACTCAAAATGGAATCAACCAGATCCCAGCTTCCATTAAATCAGCACAGGAAAGTTTGAACAAATGCCTGGAGGAAGTTTGCCAAATTCACCGAAGCATCAAGAACATCCCCGGCTCCGATGTGGAAGACCTGGAAGAGATCCGAAAGATTGATATCATCCGACTGAACGCGATCGAAGCAATCTGCAAACTCTTGTAATAATTAAACTTCTTTAACTACTCTGCTCTGATGACATCGATCATCGATGAACTCCTGTTGGATCCGACGACGCTGATCGTCGATGAACACTTATATTTTTCTTTGTAAATATTTTTGCCCTTAAGGTGATACGTATTGTATCGGCTATCTCAGACGATATAAAACATCGGCTTTAGGAATCTACCCAAATACTTGGATAATATTTCTTCAAATATTTTCCATTAAGCGCTTTTGAAAACTCTTCTCCTTCCAATGTTTCCAAAATATACGTATTTCCTGGAACGCACCGATTTACACGATAGGGACCTTCCCAATTAGGCGACCATTTTTCAAACTTAGAACTTTTAGTCCCTATCGGCAAAATCAGCTTCCAAACCAATTCACCCTTTGGCTTAACCTTTTTATCATAATACTTAGCAACACGTGCCTTATTATTTTCAATATTCTCCAATGCTCTCAATCGGGTTTCAGCCAAATCGTCCATCTTAAAATTCATCAAACTTCTATATTCATCGGCAGTCAAGTTTCATTGTTCCGATATTCGTCTCGATCCGATTTTAATCTCCCAAGGCAAAACAGCTTCATGTCTATAAACCAAATGATACGGGATAACTTAGTGGACCCATGACACGCCATCCGATATGCCCATAAGGATTCGGTCAACGTTAGATGCCACCGCCTTGGTTATTCATCAATCTTCCGTTTGATGATTTTGATAATACTTTTATTTGATGCTTCCGCTTGACCATTGGCTTGCGCATAATAAGGAGAAGAATTTAACAACTTAATACCCATACTAGCAGCAAAATCTTGAAATTCATTAGACAAAAACATAGTTCCCTGATCGGTCGTGATAGTTTGAGGAATACCAAACCGATATAATATGCTCCTTAACGAATTCCACCATGTTCTTGGAATCGGCAACCTTCAAAGGAATCGCCTCAACCCATTTAGTGAAATAATCTATTGCCACCAATATAAATTTATGACCCTTGCTCGATGATGGATAAATCTGTCTGATCAATCAATTCCCCATCCTCGAAAAGGCCATGGCTTAATAATCGGATTCATGGCTGACGCAGGCGCTTTTTGCACATTTCCAAACTTCTGGCATTCTTAGCAACCTTTATAATACTCAAAACAATCTTCCAAAATCGTTGGCCAAAAACAACCGGTCTTTCGAATAATCCACTTCATCTTATAAGCCGATTGATGTGCACCACAAACTCCCTCATGCACTTCATCCATCATATCTTTGGATTCCGATTTACTCAAACATCGGAGCAAAACACCATCAATCGTCTTATAATACAATTGATCATCAAGTAACACATATTTAACAGCCATGAATCTTAACTTCCTAGAAACTTTTTGTAATGGATTTTTAAGATAATTTACAATCTCATACCTCCAATCTCCGATTTCTGGCTCAATCATCATGATCTCATGAAAACGCCGATAGCCAGAAGCAGCTTGTGCCAAATTGTTAGCTTCCTGATTTTGAGCTTTGGGGATATGTTCAATATTAACCATCACAAATTCCTTCAACAATAATCTGCATTCATCAAAATATTGAATCAAAACATCATCCTTACATTCATATTTACTAATTAATTGATAAATCACCAACTGGGAGTCTCCAAAAATCTCAACAGCTTCAGCTCCGATTTCCAATAACAATTTCAATCCTGTAAGCAATGCTTCATACTCAACTCGATTGTTTGTAAAGCTTGGATCCATCGGATAACTGAGTTCAAAATTTGCCCCCCGAGGCGAAACAATAACGATTCCGATGACACATCCTTGGCCACACGAAGATCCATCAAAGAATAATGTCCAAGGCATCGGATCAACCAATTTAACTTCATCTCCAATGTGTTGTGTTATGAAATCGGCCATTACTTGTCCTTTAACCGCTTTAGCCGATTTGTATTTTAAATCAAACTCCGATAATGCTAATATCCACTTTCTGATTCTTCCTTTCAACATCGGCACGGACAACATATATTTAACCACATCGGTTTTACAAACGATTGTGCACTCAAGAGATAATAAATAATATCTCAACTTAGTGCATGAAAAATATAGGCATAAGCATAATTTTTCAACTGGTAAATATATTGTTTCCGCATCAATTAGCTTCCGACTCAGATAATAAACCACTCTTTCTTTTCCTTCAAATTCTTGTATAAGAACAGACCCGATCGACAACTCATCGGTCGACAAATATAATCGGAATGGCTTATCTCTCTGAGGTGGAATCAAATGCCTTTTGTTGATCTTCTCCCCAGACGAATTCTTCATCGGCTTTTAGCTTCAGCAGTGGGGAAAATGGGCGAATTCTTCCAGACAAATTTGAAATAAATCTTCTAACGAAATTAATTTTACTGATTAACGACTGGAGACTCGTCTTATCTGTGGGTGGCTTAGCATCCCTTATGGCCTTCATGCTCTTCTGTCTGACTTCAATCCCTTTTTCATGAACCATGAAACCCAAAAATTGTCCGGTCTATACTCCAAACGCACACTTGTTAGGATTCATCTTCAAACCGTGCTTCCTTGTACATTCAAGAGTTTCTCGCAAATCGGCCAGATGCTGTTTATATCCATCGGACTTCACCACTACATCATCAATATAGGTTTCAACAATCCTGCCGATCAACTTATGAAATATATAATTCATTGCCCTCTGATATGTAGCGCCAGCATTTTTCAAACCAAAAGTCATTACAACCCACTCATATAATCCAAGCGCACCAGGACATCGGAAAGCAGTCTTAGGAATATCTTCTTCTGCCATAAAAATTTGATTATATCTTGCATTACCATCCATAAAACTAATCACCTTATGTCCTGAAGCTGCATCGACCAACATATCGGCAATCGGCATTGGATACCCATCCATCGGAGTCGCTTTGTTAAGATTCCTGAAATCGACACAAACTCGCAATTTCCCATTTTTCTTGAAAACAGGAACGATATTAGATATCCATTCAGCATATCGGCAAGGTTGAATAAACTTAGCTTTATATAACCGAGTTATTTCGGCTTTTATTTCTTGATCTAATTCAGGTCTAAATCGTCTCGGCGCTTGTTTAAAAGGCCGATACCCTGGTTTAATTAGGAGCCGATGTTCAACAATAGATCGGCTTAAACCTGGCATCTCGTAGTATTCCCAAGCAAAACAATCATGATACTCTTTTAATAACTTTATTAATTCTTGTTTAAACTCAGGATCCAACTTTGCACTTGCATATGTCGGCCGAGGTCTATCTCCTAAACCTATATCTATTTCCTCTAATTCATCGGCCGACATAAACCCTTGACCAAGCTTACCCTCATCTTCAACGAAATCATCCATTAATACAAACTCTCGGAACCGATTGGTTGGATCGGCTTTAACCCATCATCGGACACTTGGATAAAATCTCCTTCCCAAACCTTGCCCGATAAGCATTCAATCCCTTCAAACTCCCACACCGTCAAATCGGTGGTAGCAACGCTGACCGATTCATCGGCTTGGACAGTCTCGATGTGATCCCCATGCCATTGGATGAGGCATTGATGCATGGTAGATGGCACACAACAATTGGCATGAATCCAATCACGACCCAGGAGCAAACTGTAAGACCCTTTACTGTCGATGACGAAGAACGTAGTAGGCAATGTCTTATTCCCGATCGTCATTCAACATTCAATGCCCCCCGAGCTGGCGATGGATTCCCACCAAAGTCTTTAAGCATCATATCAGTCTTGATCAAATCGTCAGGTCCCTTGCCAAGCTTCCGATACGTGGTATACGGCATCAGATTTACAGCAGCTCCCCCATCGACAAGCATCTTAGTCATCGGCTTACCATCAATATACCCTTTTTAATATAAAGGCCTCAAATGCCGATACTTCTCATCAACTGGCTTGTCAAACACAGCTTGTTGAGGTTGTAGAATCAACTGTGCCATAGCTTCTTCAATTTCATCCGTCTCATCATCGATTGAACTTGCATTGTATTCAGCAGGCAGCACAAAAACCATGTTCATCGATGCTAACGGTCCATCATCACCACGTTTGGGCTTCGCTCTCCAAATTTTGGAATTATCATCTTGACATTTTTCCTTGAGCAGTTCCTTGAATCGGAGACGTTGAACCCTCATCTTTTGAGTCTTGGTCAAACCTTCAGGACACCATTGCAGATTGACTCCTGGACGTAAGTCCGATTTGACCTCCTCCTCCGATTCCTGTACGTCTTCTGGCTCTTGAACAATTTCTTTTTTCATGTACACCAGACGATCATATACAGAAAGATGGTCTTCTTTATATTTTTGGCGATCATTATAACTTCGGCGATCATCGTCCCATCGGTCATAACACCGATTTTCATACTCACGCCGATCTTGGTATTCATGCCAATCTTTGCGCTTTTGTTGATAAGCTACCTCATCATGCCAGCTGCATCAGCGCCCAAAATCCAATCAATCATGAACAAACTGACGCTGTCTTTTTGAATATCTGTAGCTTTCATACTGATCACTGCATTCTGGACAATCGTAAATTGATGGAAGGCTTAACTTTTCATTCCAACAAAACCTGAAGAACGAACATCCCCAATGATCTTCATTATCAAATCTCCTCACCGGAGGACTCCGATCCCTTTCCTGCTAGCCCATATATTTGTCAATAAGCTGTCCCGATGTAACCCTAGGCTTCTCGCCGCGTCAGTGATCATCCCGATAATGCTGATGACTCCGATTTTGCACATCATCGGCTGTTACTTGGCAACCTGGATCAACAGCTCCCGATTTCTTCGCATTCTCTAATGTGAGGACCTTGGCTTTCATTTTTCTGTCGGGTGCTCCGATTTCAACCATATTTTGACGAAATGGATGCCCATCAAGCTTCATCGGTTTCTTGTCAGTCTCAACTTTAATGATCCCTTTTTCAATTGCCGATTGAATCTCATTGCGGAATACTTTGCAATCGTTGGTATGATGAGAAACTGAATTATGCCACTTGCAATATCTCTTTTTCTTCAACTCTTCGGCAGAAGGAATTGTATGATTTGGAGAAAGCCTGATTTGTTTTTCTGCTAATAATAAATCAAATATCTTATCGGCTTTAGTAATATCAAAGTTGTGCCTTTCTGGCTCGACCTTCACCCATGGACAGGCAACTGAATTCTTGTTCTTGGTCCATTCAGCCAAATCAATTTGAGCTTCTTCCCCATCGGATTTATATTCAATATTGGCGATTTTCCTCTGGAACTTTTCTCTCTGATAATCATTGCCACGTCTTTCATGCTGAGAGAGCTTTTGAATCATGTGCCCCAAGCCTTCAAAAATCTTGACTTGTATATCGGTCCCTGACCTGAGGCAACAAACCTTGGAACGCCAAATCGACCAACTGTCCCTCCGACAAACTCAACAAGTAACATCGGCTGCGTACATCTCTGAATCTCTGAACAAACTCGCTAACCGATTCACCGTTTCTCTGTCGGAGTGCTGTCAGATAGGACGGCCTGGTCTCTTGTACTCCATGAAGAAATAAGCATGAAACTGCTTTTCCAAATCAGCCCAATAACTAATAGAATTCGGTGGCAATGATGAAAACCACGAAAAGGCCGATCTAGAAAGCGACATGGGAAACAGCTTAACTTTCAATGGATCAATTGATGCTACTTCACCACACTGGATTGTGTATCGGCTGATATGCTCAATGGTGGTAACATCTCCTTGTCCAGAAAATTTATAGAAATTTGGAATCCTGAATCGGACTGGCATAGGCAACGTATCAAACCAGTCCGGATACGGCTTCCGATACAGATAAGATTGTCCCTTAGGCTTCAAACTAAACTGATTCTTCATGACATCAGCAATCTTATCTGCCCAATCTTCCTGAGTATAATTCCCTTGACTAATCAGAGCATGATTCATTATAACGGGTGTTTCATTAAGTCCGATTGACGGCTCCTGATTGTCAGCTCCCTTACTTTTTGGTGGATTCTCGATGTTGAAGAAAGCAGGGTACACCATCTTGCCATCAACGACAGGAATACGGCTACCAAACCGATCAATGTACTGTGTTGCGCCAGAATTCTTGTCGCCTGAATCTTCTTCCTGTTCTTCTTCTTCACCTTTCACCGCTTTAGCTTTTGCTTTTCTGATCTTGGGAGTTTCATAACTCTCAGGGTGTGTTTCTGGTGACATGGATGAATTGATTTGGACCATCTTCTTCTTGAGATCCTTGATTGCCGAAGCAGCTCCTGTGTCAAAGTAAGCAGGTCCCTTCTGGACATCCTTCAATATAGCTCCATCCAGCAATTGAGCAATCAATCCCACCATCGTATTAACCAATATTCCAGATTGGTTAATCATAGCATGACTCAGACCAGCATCCACGTAATCTTGGAAGAATTTCCTCTCCTCGGTCGTGATCTGATCAAACGCTTCCTGGGGAACAGGAAACTGATTTTTCTTGATCACAGCATTGCGAGTTTTGCTGAATGAGTCTAGGCACAGGTTCTTAAACTCTTCTAGTTGTGCTTCCACGAGCTTCTTCTGCTCGTCAGTGAGGTCCTCCATTGTGACAGCAGGGACTTCACTGCCTCCAGGTGCCATCGCAGAAGTCTTCTTGGTCCCACTGGGCGTGCCAAAATGTGTTGACATCCAAAAAGTCAGGCGTTGACTCTCGAAAATTGACACTGTGGCCTGGAAGATTTGCTTCACTTCAGCGCAGGTCTAAAATCTTGAGGTTCGGGGCGTGCCAGTCAATTTGACCTGAAATTGACAAGGTAGAGTTTAATCAATAAACAATAAGGAACTCATCGGCAAAAGCCCCGATTCGTCCCAACAGATCGGATCAGCGTAAACGGAAGTCCAATTTGAGAGCGTAAACCATAGGCTATGAGTCCGATTCGTGAAAATAAAACATGTATTAAAACAGACCATCGGCTATGAAAACCGAATCGTGAGGATACAGCATTAGATTAAACCATCGACCATGAAAGCCGAATCGAAGATAGATCTAATCTAAGCTCATTCTTTAATATGCATCTTTCCAAAGGGGATAAATAAACTAATTCTCGTGTCACTAACAATTAGATCGATTTTGAGACAGCGTTGCTAGCAGGGCACGATTAGCCTATTTATTCCAATAGATCGATTTATATCAAACAACTCGTTTAAATCAGATCTATTTGTAACTTGCGAATTAGATCTAAATCAGCTATATAAGCAATAAGAACAGATCTATTATGAGACTTGAATTATGATAAAACAGAATAGATCTTATTACAGGTGTAAGTCGATAAGATAAAATCAACAAGATACGGTAAAGGGTGAGCGATCTAAACGAAGAAGGGCGATACGCCTCAATCTAAAGCCTAGAGCAACTCGATAAATTGGTGAATTAACTAAACGAAGAAGGGCGATACGCCTCAATCTAAGGCTTAGATTAATTCGATAAGGGTGTCGGACTTACAAACATACCGGAGATCAAGATGATGCAGCCCTGCTTGCTGAAGAACTCGACGAAAAGGTTTTGGGTGGCACGTTAGGCCGAAAATTGTGTTTGATTGATTGGTTGTGTGAACATTTTTTACAACGGCACATGGTTTATATTTATACCCTAAAAATCTAGCTAAAACTTGCCGGCTACGATAATATCTCTAATTTAATTAAAGCAATCTAATCTTAAGCTACCAAAACTATTACAAATCTTGACGCGCAATCAGGCCCTGAAGAAGCTTCCAGATGCGTCTCCCTGAGAAGTCATACATGCTCCGGCCTCCTTTGTCCCGTGTTCGATCGGGACTCCTATCGGACAGACTCCGATCGGAATCGAAAACTGACTCAGAATCGGATTCGGCTCTTGTATTAACTCCATCGCGCACAACTCTAGCCGAGTCAAAATCTGGTGTCAACACATGTACAAAATTTGTTACATTTTTTGGAAACTTTTAACATGGCATGTCTTTTGAAACCTATGAGTGATCTTCATGTGATATGGAGTTTGAAAGCAACTTCACACTAAACTGAACACATGTAAGTTTGAATCATCTCAGCAATATTCTAACATATTCAGGTGCATAAGATGCGCATGTTCACAAAATTTGGTAACCAAAATCATTTTGGTGTGATCTATGCAATTTTTTACAAAATTTAGAAGATGTGCATAAGATATTAACGTTAACTAGTTGATAGATTTTAACTACCTTATTGTTGGGATAATAGCCGAAGCCAATAAGCCCAAGCAACGGAAGAGATTGAGTAACTGGGACAAGCAACAATATATTACTTATCAACAGTGTTCTCGGGAATCAACAACCTTTACATGTAGGAGAGGGGCCTCCTTTTATAGGGAGACCAAGGGTCTTTACAACCCCATTATACCCTTGGAAATCAGGCATCATCCTCTAGACTATATAACACAAATAGCCCAAGGACACTTTGGTACATTTACTCCTCCCAGTGTGAATGCGTAGACTTGCAATCCCGTGTTTGACTTGGCTTGGACTTGGTCTAAACCAGCTTCGCTCGCCGGAAAGAGCTGTGCAGCTCCTCGATTTGGCTTCTTCCGAGTCGGGACGACCCGAAGCCGTCTCTTGGCGTCCAAAAGCCAATGGCTCCCCCAAGGACCTGCAATATAGAGCAAACCGAAGCTAGCCATTAACTCGATCATAGCTTTTGGCACTCAATAGTATCAATACTTCATCAAATTAGCTTCTAACTTAGTTTGGATAACGTCGCTTTCGTATACTGCTAGACGTGATGACCGAAGCCGATTAGCTTTGGTTTAATTCACCCGACCGAAGCCAAATTAGGGATCTATTGAGTGATCGAAGCTGATTGGCTTCAGCTCCCTTGTTCATTGCCGCCTTTACGCATGAGAGAGAACAAAACAAGTAGAGGGCATTTGTCGGCGGGCCAAATCCCCAACAGTAGCCCCTCGAGGACGAGGGCTTTCTTCAACAGGCCGAGCTCCACGAACTTTGGATTGCTTGCCAGCCGAGAAACGCCTCCTCCTTGTTGGAGAAAGCCCCCAAGTGTTTCTTAACGGTTAAATTTTGGTACCGTTGCCGTAATTTTGCTTCGGTTTGTTTGAATTTGAAGCGCTGGCTCGTTTTTCGAGATTTTCAACGGTCAGATTTTACCGCCCTATAATAGGACCGAAGGGGGGGTAGAATCTCGCTTGCTTCGCTTGGCGATTTTCTTACTTAGCTTGTGTTTGAAGCTTTCGCTTGCTTTGAAAGCTCTTGAATCTCAAGTTTTTTCTTTTTCTTCTTGTTACGAGTAAGTTTTTGCTTTTTGTACTCTATGATTTCCTTCATTTTTTCCTTTCTGTCTTTTTGCTGTTTCGTTTACTTATTGTTTTTTGTTTGTTCTAGCGGCTCGCACGAAGCAAACCGCTCGTCTGATTGACTCCGACTCCGAAGGAGACAATTCGGACGCTATTGATATGGATGCTGTCGAAGCTCAATCCTTTGCTCAAGAGCTTGAGGTCAACGTGGCCGTAGCTCCAGAAGCTGAAATTGCTATGGAAGCTGATGATAGAGGCAAGGATCCCATTGAGGGTGATCCCGCCGGAGGCGATGACACAGAGGATGCCGAGTCTGCGGCCGGTGATGCCCTTGAGGATGTAGAAGCTGATGTATCAGATCTTTTGGATTATCGGAAGAAGCCAAAGACCACTGTCTTTGGTAAATCCTTTGTTACCCCTGAGTTGATCCGCTTTTACGAGTCAAAGGGATACTTCCCAGCCGGTCACGTACGAGCCCCAGGCACAGAGACTACCCCGACACCTCTTGAGGACGAAGCCGTGGTGTTCAAGGAGTTCTTCTGCGCTGGGCTTCGGATGCCCATTAATAATATAATTGCTGATATTCTTGGGAGGTTCGGATTGCAATTCCATCACCTCACCCCCAATGCTATCACTCATCTACTTCGTTTCTTTTGGGCCGTGAAAACGAATGCATCAGATGTTAATGTGGACTGCTTCGTCCGCTCCTTTGAAGGGCATCGCCAGACAAAAAGTGTTAAGATTGACGGCTTTGAATACGAGCCGGACTATGGCAGCATTACCTTCTGCGCGCGATGGAGGCAGACTGATTTGCAAAAGGTAGAACTTACCTTTTGCCAGAAAAACACCTGGGACAAGAATTGGAAAAGCTATTGGCTTTATGTCAAGGTGCCTGCGCTGGAGAATGTGTTAGAGGATGGAGCGAAACAGAGATCATTTCCGCTGCACAGTTCTATTGGTCGTTGTAACTTCGTTGCCTGCCCTCCTTTCAACAGAAAGGTGCCCGGCTTCGACCGCTGTGAGAGCGCCTTTTACAAGGCTAGCCGAGTCTCCAGCAGCCGTGACTTGGTTGAGGAAGGGTTGGCCATGGGGCTCAACGTTTTGTCTGCCGACTGGAAGCCATTTCCAGTTGTCATGAAGCTATACAAAGAAATGAACAATGTTTGCTTTCCCATATTTGGGGCAAAGAAGCCGGCCAACATGTCAGATTACTCCTACGTTCAGTCCATCGAACTGATGGCTGAAATTATTTGTGGAAAGTATACGTCAAAAGAGCATGAAAGCTGTTTGGCCTTAGTGGATGGGGTTCGTTTAAACAAAGTGTTCGATGAAATGGGTGCCAGCTACCCTCAGCGTACGGCCCCATCCAAGCCAACGAAGAAGTTCACCGCTGAGGATCATCCCAGCGTGCTGGTAGCCCCGAAGCCAGGTCGTGGCCGTGGGAAGAAGGGGCGTGTTGGAGGCCGCGGAAGCGGTCAGTCAGACGAGGGTGGCGACGAAGCCGGGGGCAGCAAAACAGGTGCCTCCTCTGGCCGAGGCGGAAGTCAAACCCGAGGTCACGCCACAAAAGTTGTTGCGACGAAAAAGCAGGTGTCTACTTCTGCCTTAGAGGCTTCCAAGCGCCAGAGGCTTGAGGCTCTTCCTGTGGTTCCGCTTTCTAGTGCCTCTCCCCGCCTCGTTGCTTCGGCTGTAGTATTGCCTGTCCCTGCCGCTCCTGTGCAAGTTGATCCTGCAGCTTCCGCTGCGGTTAACGTACCTTCTTCTGGAGTTTTGTTTCTTGTATGTTTTGTCTTTTTGTTTTTAGCTTCGTTTTGTTTATTTGTTTTTGTCTTGTTTCAGTTAAGCCCGTTGTTGCACCTCTTCGTCGTTAGCGCCTTCCTGGTTGCGTTGACGACGAAGAGGAAGTGAGCTACAGCCATCTTCTAAGGGAGGACGAGACAAAAGATTTTGCTTTTGCTGAAGGTGAAGTATCATCCGCTCCGTTCCAGCAATCGTCCTTGGACTTGTTGGCTGGTGCAGCGGCCAAGTCCCTCCCAATTTCCGAGGAGCTTCCTCAACCGGCTTTTGCTTCTTCACTTCCTAACATTGAGAAGCTTCCGCAGCGGGCTTCTATTTCTTCACTTCCTAACATTGAGAAGCTTCCGCAGCCGGCTTCTACCCTTGAGATTGGGCAGGGTTCTTGCGCTTTGGTGAGCCCAGCAACTGCTTCGCCAGTTGATTTGGCTCATCCTACTGATGCCAGGCTCCCTGCCCCTTCTATTGGCATTGACTCGGTTCAAACAAAACCAGCTTCTGAGACAGAAGGTTTATTTTGCTGCTTTTTTGACTATCTTTTCTTTCATTTTTTTGTTGATTAGTTGATTCTTTTGCCTCAGGCGCTCGTTTTATTGGGTATGGTCCCATCGCAGATCGTCTTCGGCAGAGCGGATTTCACCCCCCGAATGACATTCCCATTATTGCTCCACAAGGTAGCATTTTTGCCTGTTCTTTCACACAAAGCTAATTGAGTTTTACTTTTTGTCTTAATATTGCTTTTCTTTTCAGAGCTTGAGACTCGTGTCAAATCTTTGGATTTGGACACCCTTTCAATCTCCGGCCTTAGCGGCAATATCCAGGTTTGTTCCTTCTCCTTCGTTTTTGAGTTTGTTGTTTAGCTTTTTTGGTACTTATCTTTTGTTTGTTTTAGTCTATGATGTCCATGCAGGAGCTTTTCGCTCGCCTTCCACTTCGTCTCAACGATGTTGAGAACGAGCGGGCTGAACTTGATAGTTTAAGGAAAGAACGCAAGAGCTTCCTTCAGCTCAAGGAATCTTTGGAGAATGAAAAAGAGCGGTTTCGTCTTGAGCGGGAGACCGCCACGTCAGAGATTGCTTCGCTCAAAAGCAAAGTTTCTTTGCTTGAGTCTGCCGGTGAACTCAATGTTCAGACTATCGAGGGGCTTCGGAACAAATTGGTCGAGGGTTCCACTTTAGAGCATAAATTGAAAAATCAGATAAAGACTCTCGAGGCTGCTAAGGAAAAGGCGATGTCTGATGCGGAGAAATACAAGAGAGAGCTTCTTGTTGCTGTCGATTTGAAGGATTCTCTTGTCTCCGAAGTTGATAGGCTAAGGTCTCAGATCTACAAGTTGGGAGCTGACAAGAAGAATTTGGAGACTGAGATTCTTAGCCGCAGCAGTGGCGTGTACCTAGAGTATGAGGCTGCTCTGAAGCAATATGGAGCCGAGCCGCTGCCCTTCCCTTCAGATGATTTTGACCTTGGGAAGCTTTTCGCATGGCTGGATGATGAGTTCAAGTCCCTACCGGACGTCTTGTCCAAAGTAGGTGATTATGCTGCTCTGTTGGGGATTTGGCCCGCCGACAAACGCCTTCTACTTGTTTTGCTTCATCTCACGCGTAAGGGCAGCAATGAACGAAGGAGATAGAGCCAATTTAGCTTCATCTTGCTCTACAGATCTCTAATTCGGCTTTGGTCGGAATGTCTCACTGCATACGAAGGCCAATCGGCTTTGGTGAGCATATCTTGCTATATGTGAAAGCCAATCGGCTTCGCTCGTCAAGTCTTGCTGTATGCGAAAGCCAATCGGCTTCGATAATCACATCTCGCTATATGCGGAAGCCAATCGGCTTCGGTGATCATGTTGCAGGAAGCCAATGTGACGTTATCGGAATCAAGTTAGAAGCCAATTTGGTGAAATATTGATACTATTGAATGTCAAAAGCTATGAATAAGTTAACGGCAAGCTTCGGTTCACTCTAAACTGCAGGTTCTTGCAGGAGCCATCGGCTTCCTGGACGCTGGGAAGTGGCTTAGGGTCACCTCGACTCAGAAGAAGCCAATTCCAGGAGCTACAAAGCCTTTGGAAGCGGGCGAAGCAGATATGGACCGAGTCCAAGGAGACCAAGTCCAAGCCAAGTCAAACACGGAATCACAAGTCTACGCATTCACATTGGGAGGAGTAAATGTACCAAAATGTCCATAGGCTATTTGTATTGTATAGTCTAGAGAATGATGCCTGATCTCAGGGGTACAATGGGAATGTAAAGACCCTTGGTCTCCCTATAAAAGGGGACCCCTCCCCTTCATGTAAAGGTTGTTGATTCCAGGATACTGCAGATAAGTAATTTATTGTTGCTTGTCTCAGTTGTCCCGTTTCAGCTGTTGTTTGGGACCATTTGCTTCGGCTACTATCCCAACAACTGGCGCCCACCGTTTGTGCAGTGCACGAACAAAACCCACGATAACCACCATGCCACCAAAAAAGCCAACCAAACCAACCAAACCAACCACCACCGTGTCAAATGCAACCCTCAGCATCGAAGCTGCCCCCCGACCCACAAATCCACCAACAAACCCACCACCAATAACCGAAGCCGTTCTCGACGATCAAGAGACCGATGAAGAAACCCTTACCACCGAAGAGAGAATGCACCGAATCGAAGAAAGGCTTCGTCTCCGACGCCTTGAGCAACAGAGAGAGCTGGATGCTGCACAGCTCGAACTAGAGCAACAAATGCAAGAGGAGGAAGAGGAGCAGCAGCATCAATTGCTGCAAGTCAAGAAGCAGCTCGAGGAGCTGAGGCAAGCGAAGCAGAGGAGGCTGAACAACACAAGCTCCAGATCTGAAAAGCTGCGTCAAGAGCTCGAGAAAGCCAAAAAGCAAGTCGCTGAGCTCCAAGCAGAGCTCAATGAGCCAAACATCACCATCAACCCACCAAACCACAACTCTTCATCCCAAACTGGCTTCCAAACACTCCATACTCATCCCATCGATCATATGTGTCCACTTTCAGAAAGCCTCCAACTGGCAAGATGGCCCCCCTCCTATAAACCCATTTCTCTACCAAGATACAACGGCCTCACCGACCCAAAGCAATTCCTAATGAGCTATGAAGCTGCAATAGCTTCGGCAGGGGGAGATGATGTTGTTCTAGCAAAATCCTTCATCATTGTCTGCGATGGCACAGCAATGAACTGGTACACGAAGCTGCCTGGCCTATCAATCAACAGCTGGTATGATCTGAAGAGGGAGCTCATCAAAAATTTTGGCATTATGGGAGACCAATCACTCTCATATGCCGAACTCACGCTACACCAGCAGCCGAAGGAGCCACTAGAGGACTACTTCCGCAGATTCGTCACTCTACGTGCTCAAGCCCCACATATCCCCGATGAAGCAGCAAAATTCGTAGCAATACAAGGGCTTCGCCCAGGATTGTTTGCACAGCATATCGCAAGAGAGACACCAGCTACTCTGGCAGACCTATATGAGGAGTTCAAAAAGTACTGTCGCTCCGACAATGACAACCGAATGAGATTGGCAAGAGAAGCCATCATGAGAAACCAATATGAGTCACAAGCCAAAACCCATCACCACAGTCACAACTACCAAAACTACTCTCACCAAACAATCATGAAGGTGGACAATCCGCCTCCTTCTTACGAAACCAAACCACCGTACCCAGAAAGCCAATACCACAACCAGAGAAATGAGCCCACTCAGAGGGGTGGAAAAGCCGGCAGAGGCCGAGGAAGAGGAAGAGGTCCAGCGGGACCTGAGCTGTTTTGCCAATACCACGGCAAAAATCATACCCATGGCACAGAACAGTGCAGAGATATCAAGAAAACAATAGAAAAGCTAAGAGCAGAGAAGATTCAAGCAACCCAAACGAAGCCAATATCGGCTTCGCAACCAAATACCCAAAACCCTTCCCAAGCTATCCAACCATATTGCCCAGTATATCCTTCGCTAAACTCAAACACTGTGCATCCATCAACAGCGATGGCAACCCAATATTTGCCTTCGCCACAAACCTTTCAACACTATTACCCACAAGCCATATATCCTCACCTATACCCTCAAACATCCCAGTAAGCAGCATCGCAAAACATAAAGGTTGAGGAGCTGCCACCACCACCACCACTCTCACAGCAAAAAGCCAATCAGAAAGAAGCTCCAAGTCCACTCCCAAGCTATGGACACATCATGCCCATCTCTGGAGGATCATCGCTTGCTTTTGAGAACAAAAAGCAAAGGAAAAGCTATTTTCGCCAAGTAAATAACATCTCTGTTGATGGCCCGTACAAGAAGTCGGAATGGTCTCATATGCCCATCACTTTCACTGAGGAAGATCTCAAGCTCCACAACTACCCACACAACGATGCTATGTCGATCGAAGCCAATATTGCTGGCTGGACGATTGGAAAGGTGCTTGTGGACACAGGAAGCTCTGCTGACATCATCCTAGCAAAAACACTCAGAAATATGACCAATATCAACCCAGATAACCTGGAGCCATCAGACACTCCGTTGGTCGGCTTCGGGGGGAAGCGAACCCAAACACTCGGGAAAATTTCACTGCAAGTATCCTTCGGTGACACATCCAATGCAAGAACAGAATACATCACCTTTGATGTGGTGGACATGGTCTTTGACTACAATGTCATCTTCAGAAGAGGAGTCATAAATGCTTTTGACATCATCATAAGGCAGTCATTCCTATGCATGAAAATGCCAGCTCTCAAAGGAGTTATAACTGTATATGGTAACCAGAGGGAAGCCAGAAACATCGAAAAAGCCAGAGCTCCAGGTCAGCGAAATGTGCATTTGCTTGAAGATAAAGATCCATATTACCTAGAAGAAAAGCCAAATATTGAGAAAGATAGCAGAAAGATGCAGAAAGCTGCAGAGACGAAGCAAGTGCAGTTGCAGCCCGATGTCTTTGACAGAGAAGTGATCATTGGCTCAGATTTAGAGCCGGACGAAGAAGATAGGCTTATCGAATTCCTCAGAAATAACAAAGATGTGTTTGCGTGGTCAAGCAAAGATTTACCAGGTGTTGACAGAAGCATAGTTGAGCATAAGCTGGCAATCAGTCCTGATATGAAGCCAAAAAAGCAAAAGTTGAGAAAGATGTCAGAAGAGAAAGCTGATGCAGTAAAAGCCGAAGTGCAAAGGCTGCTGGACGCCAATGTCATACGCGAAGTCAAATATCCAACATGGCTAGCAAACACTGTACCAGTTCAGAAGAAGAATGGAAAATGGCGAATGTGTATTGATTTTACAGACCTCAATAAAGCTTGCCCAAAAGATGATTTTTCACTACCAAGAATTGACAAGATTGTTGATCAAGCGGCAGCAAGTGAAATGATGTCCCTCTTAGATTGCTTTTCTGGCTATCACCAAATCTGGATGAAAAAGGAGGATGAGGAGAAAACCAGCTTTATCACACCAGTTGGCACTTTTTGCTTCGTCAGGATGCCTGAAGGGCTTCGGAATGCAGGAAGCAGTTTCTGCCGAATGTCAAGCACAGTGTTCAAGGACGAATTGTTCAAAACTATATTGGCATATGTCGATGACATCTTGGTAAAAAGTGCCAAACGACAAGATCATGTATCAGATCTAGCAACCGCCTTCGCTCGCATGAGACAAGCCGGTCTCAAGCTAAATCCAGAAAAGTGTGTATTTGGAGTGACAAAAGGCAAAATACTTGGTTGTCTGGTTTCGGCTCACGAGATAGAAGCCAATCCAGACAAGATAAATGCAATCCTTGACATGGAAGAGCCAAAGTGCATGAGAGACGTGCAGAAGCTGTCGGGCAGAATTAGCCGCACTCAACAGATTCATTGCAAAAGCAGTAGAGCGAAGCTTACCATTCTTTACAACACTCAGAAATGCAGCTAAGTTCCAATGGGGGCCAGAGCAGTCAAAAGCATTCCACGAGCTAAGGCAATACTTGATGCAACTCACGAAGCTAACAGTACCAGACCCAAAAACACCACTCCTACTGTACATTGCAGCATCACAGTCAGCAGTTAGTGCAGCGCTCATCACAGAAAAGCTGGTAGATGGCAGAAACATTCAGCAGCCAGTCTACTATGTATCCGAAGCTTTGAATGCGTCGAAGCTGTTTTATACAGAGATCGAGAAGATGATCTATGCAGTGATAATGGCTTCTAGAAAGCTGAGACACTATTTTGAGGGCCACAATATCAAAGTACTCACAGATCAGCCTCTTAAAGAGCTTTTGAACAACAAAGAAGCTTCGGTGAGAATTCGCAAGTGGGCAGCGGAGCTTTCAGAGTACGTTGTGGATTTTGAAAGGAGAACATCAATCAAATCGCAAGTCCTAGCTGACTTCATCGCGGAGTGGACATCACCTTCGCCACAAAATACTACCAGAGAGGAAAATTGGCTGATACACTGTGATGGCGCTTGGGGGGACAAAGGAGCTGGCATCGCGGCAATTGTACAATCGCCTTCGGGCGTGAAAATGAGATATGCAGCAAATTTAGAGTTTTGCAAATGCAGTGACAGAAGCACAAACAACGTTGCTGAGTACGAAGCTGTGTTACTTGGGCTCAGAAAAGCCAGGGCTTTGGGAGCTCAGAGGTTCACTATCAAAACAGATTCTAAGGTGGTAGCAGATCACATCGAAAAAGAGAGCATAGCGAAGCAACCAGAACTCATCAAATACCTGACCACTGTACGCTCAATGGAGAAAAAGTTCAAAGGTTTCACTGTAGAGTACATTCCAAGAGCAAAAAATGAAGAGGCAGATGCCTTGGCCAAAGCAGCTGCAAAGGGGGATAAGCTTCCACCTGATGTATTCTTTCAAACATTAACATCACCATCGATAAGGGACTCAGATGAATCACCGAAGCTGATCAATGCAATAAGCTCAGAGGATTGGCGATCCCCAATAATAGCTTTCCTTCGGGGATACTATGAGCCAATTGACGAAGATGATTTAAAAGCTATGCAACAAAGAGCAAGATGCTATCAGATGATAGATGATGTCCTCTACAAGAAAGGAGTTGTAGCACCTTGGCTTCGTTGCATCTCTCACAACGAAGGAAAAGAACTAATCCAAGAGATACACAGCGGCTTATGCGGGGCACACTTTGGGGCAAGAGCTTTAGTGGGCAAGGCAATGAGGCAAGGATTCTACTGGCCTGCAATCATCATGGATGCAACACACATGGTAAAGACGTGTGATCAGTGTCAAAAGTGTGCAGCGAACAGAAAATCTCCTTCGGAGCAATCACAGCTGATAACTCCAACATGGCCTTTGCAAAGATGGGGCATTGATCTAGTTGGCCCGCTCCCAACGGCTCAAGGAAATCTCAAATACGCCATAGTAGCAGTCGAATATTTCACCAAGTGGATCGAAGCCAGACCTTTGGCCAACATCACAGCAAAAACAATTATCAAATTCTTCTGGCAGCAAATTGTGTGCCGATTCGGAGTACCAAGGGAAATAACAGTGGACAATGGGAAGCAGTTTGACTGTGACGAATTCAGGCAATACTGCATGTCAATTGGAACAAAAGCTAAATTCGCTTCGGTATATCATCCGCAAACAAATGGAGCAGTTGAAAGAGCCAATGGCTTAATCTTTACAGCCATCCGAAAGTGCCTCGCAAATTGTAAGAAAAAAGGCAAGTGGGTAGAAGAGATGCCGAAGGTGATCTGGGCTCATAACACCACCACATCAATGGGAAGCAGTTTGACTGCGATGAATTCAGGCAATATTGCATGTCAATTGGAACGAAGGCGAAATTCGCTTCGGTCTATCACCCGCAAACAAATGGAGCAGTTGAAAGAGCCAATGGCTTAATCTTCACAACCATTCGAAAGTGCCTTGCAAATTGTAAGAACAAAGGCAAGTGGGTAGAAGAGATGTCGAAGGTGATCTGGGCTCATAACACCACCACATCAAGGGCAACACAGTTTACTCCATTCAAACTGCTTTATGGTGAAGAAGCAGTATGCCCAGAGGAAATACTGCACAAAGGGCTTCGCACCCAACAAGAAGCTCCCAAAGAGAGCGAAGCCGTTGACAAGGATCTCGTTGAGATATACAGGCTCCAGGCAGCAAAAAACATTTCCAAGTATCAAGCTGAGACAAGAAAGTGGCGAGACAAAAAGGTAATCAGAAAAGATATCAAGGCAGGGGACTGGGTCCTAAGGAAAAATCCAAGCATGCCCGCTGGAAAACTGCAACAGAAATGGGAAGGCCCATTCTTAGTCATCAAAAGCAACAGGCCTGGCTCATTTCGCTTAGGCGATGACGAAGGCAATGAGCTGCCGCATTCATGGAATGCAGACAGCTTACGCAAATACTACCTATGAAAAGATGTAAAATGGCTTCGTATCTTATAAACGAAGTCATTGAGTAGAATAGCATTTTTACTTTGTTTCCAAAAGCCCGTACTCTTTTCCTCACAAGGGGACCCTGACCAAGGGGTGAGGTTTTTAATGAGGCGGTGCTTACTGTAACTCGTCAAATCATATATGAACGAGGTATTCCCCAAAAAAGCAGCATCGAAAGCGATTGGCTTCGACCAAGTCGCTGGTATTCGATAATTCAAATAGAACTGAATTGACCCTACTAAGAGTAAGGCCAATTCAGATCTAAGCAAAAGCTTACTCCAAAAAGGAGTAAAAGGGGCTTCGGTCCAGAAACGCTTACTCTAAAAACAGAGTAAAAGGGGCTCTGACCCAAACAATTGTTATAAAACGAAAACAGCTTCGGCTAAGCAGTAATCTAAAGGCTTCAGCAGCTTCATCTAGCGACGCCCTAAAAAAGCCTTTAGGGGCTTCGGCAATTTGTTACAACACATCGAAAGCGATTGGCTTCGACCAAGTCGCTGATATTCGATAACTCAGATAGAACTGAATTAGCCCTACCGAGAGTAAGGCCAATCCAGATCTAAGAAAAAGCCCTCTCTAAAAAACATAGCGAAAGGGGCTTCGGTCCAAAAGCGCTTACTCCAAACAGATCAAAAGGGGTTTTGGCTAAAATATACATTTTAAATTAAAATCATCTTCGGCTATCAGCATTTAAATAATAGGGGTTTCGGCAAACCACGCAAAGCATATCTCCGCACAAAGCTCAAGGAGTCAGGACGGCTCCGAACCAAAAGATCGAAACACGAACGAATAAAACCCCGCTTTGGGGGGGGGAGGAGGCGTTTCTTTCGCAACGAAGCCAAATCGAGCTTATATTCATTCAAGTCTTTCGAATCAAAACAATGACCCAGCGAATTACAATGTGTCACAGAGGGATGACTCAGAACATCTCAAAAACATAGCCGTCAAAAAGCTGGCCAGATCTCCTAAATCTAGGAGCATTGTATACATAAGCAAAATCCCTATCATTATCTAAATCTTCTGGCTCCACCTTAACTGGAAGCAGACGAGCAGCTTCGGCATTTCTTGCACGAGCGAGTTCAACACGAGGAGAACATCGAACGATAAAGGAGTTAAAAAACTCAAACACATCGAATTCACAATGACTAAAGAACTCATGGCAAAACTCCCAGAAATCGTCAATTCTTTGACTTGGACATAACTTCCGATATTGTTCCCATGCGAAGCCAGACACACACAAGGGGCCATCGCGCATAGTGATGGGCATGATTTCAAGAACACCTCCCTCATCAGGGATCTGAGTATATACAAATTTACAAAGTTTTAATATCCCTCAACAAAAGAATAAGAGTCATCAGCTCTATCGAAGCTAAACCTTCGGATCAGCATCAGAGGCTTCGGCTTCAGCACCATCACGACCAGCTTCGGCACCAACTCTTGAAGTAGAGGCCCCGGCAGCGGCGGCGGCAGCAGCAGCTTCGGCTTCGGCTTTCTGTCGCTGTTCGAGAGCGAGCTCCTCCTTGTGCTAAAATTAAACAGNCCGAAGCCCCTCAATTGTCTGAGTGTTAAGTTCACGCGTAGTTTCCAGCGAAGCAATCTGGCGTTTAAGCGAAGCAACTTCTGACGAGGCAGACTCACGCTCAACCCGAAGCTGCTCTTTCTCACTGTCCAAAGATCTTTTAAGTTGAAGAAAGCCCTCGCGCTCCTTCCTCAAAGCATTGAGTTCAGCCCGCTCGCTCTCAACATCGTTGAGACGAAGCGGAAGGCGAGCGAAAAGCTCCTGCATGGACATTATAGACTAAAACAAGAAAAGCATAAGTATCAAAAAGCCGGACAACAAAATCAAAAACGAAGGAAAAGGAACAAACCTGGATGCCACCACTAAGGCTTGAAATGGAAAGCGTATCCAAATCCAAGGATCTCACACGAGTCTCAAGCTCTGAAAGAGCAAAACCAATGTTTAGGCAAAAAGCTAAAAGCAAACAGCTTCGGGCGAGCAGTTAAGAATTACCAACCATTTGGAACGATAACAGGAATATCATTGGGAGGATGAAAGCCGCTCTGTCGAAGCCGATCTGCAAGGGGGCCATACCCAGCATAACTTGTTTCTGAAGCAAAATAATCAACATATCAAGAAAAAACATCATTTCAGCTAAAAACGCAAGTATAACTGCTTCGTGAAACTTACCTTTTGATTCAGGAGCTGGCTCCTCAGGAGCTGATCTCTCAGGAGCTGATCTCTCAGGAGCTGGTTCAATATCCTTGGCAGGGGCAGATCGCTCGGCGATAGCTGAAGAAACCAACTTAACTGGCGCAGTTGTGCGTGGAGCTGAATCAACAGGGCCCTGCCCAATCTCAAGAAGAGCCATTGATACAGGTTCTTCAACGTCAGCCAAAGCCAACTGGGTCGGCTCTTCAGTCTTATCAGCAGTCGTTCGCGGAAACTCATCAATATTAGCCGAAGCCGGCTCTGCAAGCCGCTCTATCTGAAGGGACTTTGCAGCGGCACCAGCCAATAAATCCAAGGATGATGACTGGAGGGGGACAGACGACACTTCGGCGTCACCAAGCGTAAAATCCTTTGTCTCGTCCTCCCTCAAAAGACGACTGTAGCTCACCTCATCTTCGTCGTCGATGCAGTCAAGTACACGCTCGCGACGAAGAGGTTGAACAGCAGTTTTAACTGCAATAAGATGACAAAAACAAATAAGCAAACCGAAGCTAAAAGTAAAAAGACGAGTTACACAAGAAACAAACCTCCAGAAGAGGGCAAATCAATCGCAGCGGCAACTGCAGGAACAACTTGCTTAGGGGCGATAGCGGGAGGCGCTTCCGCAGCCGAAGCAATGGGACGAGGAGGTGCGCTGGCAAGCGGAGTGATGGGAAGAGCTTTTCCAAGCTTTTGACGCTTGGAGGACTCCAAGGCAGAAGTACGCTTGGAAGTCTCTAAGGAAGCAGCCCGCTTTTTTGAGCCAGTCACCTTGGAGGGGACTCCGGCTTTGCTGCCCCCAGCCTCGTCACCACCCTCATCCGACTGACCGCTTCCACGCCCCCCACCACGACCTTTCCTTCCACGGCCACGACTCGGCTTCAGGGCTGGTTGCAGGCTGGGATGATCCTGATCCACGAACTTCTTTGATGGCTTGGACGGGGCCGAACGCTGAGGATAGCTAACGCCCATCTCATCGAACACCCTGTTAAGCCGGACCCCATCCACCAAAGCCAAGCAACTCTCATGTTCCTTTGTAGTATACTTCCCACAAATAATCTCAGCCATTAACTCAATGGACTGAACGAAGGCGAAGTCAGACATATTCTCTGGCTTTTTTACCCCAAACTTGGGAAAGCAAACATGAGGAATACCTCTGTACAGCCTAGTCTCAACAGCAAATGGCTTCCACGAAGCAGATAGGATATTCACTCCAACAGCAAGCCCTTCCTCAATCAAGTCTCGGCTGCTTGAAACCCGGCTAGCTTTGAAAAAAGCACTTTCACATCGATCAAAGCCGGGGGCATTTCTGTCGAAGGAAGGGCAAGCGACAAACTCACAAGTACCAATAGAACTACGCAGAGGAAAAGCCATCAGCTTCGTTCCATCATCCAGCACATTTTCCAGCGCAGGCACCTTGACATAAAGCCAATAGTTCTTTCAGCTCTTGTCCCATGTGTTTCTCTGACAAAAAGTAAGCTCCACCTTTTGTTTGTCAGTCTGCCTCCACCGCGCGCAAAAGGTAACACTACCATAATCCAGCTCATAGTCAAAGCCATCAACCTTGACGCTCTTCGTCTGCCGATGCCCCTCAAAGTAACGAGCGAAGCAATCCGCATTAACATCCGACGCATTGGTCTTTACGGCCCAGAAGAAGCGAAGCAAGTGAGTAATAGCATTGGGGGTAAGATGATGAAGCTGTAAGCCATACTTCCCCAGAATATCAGCAATAATATTATCCACGGGCATCCGAAGCCTGGCAGTGAAGAACTCTTTGAATACCACAGCTTCGTCTGCCTCAGGCGTCGGAGTAGTCTCTGTGCCAGGGGCTCGTCCTTGACCGGCTCCAAAGTACCCCTTTTCCTCATAGAAGCGAATCAATGAAGGGGTAACACGAGACTCACCAAAGACAGTGGTCTTTGGCTTTTTCCTATAATCCACAAGATCTGAGGCATCAGCTTCTACGTCCTCAAGGGCATCCTCGGCTGTAGATCCAGCGTCCTCTGTGTCGTCACCTGCATCTTCTTCGGCAAGTCCCTTGCCTCGGTCATCAATAATCATAGCAGCTCCGGCTTCGGGGTTCACGACCACGTTGCCCTCAATCTCCTGGGCAAACTGCGCAGCCTCGGCAGCATCCATATCCACACCGTCTGAGTTGTCTTCGTCAGAGACGTAGCCAATCAGACGAGCGGTTTGCTTCGTACGAGCCGCTACAACAAATAGGAAAAAACAATAAGCAAACAAAGGAGCCAAAAGACAAAGGAAAGAACGAAGGAAATAGTAGAGCACAAAAAGCAAAACTTACTTGTGTCGAGAGAAGAAAGCCAAAGCTTGAGATCAAGAGCTTCCAAAAGCCAGAGAAAGCGTCAAGCTCAAGCCAAGCAAAACTAAGCAAGCAAAATTGACCCCCCCTTCGGTCCTATTTATAGACCAGTAAAATCTAACCGTTAAAACCTCGAAAAATGAACCGCCGTTTCAAAATCGGCCAAACTGAAGCAAAAGTTACAATAACGGTTAAAATAATTCAACCAGTTTCCAAAAAACGAAGCCAAATGACATGACACGACAGATAAACGAAGCAAAAATAGAGCAAACACGACAAAACACTAAAGGGCTTTCTCCAACAAGGAGGAGGCGTTTCTCTGGCTGGCAAGCAATCCTAGTTTCGTGGAGCTCGGCCTGTTGAAGAAAGCCCTCGTCCTCGAGGGGCTACTGTTGGGGATTTGGCCCACCGACAAACGCCTTCTACTTGTTTTGCTTCATCTCACGCGTAAGGGCAGCAATGAACGAAGGAGATAGAGCCAATTTAGCTTCATCTTGCTCTACAGATCTCTAATTCGGCTTCGGTCGGAATGTCTCGCTGCATACGAAGGCCAATCGGCTTTGGTGAGCATATCTTGCTATATGTGAAAGGCAATCGGCTTCGCTCGTCAAGTCTTGCTATATGCGAAAGCCAATCGGCTTCAATAATCACATCTCGCTATATGCGGAAGCCAATCGGCTTCGGTGATCATGTTGCAGGAAGCCAATGTCACGTTATCGGAATCAAGTTAGAAGCCAATTTGGTGAAATATTGATACTATTGAATGTCAAAAGCTATGAATAAGTTAACGGCAAGCTTCGGTTCACTCTAAACTGCAGGTTCTTGCAGGAGCCATCGGCTTCCTGGACGCTGGGAAGTGGCTTAGGGTCACCTCGACTCAGAAGAAGCCAATTCCAGGAGCTACAGAGCCTTTGGAAGCGGGCGAAGCAGATATGGACCGAGTCCAAGGAGACCAAGTCCAAGCCAAGTCAAACACGGAATCACAAGTCTACGCATTCACATTGGGAGGAGTAAATGTACCAAAATGTCCATAGGCTATTTGTATTGTATAGTCTAGAGAATGATGCCTGATCTCAGGGGTACAATGGGAATGTAAAGACCCTTGGTCTCCCTATAAAAGGGGACCCCTCCCCTTCATGTAAAGGTTGTTGATTCCAGGATACTGCAGATAAGTAATTTATTGTTGCTTGTCCCAGTTGTCCCATTTCAGCTGTTGTTTGGGACCATTTGCTTCGGCTACTATCCCAACATGCTCGAACATACATCACAAATGCCTTTAATGCTAGCAGATGAAGGGTGCTCTCACTATAAGAGCTTCTTGAGGAGGGACTTTCAATTTCCTTCAGCTTTGAATCCCGACAAGAAGGAATTTTTCAACGAAGCTGTTTTGGCGACTCGTGCCATCTTTCTCAGGAAATTCTGGTCTGCCACAGGGAGAGAGTGTGCCCGAAGCACTGCGTATGATCGTCTCGTTAGGGTTAACTTCTTTTACCCTTGTGGTTATTTTTGCTTTCACTCGTATCCTACTTATTTTGCTTTTAGTATTGATTGTTTTGTTTATTTTCAATACAAAGAGGAGCTTGCCCTCGAGCAGCAGCAGAAAGCCAAAGCCAAAGCTGCAACTACTGGCCCTTCATCATCTCATGCTGGTGCTGATGAGAGACACGATGGAGAGCCGAAGGTGTAGATTTGTTGAGGCTATCACTTTGTTTAGCTTTTGCTGTAAAGTAACACTAAGTGATGTAATATTTGTATATACTCAGATCCCTGGCGAGGGAGTTGTTCTTGAACTCATGCCAATCACCATGCGCGATGGCCCTTTGTGTGTGTCCGTCTTCGCATGGGAACAGTATCAACAACGTTATCCGAGTCGAAGACTTGGTGATTTTTGGGAATTTTGTCACGAGTTTTTTTGTCATTGCGAATTTGATGTGTTTGAATTTTTTAACTCTTTCATCGTTCGACAATCGCCTCGTGTCGAACTTGCTCGTGCAAGAAACGCCGAAGCTGCTCGTTTGCTTCCAGTTAAGGTCGAGCCCGAAGATTTTGATGGTGTTAGGGATTTTTCTTACGTGTTTAATGCTCCAAGATTTAGGAGATCTGGCCAGCAATTTGACGGCTATATTTTTGAGATGTTTTGAGTCATCTCTTTGTAAAACACTTTGTAATTTGCTTGGTCATTGTTTCGATTGGAAACACTTGAATGAATGTAAGCTCGATTTGGCTTCGTTGAAAGAAACGCCTCCTCCCCCCGAAGCGAGGTTTATTCGTTCAAGTGTTTTGTACTTGCGTGTACCTGTGGTTCGAAGCCACTTTATCTTTTTTGAGTTTCTTACTTGTGCGTAAATATGAATGTACGAAAATATGTTGTACGTGATTTCTGATAGGTTGTCGAAGCCCCTATTACTTGTGTTTGAATAAGCTTATGTTTGTTTATAAGCGTTTAAAATACTGTTAGCCGAAGCTATTTTTGATTTTAAATAGTTGTTTGAGCCAAAGCCCCTTTGACTCTGTTTAGAGTAAGCTTTTATGGACCGAAGCCCCTTTTACTCCTTTTTAGAGTAAGCTTTTCCTTAGATCTGAATTGGCCTTACTCTCAGTAGGGTCAATTCAGTTCTATTTGAATTATCGAATAACAGCGACTTGGTCGAAGCCAATCTCTTTCGATGCTGCTTTTGTGGGGAATATCTCGTTCATATATGTTTTGACGAGTTACAGTAAGCACCGCCTCGTTAAAAACCTCACCCCTTGGTCAGGGTCCCCTTGTGAGGAAAAGAGTACGGGCATTTGGAAAGAGTAAAAATGCTATTCTACTTAATGACTTCATTAATAGAACATGAAGCCATTTTACATCTTTTTATAAATAATATTTGCGTAAGCTGTCTGCATTCCATGAATGCGGCAGCTCATTTCCTTCGTCGTCGCCTAATCGAAATGAGCCAGGCCTGTTGCTTTTGATGACCAAAAATGGGCCTTCCCATTTCTGTTGCAGCTTTCCAGCGGGCATGCTTGGGTTTGTCCTTAGGACCCAGTCCCCTGCTTTGATATCTTTTCTGACTACCTTCTTGTCTCACCATTTTCTTGTCTCAGCTTGATACTTGGAAATATTTTTTGCTGCTTGCAGCCTGTATACCTCAATGAGATCCTTGTCAATGGCTTCGCTATCTTTGGGAGCTTCTTGTTGGGTGCGAAGCCCTTTGTGCAGTATTTCCTCTGGGCATACTGCTTCTTCACCATAAAGCAGTTTGAATGGAGTAAACTGTGTTGCCCTTGATGTGGTGGTGTTATGAGCCCAGATCACCTTCGGCATCTCTTCTACCCACTTGCCTTTTTTCTTACAATTTGCAAAGCACTTTCGAATGGCCGTGAAGATTAAGCCATTGGCTCTTTCAACTGCTCCATTTGTTTGCGGGTGATAGACCGAAGCGAATTTCGCCTTCGTTCCAATTGACATGCAATATTGCCTGAATTCATCGCAGTCAAACTGCTTCCCATTGTCCACTGTTATTTCCCTTGGCACTCCAAATCGGCACACAATTTGCTGCCAGAAGAACTTGATCACTGTTTTTGCTGTGATGTTAGCCAATGGTCTGGCTTCGATCCACTTGGTGAAATACTCAACTGCTACTATGGCATATTTGAGATTTCCTTGAGCTGTTGGAAGTGGGCCAACTAGATCAATGCCCCATCTTTGCAGAGGCCATGTTGGAGTTATTAGCTGTGACTGCTCTGAAGGAGAATTTCTGTTTGCTGCACACTTTTGACACTGATCACACGTCTTGACCGTATTTGTTGCATCCATGATGATTGCAGGCCAATAGAATCCTTGCCTCATTGCCTTTCCGACTAGAGCTCTTGCCCCAAAGTGTGCTCCACATAAGCCACTATGTATTTCTTGAATTAGTTCTTTGCCTTCGTTGTGAGAGATGCAACGAAGCCAAGGAGCTACTACTCCTTTTTTGTAAAGGACATCATCTATCATCTGGTAGCATCGCGCTCTTTGTTGCATGGCTTTTAGATCATCCTCGTCAATTGGTTCATAGTATCCCCGAAGATAAGCTATTATTGGGGATCGCCAATCCTCTGAGCTTATTGCATTGATCAGCTTCGGTGGATCATCTGAGTCCTTTATCGATGGTGTTGTTAATGTTTGAAAGAATACGTCTGGTGGAAGCTTATCCCCCTTTGCAGCTGCCTTAGCCAACACATCTGCCTCTTCATTTTTTGCTCTTGGGATGTATTCCACAGTGAAACCTTTGAATTTTTTCTCCATTGAGCGTACAGTGATCAAGTATTTGATGAGTTCTGGTTGCTTCGCGATGCTTTCTTTTTCAATGTGGTATGCTACCACTTTTGAATCTGTTTTGACAGTGAATCTCTGGGCTCCCAAAGCCCTGGCTTTTCTGAGCCCCAGTAACACAGCTTTGTATTCAGCAACGTTGTTTGTGCTTCTGTCACTGTTTTTACAGAACTCTAAATTTGCTGCATATCTCATTTTCACACTCGAAGGCGATTGCACAACTGCCGCGATGCCAGCTCCTTTGTCGTCCCAAGCACCGTCACAATGTATCAGCCAGTTTTCTTCTCTAATATTGTTTTGTGGCTTAGGTGATGTCCACTCCGCTATGAAATCTGCCAAGACTTATGATTTGATTGCTATTCTTCTTTCAAAGTCCACAACATACTCTGAAAGCTCCGCAGCCCACTTGCGTATTCTGACGGAAGCCTCTTTGTTGTTCAAAAGTTCTTTTAGAGGCTGATCTGTGAGGACCTTGATGTTGTGGCCCTCAAAATAGTGTCTGAGTTTTCTGGAAGCCATTATCACTGCATAGATCATCTTCTCAATTTCTGTGTAAAACAGCTTCGACGCGGCCAATGCCTCCGACACATAGTATACTGGCTGCTAAATGCTTCTGCCCTCTATCAGCTTTTCTGTGATAAGCGCTGCACTTACTGCTGATTGTGATGCTGCGATGTACAATAGTAGTGGTGCTTTTGGGTTAGGTACTGTTAGCTTCGTGAGCTGCATCAAGTATTGCCTTAGCTCATAGAACGCTTTTGATTGCTCTGGCCCCCATTGAAACTTGGCTGCATTTCTGAGTGTTGCAAAGAATGGTAAGCTTCGCTCTGCTGCTTTTGCGATGAATCTGTTGAGTGCAGCAATTCTGCCCGACAGCTTCTGCACATCTCTCATACACTTCGGCTCTTCCATGTCCAGGATTGCCTTTATCTTGTCAGGATTAGCTTCTATCTCGTGAGCTGATACCAGACAACCAAGGATCTTTCCTTTTGTCACTCCGAATACACATTTCTCTGGATTTAGCTTGAGGCCAGCTTGTCTCATGCGAGCGAAGGTGATTGCCAGATCTGATATGTGGTCTTGCCTTTTGACACTTTTGACCAAGATGTCATCAACATATGCCAATATTGTCTTGAACAGTTCATCTTTGAACATTGTGCTTGACATTCGGCAAAAAGTGGTTCCCGCATTCCGGAGCCCCTCGGGCATCCTGACGAAGCAAAAAGTGCCAACTGGTGTGATGAAGCTGGTCTTTTCCTCATCCTCTTTCTTCATCCAGATTTGATGGTAGCCAGAAAAGCAATCTAAGAGGGACATCATCTCACTTGCTGCTGCATGATCAACAATCTGGTCAATCCTTGGCAGTGGAAAATCATCTTTTGGGCAAGCCTTATTGAGATCCGTGAAGTCGATGCACATTCGCCATTTGCCATTCTTCTTCTGAACTGGCACAGTGTTGGCTAGCCATGTTGGATATTTGACTTCGCGTATGACATTGGCATCTAACAGCCTTTGCACTTCAGCTTTTTCTTCTGACATCTTTCTCAGCTTTTGCTTTTTTGGCTTCATATCGGAACTGATTGCTAGCTTGTGCTCAATTATGCTTCTGTCAGCACCTGGTATGTCCTTGCTTGACCAAGCGAACACATCCTTGTTATTCCTTAGGAATTTAATGAGCCTATCTTCTTTGTCTGGCTCCAAGTCTGAGCCGATAATCACTTTTCTGTCAAAAACGTCAGGCTGTAGCTGCACCTGCTTCGTCTCTGTAGCTTCTTGCATCTTTTGGCTACCTTTCTCAGCACTTGGCTTTTCTTCTGGGTAAAATGGATCTTTTTCGAAGCAAATGCACATTTCGCTGACCAGGTGCTCTAGCTTTCTCAATGTTTCTGGCTTCCCTTTGGTCCCCGTATACGGTGATGACTCCTTTTAGAGCTGGCATCTTCATGCATAAGAATGATTGCCTTATGATGATGTCAATGGCGTTTATAACTCCTCTTCCGAAAATGACATTGTAGTCAAAGATCATGTCTACGACATCGAAGGTGATGTACTCGGTTCTTGCATTGGATATGTCACTGAAGGATACTTGCAATGAAATTTTTCCCGAGTGTTTGGGTTCGCTTCCCCCCGAAGCCGACCAATGGAGTGTCTGATGGCTCCAGGTTGTCTGGGTTGATATTGGTCATGTTTCTCAGTGTTTTTGCTAGGATGATGTCAGCGGAGCTTCCTGTGTCTACTAGCACCTTTCCGATCGTCCAGCCGGCAATATTGGCTTCGATCGACATCGCGTCATTGTGTGGGAAATTGTGGAGTTTGAGATCTTCCTCAGTAAAGGTGATGGGCATATGAGACCATTCTGACTTTTTGTACGGACCATCAACAGAGATGTTGTTGACTTGACGGAAATAGCTTTTCCTTTGCTTTTTATTCTCAAAAGCAAGTGATGATCCTCCAGAAATGGGCATGATGTGTCCATAGCTTGGGAGTGGGCTTGGAGGTTCTTGTTGATTGGCTTTTTGTTGTGTCAGTGATGGTGGTGGTGGTAGCTCCTCAACCTTTATGTTTTGCGAAGCTACTTGCTGGGAGGTTTGAGGGTATAAGTGAGGATATATGGCTTGTGGGTAATAATGCTGAAAGGTTTGTGGCGAAGGCAAATATTGAGTTGCTATAGCTGTTGATGGATGTAGAGTGTTTGAGTTTAGCGAGGGATATACTGGCAGTATGGTTTTTTTTTTTTTTTTTTTTTTTTTTTTTTTTTTTTTTTTTTTTTTTTTTTTTTTTTTTTTTTTTTTTTTTTTTTTTTTTTTTTTTTTTTTTTTTTTTTTTTTTTTTTTTTTGGATAGCTTGGGAAGAACTTTGGGTGTTTGGGTGCGAAGCCGATGTTGGCTTCGTTTGAGTTGCTTGAATCTTCTCTGCTCTTAGCTTTTCTATTGTTTTCTTGATGTCACGGCACTGTTCTGTGCCATGGGTATGGTTTTTGCCGTGGTATTGGCAAAACAGTTCAGGTCCCGATGGTGGACCTCTTCCTCTTCCTCGGCCTCTGCCGGCTTTTCCATCCCTTTGAGTGGGCTCATTTCTCTGGTTGTGGTATTGGCTTTCTGGGTAAGGTGGTTGGGTTTCATAGGAAGAAGGTGGGTTGTCCACCTTCATGATTGTTTGGTGGGAGTAGTTTTGGTAGTTGTGGCTGTGGTGGTGGTTTTTGGATTGTGGCTCATATTGGTTTCTCATGATGGCTTCTCTAGCCAATCTCATTCGGTTATCATTGTCAGACCGACAATACTTCTTGAACTCATCATCTAGGTCTGCCAGAGTAGCTGGTGTCTCTCTTGCGATATGCTGTGCAAACAGTCTAGGGCGAAGCCCTTGTATTGCTGTGAATTTCGCTGCTTCGTCGGGAATGTGTGGAGCTTGAGCACGTAGAGTAACAAATCTGCGGAAGTAGTCCTCTAGGGGTTCCTTCGGCTGCTGGTGTAATGTAAGTTCAGCATATGAGAGTGATTGATCTCCCATAATGCTGAAATTTTTGATGAGCTCCCTCTTCAGATCATACCAGCTATTGATTGATAAGCCTGGCAACTTTGTGTACCAGTTCATTGCTGTGCCATCGCAGACAATGATGAAAGATTTTGCTAGTACCACATCGTCTCCCCCGGCCGAAGCTATTGCGGCTTCATAGCTCATGAGAAACTGCTTTGGGTCGGTGAGGCCATTGTATCTTGGTAGAGAAATGGGTTTGTAAGACGGTGGCCATCTTGCCAGTTGGAGGCTTTCTGAGAGTGGGCAGGTGTGGTCAATAGGATGGGTGTGGAGTGTGTGGAAGCCAGTTTGGGATGAAGAGTTATGGTTTGGTGGATTGGTGGTTGTGTTTGGCTCATTAAGCTCTGCTTGGAGCTCAGCAACTTGTTTCTTGGCTTTCTCGAGTTCTTGGGGCAGCTTTTTAGCTCTTGAGCTTGTATTGTTCAGCCTCCTCTGTTTCGCTTGCCTTAGCTCCTCCAGGTGTTTCTTGACTTGCAGCAATTGAAGCTGCTGCTCCTCTTCTTCCTCTTGCATTTGTTGCTCCAGTTCGAGCTGTGCAGCCTCCAGCTCTCTCTGCTGCTCGAGGCGTCGAAGACGAAGCCTTTCTTCAAGTCGATGCATTCTCTCTTCAGTGGTAAGGGTTTCGTTATCGACCTCTTGGTCGTCGATAACGGTTTCGGTTATTTGTAGTAGGCTTGTTGGTGGAATTGGGGGTTGGGGAGCGGCTTCGTTGCTGGGAGTTGCATTTGCCGCAGTGGTGGTTGACTTGGCTTTTTTTGGTGGCATGGTGGTTATCGTGGGTTTTGTTCGTGCACAGCACAAACGGTGGGCGCCAGTTGTTGGGATAATAGCCGAAGCCAATAAGCCCAAGCAACGGAAGAGATTGAGTAACTGGGACAAGCAACAATATATTACTTATCAACAGTGTTCTCGGGAATCAACAACCTTTACATGTAGGAGAGGGGCCTCCTTTTATAGGGATACCAAGGGTCTTTACATCCCTATTATACCCTTGAAAATCAGGCATCATCCTCTAGACTATATAACACAAATAGCCCAAGGACACTTTGGTACATTTACTCCTCCCAGTGTGAATGCGTAGACTTGTAATCCCGTGTTTGACTTGGCTTGGACTTGGTCTAAACCAGCTTCGCTCGCCGGAAAGAGCTGTGCAGCTCCTTGATTTGGCTTCTTCCGAGTCGGGACGACCCGAAGCCGTCTCTTGGCATCCAAAAGCCAATGGCTCCCCCAAGGACCTGCAATATAGAGTGAACCGAAGCTAGCCATTAACTCGATCATAGCTTTTGGCACTCAATAGTATCAATACTTCATCAAAGTAGCTTCTAACTTAGTTTGGATAACGTCGCTTTGATATACTGCTAGACGTGATGACCGAAGCCGATTAGCTTTGGTTTAATTCACCCGACCGAAGCCAAATTAGGGATCTATTGAGTGATCGAAGCTGATTGGCTTCAGCTCCCTTGTTCATTGCCGCCTTTACGCATGAGAGAGAACAAAACAAGTAGAGGGCGTTTGTTGGCGGGCCAAATCCCCAACACTTATCATAATGAAAAAGATAAATGATGATTTTAGATAAATTTAGAAACAAAAATCAACTCTTTTGGACCTTATATGACCAATCTATACGTGTTTGAGTTGTTAATTGCGAATCAAAAACAGAAATATACTATCTATCAAGAACTGGAGATGAACTCAGACACTGCATGATATGTGGGTCCAACAAACATCGGGCGCCAAATCGGGAGTAGAAAATTTCAAACACCAAAATTTTGACTTTAAAAGGGCAGTAATACCCCTCCGTCCAAACATCGGGTGGCACTGAGTATTCAAGGGCATTTTTGCGAACTCACGCTGGGCGCCTCGGTCCAATATATTTCCTACCGTCCCGCTCCCATAAAATCAACTCATTTCTCCTCCTCCTCCACGCCATCGCCCCCTACCGGATCTCCTCGTCCTCCTCGGCCTCATCCACGGCGTCGCCCCGGATCTCCTCCACGCCGTTGCCCCGTACCAGATCTCCTCCTCCTCCTCGGCATCGTCCACGCCGTCGCCCCAGATCTCGTCCATGTCGTCGCCCCGTACCGGATCTCGTCATCGTCCTCGACCTCGTGCACGCTGTCGCCTCACACCGGATCTCATCGTCATCGTCAACCTCGTCCACCCCGTCGCCCCACACCGGTTCGGCACCTCAACTGCTACCTCGCCTCGCCTCGCCGGATGGGAAGACGCGGACGCGGACGCGACGCGGACGCCCAGGACGCCACGAACACTGCGTAGGCCAAGGTACGATGAGTAGGGCTGAGGATATTCTTGGGTTACAGATTGCGGAGGATTAGTAGTGTCAGCAGTTTAGTGTAGTACAATCTAACACATAAAATTTGTTGCCAACTTTAAGAACCTCTAATAACTAATTATCAGCGGAGCGTGAGGCCACTGTCAAAGATAATCTTAGAAGAATGGCTGAATTGGGGGTTCGTGATATAGCAGCATATCTTAGATCAGCCTCAAATCCATTACTGGATCACAGTAGCACTTCTAGTCCTATCGAAGGATCTTATTCATCAGATTATCTGCCTGAAGCTGAAGAAAATGTTCAGGGGGATGCTGATACGGACTTAGAGGAGGAGGAGCCCCAAACCCTTGCAATTGAGGTAGATGCTTTGCTTATTCTTGTGGTAGCGGGAATGTAGATTATTTCAATGTCATTAGCGTGCATTACTGTTCAATGATACACTTGTATGACATGGTAACAAATATACTCTTCCTACAGCAGGCTCCTCCTGCACAAACTAGGCATCGCAAGGTCTATGCAACATGGTCGAGAGGCAACACCAACATGGCTGGTCCTGGAGGAACTTGAACCAAAAGAGTGAGGCCGTATGGACCATCAAAAGCCATTGGTGCTGTCAAAACAAGGTCATCCAAAACACTGCATACTGAAGAGCTGCCTACAGTAACAGAGGAGCCTAGCGCTGAAGGTGTAGAGACTCAACAGTCTCATGGACATGATGATGAGCCAAGTCCTGGTAGCCCTTTTCATGACTGGACACCTCGAGAGCATCATGATGTTGTTGGTGAAGAGCACAACCCTGATTCAGCAATTCAAGGTTGGTAAATATCATCAGTATTCTCAATCTTTGATTTCTGTAAGTAGAAATATAACAATTGAATGTGAACTTCGCAGCCTCAAGGAATCCTAAGCGGCCGAGGGGCCCAACCATGGGACTACTGCTGGACAACATGACCAGTTCTATGGGGAGAAGACTATGCATCTCTGTACCTGAGGGCATGCCAAGGCCCCTTCAAACTACACAAGCTGCCAAGTTTGCATCAGAGACTTGAGTTATTGTTAGGAGTCAAGTTCCTATCTTGCCCCATTTGAAAGATTACAAGAATACTGAGCACTTTGATAGTTTTGTCATGAGGCTTTCTGTAAGTGCCTATACTACACCCTGTAGTTTTAAATTCAACTATGGTACCAATGGGTGTAACTCACGAACAATTTCAATACATGACCAGGGAAGGTTGGCGATCAACAAGGACAGGGCAACAGATAATGCCTGTTCTAGTGTGTTCAAATCTGGGTTACGTCAGACGCGCTACAAATTGAAGCAGATGTACTTCAACAATATCCCTGCTGATCAGATCAAAACCACCTCTCCTGTTGATTCTATGACTGATGCACAATGGTCTAAGTTTGTTGAGAAGTGGTCCAATGCGAAGAACAAGGTATTGTTGTTCTTCGTAAAGTATCTTTTTACATTGTATTCCATTTTCAACTGGTGACGTGGTCTCTCTTGCCATTTTGTTTTAGTTAGCTGCTGAAAAGAACAAGATAAACCATTCCAAAGTAAAGTATCATCAAGCTACTGGATCTCGCTGTTATGTTGCACAAATTTACAAATATGTAAGTCTTACATTGGGCCATTGTCTATGCTGCCCATGTCTTAGGCATAAGTCAGTGCTTCGTTTGCTGTCAGTCTGACAAGTAATTTTGTACAGATTCAGCAGAAGGATGCACAGGAAGAACGGCCGCGCGAAGAAGGTCAGGAAGGACTACATGAAGGAGGAAGATAAGAAGAAGAAGCTGATCATGAAGAGGGGCTCAATGTGATCGAACTGTTCAAAGTCTGCCATACCAGCAAGAAAAAGGGCATTAGTGAGGCGGCGAGAGAAGCAGTGGTAAGGCTCGTTACAACCATATCTGCTTCTCTATGTGCGTCGTCAAAGATGTCCATTGCAATTGTCCCTCTACTCATTTGATTTTCAGTCTTTCACGCTGTCGGTAAACTATTTTCCGCTCCAATATGCAGTCTTCTATGGAGACTATGCAGGCAGAGGATGCTGCTGATGGGGAGCCAGCACTGCATAGTGCTGAGGTTGTCTCCAAGGTTCTGTCCCAGAGCAGCTGCACAGCGCTTTTCTGAAGAATGCTGGTATACCACTGAACCATCAAGAGACAGAGGCTAAGCGGGTACTTCGCGAACAACTTGCCACTGAAAAAGGTGGTGCAGCTGCCCTCGCTGTGGAGGTGAATGCCCTGAAGATGAAGGCCGAAGCTGCTGATGAAAAGCTGGAGAAGGCCCAATAGGAGTTCGAGGAGTACAAGAAGATGGCTGAAAAAAGTACAAGAAGAAGGCCCAATGAAAAGCTCCTCTCAACCTACTATTGCTCCGTGATCATGTGTTGGATTGCTGTTTGTACCAGAAACCTGTGTTCTGTGCTGATATGTGATGCCTAAACTCTGATGCATCAAATGTGTATGTGATTCAGTGATGGGTGAACTTGTGATTCTCTGATGGGTGAACTCTGATGCATTCTGATGCATCCAATGTGTATGTGCTTATGTTGATGCTATTTCTGATGCATCAAATGGTGCTAATGTCATTCTATTGATGTTTCTTTCTGTGATTCTGTTCATGCATCAAATGGTGCTGTTTCTGTCAATTTGAGAGCTAAAACTTGGCCCTCTGGGAAACGCACACGAGGTCCAGACACGCGGCAAACAGAAAAAAAACACGTGGTGCATTCACCGCAAAACATGTGGCGCAAAAAAAAGAGACACGTGGCACCACAAAAAAGTGACACATGGCAACGTCCCGAGCTGACACATGTCAAGACAAAAAAGTGGCACATGGTGAGGTCCCGTGCAGACACGTGGCGCAATCACGAACTGACACGTGCCAAAACCACGTAACAACATGTGGTTAAACCAGAGCGCACCACGTGGCACAATTTAAAAATGACACATGGCACTTCACGGATGGGACACATGTCATAGCCTGGTGATGACACATGGCGCTTTGTGGACGCGACACGTGTCACAGCCTGGTGATGACATGTGGCTTAGCCTGAGCGCAGCATGTGGCCCAATCAGAAATGGACACATGGCAATTTAGCAATGCGGCACGTGTCACAAACCCATGATGACACGTGGCTGCGCCTGAGCGCAACGCGTGGTGGCCCACGGAGTAGACAAGTGGCGCGCTGGCAAGACGACATGTGCACGGATACGATCTCAACACGTGTGCAGCCACGTGGACAAGCCACGTCGTCTGACAGCGTGGCCAGTGCCACATAGACTTGCCATGTCATCGCCATGGTGGCGTGCAACGTCATCAATGATGTTTTTCTGCGGCGTCATAAAACACAAATCAGTTCCGTGACGTGAAAACATTTCATCATAAATGAGAGGTCTTCTATGACGAACATGACGATTCGTCACCTTACATTTTTAGCGACGCGTATACTATGACGAATCCAATTTCGTCATAAATTCGTCACAGAAAACCTTCTGTGATGAATTTTCGCTCTGCTGTGACGAAACTGAAATGTCATTGGTCTGCGCATTTCTACTATTGAATCCTATATGTATAGTACCATTCCTATAAGTATTCTATCATTTCCAAAATAGATCCTATAAATATAGTATCATTTCCAAAAAAAATTCCTATAAGTATAGTATCATTTCAAAAAAATCATATAAGTATAGTATCATTTCGAAAACAAATCCTATAAGTATAGTACAATTTCCTATAAGTATTCTATCATTTCTAAAAACAAATCCCTATAAGCATAGTGTCATTTCCAAAAAAATACTGTAAGTATAGTATCAATTCTTAAAATCCTTATAATCATAATACAATTTTCCTAAACTCCTTATAATCATTAATCAATTTTCTATATATAATCATAATACAATTTTCCTATAAATACATAATTCAATTTTTCCTATATTCATAATGCCATTAAAAATTAACACATGCACACACACCACACAACACACGTACATACAACACATGCACACAACACATGCACACACCTACACTAGAAAGGGACGGCGAGGTGGGCAGGGGCAGGGAGGGGGGCGACAGGGCAGAAAGGGCGGGGCATGGGGAGGAGGGCCGCGGCGTGCGTCCGGCTAGGCTGATGTGATCGACGGAGGGTTCGGCGGGGGGAGGGGGGCGTGGAGGGGCATCGAACGACGATGGCGAGGGCCGGAGCGTGGGGGCAGAGAGGACGCGACGCTGGAGAGGGTCGTGACGGAGAGGGCGACACAGCGGATCGGAGAGGGCCGGTTGGGGAGCGGTGGCGGCCTGCGATCGATGATGATGAGGGCCTAGGGTGAAAGGGCCGGGGCGCAGGCCGGCCGGCTATCGACGAGGGGTGTGGAGGAGAGTGTGGCGGTGGGGAGCGAGGTCTCGGGGAAGAAGAATGGTTACGAATCTCTTTCTGGAATGCTTCCACTAAGACCATTTTGTCTCTAATTAGCAATTCCTTATTTTTCAGCTGACCAATCTCCCTAGGTACTGGCCCCACCGAACTATTTGATGAGAGATCAAGTGTCAACTGGTTCACCAATGCTGTTATTCCCAGGAATATTGATCTTGTGAGGTTATTTTGGCTTGCATCAAGGTGCTAGACCCGAGACTGTTTACCAAAAGCAGCTGGTATTGACCCGTTGAATGTGTTCATGTGAAGGTCCAGGATCTCCTCGAGGATGAAGGCTAGATCATGCCCAATTCAATCCTTGAATGACCCATTGTACTACAGTTGCAGCTCAAGTGCGGGCGTAGGGGATGACGGGTGGGCACTTTATATACCCCCTAGCCTTAGGTACGGGTGGTGTCATCACCCGATACCAAAGACCCTTTGGTACCGGGTGATGACATCACCCAGTACCTATGGGTCGTTTACGCGCCAATCCCAACCCTTAGTTGTTGAGTCGTGTCCTAGCCCGGTACCAAAGGTCATCCATTTTCATTTCCTGCCACATCTTCCTTCCTTTCTTTTCTATTTAGTATTTTCTATTTTCTATTTCCCTTTGTTTTGTATTTTCTATTTAACTTTGTTAATATTTACTGTTTACAATTTGGTATTTTCTATTTACCTTGTTTACTATTTCGTATTTGCTATTTAATTTGCTTAATATTTAGTATTTTCTACTAATTAACTTCTTTACTATTTGGTATTTGCTATGTCCTCAAATAAAATATAAATGAAATAACACATGAACATAAGTACCACATTATATAGCATAATGCTTGAACATAAGCAGCATTACATACTATCATACTTAAACATAAGTACTACATTATGCTTGAACAATAATAAATATTTTCTTTACTAGAGAGTCTTCGCTATGATCGTTGCGAACGTAAGGAGCATTTTCATTGGCCAGCAGGATGCTTGTGTCAACCTCCACATTGAAAGGAGGCACCTCATCACACCTATTATAATCATCTTCATGTGTGACATCCTCGACACCTGTTGACGGTCCTTAAGTACCACTTTTGGCCGTCAATTCCTGCAGAAAATATATCAAATATATACACCAAACATAGTGGTAGGGTTTATTACTAACTATTTCCACGAGTGTTGGTATTTTACTTTGTCATGCAGGAAAAGGGCATTATGTACTTGAGATGAGATATAAATATATCATTATCACAAAACATCTCAAATACCAAGTTGGAGTACACCACTATGTAGAGCTCGTCGAGACGATTTCAATGGATATATTATTCATATTAATCAGAGCACAGATGATGAAGATATTAAATAAACAAGGAGGGGGAGTTAAAAGGGCTACTGACGTCATCATGACGTCAGCAACCCACGTCAGCAGTGGCGCGGCCCAGCTCGGACTGCTGGCGCGGCCCG
>CM014275.1:43904534-43930461 GCA_004135705.1 Alloteropsis semialata
GCGCGAGACGCAGGGACACACGGCGTCCGGCCACAGGCCAACGTGAACCCGCGGGCGCGTCCGACGCGCGGGAGGCGCTGGGCCGGGGACACGTGGCGGCAGGCCGGTGGCCGCGGCACGGTTCTGCGTGGGTCTGGCGCGGTTTTGCTTCCAGCCGGCCGGTTTATTCTTCGGTCTTCCGGTTTTATTTGATTTTCTTCCACCGACGTTCTCAGCAGAGATGAAGGCGCGGTCTACGACCGGTTTTCCTCCGGTTCACCCACGTGGAGGCCGGTTTTGGGCCGGTTCTTCGCCCACCGACCTCCAGAAGTCCTGTTGCGCGAGTCTGGGGGCCAAACCGACGTCGTGGAGTCGGTTGTGAGGACAGGTGGAGGGAGGAGAGGAATTGGGGGAGAATATTCCCCTAGAATCCATGAAGCATCTCTACATCTCCAAGTCACTTTCTCCACTATAAATAGAAGGCCTCTCTCCCTCATTCAAGACACACAAGGAAGTGAAGCAAGAGCTCCAAGATCAAATCCAATGTAGTGTTAGAATAGATGAGAGGTGAGGCGAGAGTCCGGGAGAAGCCGGGGATGTCGGCTCCTCTCTTCTTCTTGTTCCTCGGCGGGTGCGGCTCAGGTTCGAGTCTCATCTGGGTATTTTCTCTTGTATTTCTGGATTAATATTTATTTAATATAGTTCAAGCTTTACTTTATACTTGTGGGCTCCTTGCTGTGATAAGTGTCTTAGTACTCGCAATGCTAAGATAGTATTTAATTGAGTATACGTGGTGTATAGTCTTTTGAATACCTTGGAGTGCGCCTAGTGCCACGGATTTGTAGTGGTAGCCCCAGATGGTGACAGCCCTGACGGCCTACGTAGTCCACCACGTGAGAAGTACTAGAGTCAGTAGGACCATTGCTTGGCTTGCTTAGTCCCCTTCTCATCCCTTTCCGGATTTTGACGGTTGAGCGTCCCGAAGCAAGTAATATCGTAAACAACTTGAGCTATCCTTTGATTATCCAGAATACATAGAAATAACCCTCTCTACCTTCTACACATATATCACTTTTTTTGTCCTTGGTCGTTCTTAACTCTGCACTAGTACACACACGTTCCCTGTGGATTCGATACCCTGGAATACTCTCGGGTGAAAGCTACATCGGTATCCGTACGCTTGCGGATTTATCTGTGATCGTTAAAAATACCAACAACACCCATGATTTTTTTCCCCGTGAGAACTATGTGGTGTTTTGGCTCAAGTTTGGAATTCTCTGTTTGCTCAAGTTCGGTTTCAGTTCGGGGACATAGTCAACAAAGAACTCAATGATCTCCTCTGTTCTGTATCTCTTGGAGATGCATCCTTCTAGAAGAGAATGGTAACAAACAAATTTCTTTAGAATAGCCATGAGTCTCTCAAAAGGATGCATATTGTGTAGGATTGCAGACCAAGAATACCAATCTCTTTCACAACATGGACCAGGAGATGCATCTTAATATTAAAGAAACACAGAGGTAATATAATATCAAGGCTACAAGGCTTTGGACCACATCATCTACAGCCTTGCTAGATTATTGGGATCGAGTGCCTTCTGGTCGATTGCATTGAGGAAGGCACATGGCTTCACAATAGTTGTTCGGACATTAACATGTAGAATTCCCCTCAGCGCCAAAGAAGTAATTGTGTTAGCAACACATGATAGTCATGAGACATAAGGTGTACGAATTTCTTCTCTTTCATATTTATTATTGTAGCGGACCACCCCAATTAACCCAGCTCAAATGCATGAGACCAAACAACTTAGGCCCTCTCAACACTTCAACCAAACTAATCATGCAATCCAACGGGTAACATCCTAATTAAAGTATCGGTAACCATTGATCAAGAAACCCGATAGCAGCAAGACCTGTATGAAGGTGAGCACAGACGGTACAAATCACTATATTATTACATCACATGGTTTCACATGGATAGATAGCACAAACCAAGTTTTAGGAATTAAATTATTACAAGACAGAGTTCATTGCATAGCAGAAATAAAACGACAGTTCTAAGTGATGATCCACATGATGTCACGACAAAGCCCATACATGACATCACTTACCACGATCGTCATTGGCTGGGGACGCATCCCACTCAACAGTCCTGCTAGGAGGAAGGGTGCACGGCCAAGTCAAAGCGGTAACAGGGTCAAAGGCATAATCATCATCATCTGAACAGTTGAGCCACAAGCAAGGCTGAGTATACTAATACTCTGCAAGACTTACCCATCGAGAATAAAACATTCCGACTCCTAGACATGCAAGGCTTTCTGGCTAAGAGGTTGTTTTGCCAAAAGCGACTAAGAGTGGGTCCTTGCTTTCAAAGTTTTAGCATCCATTTGTGGGCCTAACCATTAACTAGGTTTGCTCCTGGCTACTTCTAACATGGTGGTGGCAAACAATTAATAATATTCACCAACCAAATCATATAGGCTGACGACCTAGGGTTTACAAGTCAGTTATCTCTAATCGTATCCGGCTACGACAGGAAACTAATCTGAGTCGATTGTAGTATAATCTCCGTGATCCTCAAGTCAGATCCGAGTATCCCGCCGCAAGCCTTGTGGGCTAAGTCTTCTCTAATCTTGTCCATCAAGTCGAGGATCCTCGTGGGCCGGCCTGGAATCGGCCCACATCATTGTCAGACGTGGGCCCAGGCCGACTACTTACCCGATCAGTAGTGGGCCCAGGGTACCCATATCCCACACTTTTATCTTCACAATTCCTCTTGCTTAATATTGTGTGGAAAGAGATCAAGCAGCTTCATATAACCGCAAAGGACAGACAACTCGAGCCGATTTACACCATGCAGGGAGAACCTAATCCAACGCTATGTGAGCGACACCCCGGTCCTCACGGAGAAACCTTTCCCACCTTTCCCTGAATCTTTGCGTAGAGCCCACTCCAACCAGGAGCAAAGCCCCACAGCCAGATGCCCTAGGCAGAGCTGTGCTACGACCACTACTACACCTGCCATCTTCTCCCGCGGCCGAGGGAGTGGGGAAAAATCAAATGGCGGATCCATTTGGTATGTTGGTTTACCGGTTACCCTATTTCCTGACATACAACTAGTACATTCAAAAGCTTGACCAACATCGCACACGTTCATCCTTAACCAAATGCAGCTGGGTAGACGAGACGATCAACCACCCCGAGTTATCTCATAAAAGTCATCCACCAATTCCTTATGATTCAACAGAAGATAGAAACCTATATCTCGCGAGTGATGAGAAGTCACTTGACTTCTACTGATTCTTGTTTTAGCATGGCAAGCTATCAACCTACGCATACTAGTAAAAGGACTTGGGTATCTATGGATCATACATCTAGGGTTTCAAAGAACTCCTGAAACTTAAATGCACAGGCAATCTCAACATAGCAATTCAATGATATTTCAAAAGATAGGGATCATGCTCCGGTGCTTACCTTCATCGCAGCATGAGGTGCTCCCTGGAACTCGGTCCTGGTCTTGGGGAGTCGCAACTGGAGCAACAACGGCTTCTGGTGGCTCGTTCGCATCCTCGACCACCAACTCATATGTTACGCCAGCTAGCGAGCAATCTACAAGTATGCACATGCTTAAGATTTACTATATTTTCATTTGCCCAACTACTTGGCTTATGACTGCCACAACCCAATTATACAGCTTTTAAATGTTCAAGCAACTCCTTTAAGAGAGCGGGGTTAAGCTTTTTGGGTTGGTGAGTGCAGCAACTCACTTAAACAATTTCAACGGGCAATCATTTAACGAGTATCCACAACTGTGAATCTTATTAAGAAGGTGGGTTGTATGCCTGGGGTGTATGAGTGCTGCAACTCAATTATGCACCTGGTCAATCATTTATCAAGTAGTTCCTAACAATTTAGGAACTCATTAAGAAGGTGGGGTGGGTGTTTGGTTTTATATAGTTAAGGTGTTCGGTGATTTCAATTAAAGACACTACTTAGGGTTGTTTAACCACAATATACATTTTAACTCAGACCACGTATCATATTAGTGAAATGACAGAATCCCAAATAAAATAAGTCACATAAAACTACACAACACAAATAACACAAATTCTTCTAAAGAGATGTAATAGTGTTAAAAGTAAAGGAGAATATGCTGATCAAACTAATAGCTAATATTTTAAGCATAAACTAAGGTTAAGCTTTTTCTTCCTAGTAGCCTTTTTATTTACTAGCCATTTTATTTGCATAAATTTCAGGCATGGAAATATGCTCACATGAACAAAAATTACAGCAAGTATGTTTCCGAAGTATACTCACTAAAACATATTTTTTAGGGTGTTTAGCAATATTTTAATTCATAATTTCTATTTACTAATACAACCATTAGTTCCTAATGTTTGAAAGTTTTAATTAAATCTTCAGGCATATAATGAAGCTGAAATTTTACTGGAGTTAAGATTCTAACAAGGGAGTTTACTGAGAATTTTTCAGATGTTTCCCAAGCATAGAGAATATTTGAAGATCTATTTACCACATATCAGCTATTAACATGATTAAATGCTAACTAAATCTAGAAACACATTCTGATGACATGTATTTTTGTCAGAGTTTATAAATTTTAGTACAGTACATGGTGAAAAGTACAACTTTTATTGCACAACATTAGTTTTTATAGCTTTTTATCATGCTTTAACTATCAATGCATAAAATCCATGGAAAACGAACATATCTTATACAAAACAATAAGGTCATAAAAACCTACTAACTTAGACAAAGCTTTCCAAAGTGGATTTATGTTTTCCCCTTGTGTAGATATTTTTTTGAACATTTATTTAGTTTGTTTAGTATTTACATTGCATAAAACAAAATAAATGTTTATGCTCTAATTTCATGCGTTCATCACCCACCACTATGAAGATCTATTTATTAGGAAACTAAAAAAAGTGGTTTGGCATTTTTAGCATTTTTCCATGATTTATTAGGCATTTATGAAGTTTCTATCAATTTAGGATAAAAAGAAAAAGAAAAACCTAAACATTCTTGTTGATAACCCCCTGGGGTTTTTGAAAGTTCACATTCAAGTCCCTAATATCTTCTACAAAGGGCCCTAATTAAAACTTGATCTTAGCAATTGGGTCGCTCGGCTCGGCCAACGGCACGGCAGCGCAATTCCGGTCGGCGAGGTCCCTGACCGGTGGTGAGGTGGGTCCAGGCGTGCTCTAGGGCTCACCTAGGGTCGGCTCGGTTGTGGTGGTGAGGTCGGAGAGGGGTCGGGGATGGCCGGTGACGGAGCAGCGGAGGCGCGGCTGCTTCGGGTTGGGCTCTGGCTATGGGAGGGGCGCTGGTGGTGAATGTGCGGCTCGGGGAGCTCATACATGAGTGGGGGAAGGCCGTGGAGGTCTTGGACGAGGTGGCTGGGGTCAAGAAGGGGGAGCTCTGCAGTGGGGGAGAGGAGCGAGCATAGGTGGTGGTGCGATGAAGCTCGGCCAGGGGTGGTGCCCTTTTATAGCGGCGGGACAGTGCGAGAGGAGCAGGCGGGAAGCTTCGCATGAAGATTCGTGCGATCGACTGCTCGCACGGTGGCGATCGCCGTTTGGTGGAGTGGGGTGTTGCAACGGCCAGCCGTGATGTGGCTTGCCGTAGCCGTGCCCCCATTTTCCTACGGCCACAGGGTGGCCGGCGAGGATGCTCGACATGGGAAGGGGATAAGTTGCGCGAGGGATTGGCCGGGGCGTGGCCGTGTTTTCAGCTCCCAGGGTTGACCGGCCTCGGTGTGCTGGCAAGCGTCGTGCGCCACGTGGTGACGCTGCAGGCTGTCATGCACGGTGATCGTGCCCCGCCCCGGTCTTGTCGCACATTTTGTGGAAACCGACCGGCTTTTGGGCGGTTTTTGTTCAAATTTTTAAACTAAATTTTGATTCCTCCCAATACAAAAGTTTTAGCTAGTAGTATAGGCTTCAAAAGTTACAAAGGCTGGCTTGTGAGACTTTGCCTAAATGTTGCTAGAATGCAAAGTCAAAATCGATGGAACGCCGGTTTTTGCACTTAGCAAAATTCGCTGTAGGGAACATTTTTTAGGGGTTTGACCTGATTTTGACCATGTACTAGAGTTATTTGGCAAAGTTTTCAAGGGTCAAGATCATACTTATGTTAAAGTAGGCACTTTGCACTACAACTTTCATGTAGGTAGAATTTCATGTGTACAACTTTACACTACAACTTCTTAAAAAGTATAAAACTCTAACTTCAAAGAGGCCTCCAAATTGATTTTTGAAGATTTTTTGAATAATCTATTCATATGTGAGTTTATAAACTAGAGTTCTACACATTAGGCAACTTTTCATATTATTTTAATATCCTTGGCGTTGGGGGTTGACTTAGTCAACTTAAGTTTCTACACATGTGTTTATAAAGTCTTTTGCCCTTATTGTGTATAAGTTGCTCTTTTGATTAACCGGTTATTACAAATAGACACTAGGGGTGTCACAGCCCCCCCTTAAAAGAATCTCATCCTGAGATTCTGGTGTGGTATTTAGTGTGGGAAGGCTAGCTAACTTACTTTGGAGTCGAGGAAACCGAGATACTTGGATTTCAAGTAGGACTCTTGTTCCCATGTAGCTTCCTCTTCCATTAGATCTTATAGAATTCGAGGGTTCGATGTCTAGTCACTCTCTCCTTTTGATCAAGAACCTTGATAGGGTGTTCCTCGTACATGAGATCGGGTCCGAGATGGATCTTTTCTTGTGCTATGCTTTCAATAGGGACTTGAAGACATTTCTTTAGTTGAGATATGTGAAAGACATTGTGGACGGCCTCAAGATTAGGTGGAGCTGAATCTTGTATGCTACCGGTTCGCAGATTTCTATAATTAGATAGGGTCCAGTATACCGTGGAGCTAACTTTCCCTTTACTCCGAACCTCTAAACTCCTTTAGTCAGTGAGACTCGAAGTTATACTTGGTCACCAACTTTGAAGGACAATGGTTTCCTTCTCTGGTCGTGATAGCTCTTATGACATGATCGGGGCAGCCTTGAGATTGGTTTGAACAACCCTTACTTTCTCCTCTCCCTCTTGTACTAGGTCAGGTCCAAATACTTTTCTTTCCCCTACCTCTGACCAGCTTTTAGGAGCGAGGCACCATCTACCGTACAAGGCTTTAAAGGGTGCCATTTTTAAGCTAGCTTGGTAACTGTTGTTATAGGAGAACTCAGCCATCGCCAGACATTGATCCCACTTTTTGTCATAATGAATGACACATGCGCAAATCATATCTTCCAAGATTTGATTTACCCTTTCAATTTGTCCATCTGTTTGAGGGTGATAGGCTGAACTATGAATGAGCTTAGTGCCTAGCCAATCGTGCAATTGCTCCCGAAATCTTGCTACAAACTGATTGCCACGATCAGAGATGATGGTCTTGGAGATACGGTGGAGACAAACAATGTGCTCTAGGTATAACTCTGCATATCGTTTGGTAGTATAGTGGGTGTTGATGGGCAAAAAATGGGCGGTGTTAGTGAGTTGGTCCACGATAATCCATATGGAATCATGCTTACGGTTAGTGAGAGGTGGCAATGAAATCCATACTTATGTCATCCCACTTCCTAGAAGGAATCGTTAAAGGCCGAAGTGTTCCAGCTACCTTCAGATGACTATCTTTCACTCATTGACATGTGACGCATTCGGCCACATATTTGGCGATTTCCCTTTTCATTATGGTCCACCAGAAGTTCTCTCGGAGGCCTTGATACATTTTGTTGCTGCAGGATGAATAGAGAATTTGGATAGGTGAGCCACTTCCAAAATCTGTCTCCAAATCTCGGAATCCTTGGGACAACTAGACGGCTTTCAAACCATACTTGTTGACGCTTGTTCTAGCCAACACACCGAGATTGCGCTAGAACGCGCGCATCCGCAACGGATCCAGCACCAGCAGCAGCTCTGCAGGCAGATCGGTTAAACCGGCCTGGCAACCCGGTTAGACCGGTATGCTAGGGCTGGCTGCTTCGACCTAGAATCGCCGGCCCGGGAGGGACCCCGTCAGGGCTGGCGCCCCTAGGGTTTCTCTGAGATCGGCAGGCCACTCAAAGAGCCATCAATCGCCATAGAGACGAAGAACGAACAACAATTTAGGGTTGGAAAAGCTATGGTTTGGAAGTTACGAAAAGTAAAGGTATTATTGATTGATCGATTGGATAAAAAACTCAATCGGTCGTGGCCCTTTATATTTCTAGGGTGGAAAGGTCTTGCCCCGCAAGGGACACCTTCCACAAGTCGGATTTGTCCCAAAAGTCCAATTCTACCACGACTCGATCAAACCCAGTTAGACCGCTATTCAACCCGGTTAGACCGGTCCTATTGCCGGATTGGCTATAAGGCAGAGAGACCGGTCAGACCGCTCTCAACACCGGTTAAAATGGTCTTGCCCAGTCAGAACAACTTAATGTCAATTTCGACTGCTAACATATGCCCCTGTTTTTCGGTGCAGCTTGCAAACCATAAAACATACAAAAGTCAAAATCACATAACTCAAGACGATGCTCAACATGAATCATCGGCTTTTCTCGTTGTAAACAATATTAATCATGCAAAACTAAGCTTCTTGCGAAACACTTGGATAATACCTCTTCAAGTACCTCCATTAAGTGCTCTAGGCAACTTCTGACCTTGCAAAGTCTCCACCATATAGGAATTACCAAAAATCACTTTAATTACCTTGTAAGGCCCTTCCCAGCTCGGGGACCACTTACCAAACATGTTGCTTTTCGTTCCTATAGGCAGAATAGTCTTCCAAACCAGATCACCAACTTGAAAAGATTTCTCTTTCACCTTTTTATTATAAGCTTTAGCAACTTGAATCTTGTCTTTCTCAATCTCCTTCAAAGCCCTTACACGTTTGTCGGTTACCTCATCAACATTGTCCATCATCAAATTATGATAATCAACAACATTAAGATCATTCTGCTTGGCTAATCTATATGCACCCAGATTTACCTCAACAAGCAAAACGGCTTCTTGACCATATACAAGCTCAAAAGGAATAACCTTGGTAGCTCCATGTCTAGATATACGATGAGCCCACAAAGCTTCAGACAAAACCTCATGCCATCTTGTAGGATTTTCTTCTATCTTTTTCTTAATGAGTTTGATCAAAATCTTATTACTAGACTCGGCTTGTCCATTAGCCTGAGCATAGTATGGAAATGAATTGAGCAATTTAATTCCATACATTTTAGCAAACGCACGAACTTCCTTTGATATAAATGAAGTACCTTGATCCGTTGTCAAAGTTTGTGGAATACCAAACCTATGGATAATATGTTCAGTTATAAACTCAATTACCTCACAATGTGTCATATTCTTCAAAGGAATTGCTTCTGTCCATTTTGTAAAATAATCTGTAGCCACCAACACAAAGCTATTTCCCTTTGATGAAGGAGGGAAAATCTGCCCAATGAAGTCCAATCCCCATACTCTGAAAGGCCAAGGCTTGATAATTGGATTCAACATCGCTGCTGGAACTATCTGAATATTTTCAAACCTTTGACATTCTTCACAACCTTTGTAGTATCGAAAACAATCGGCTATAATATTTAGCCAATAAAAACAAGCCCTTCTCAAAAGCCACTTCATCTTAGGAGCTGACTGATGCGTACCACAAATACCTTCATGAACTTCACCCATAGCCACTTTGGCTTGATCCGAATCCAAGCACTTTAACAATAAATCCTCAGTTGTCCGATGATACAACTCACCATCAACCAAAATAAATTTAAATGCCCATCATTGGACTTTTCTGTCAAACTTATAACTGGGATTCTGCAAATAATCAATAATGGGCTTTCTCCAATCAGCATCTTCTTCCTTAGCAATTTTAGCATCTTTTTTGACCGAAGTACTGTTATCAGCACCCATATCGGTTTGACCGGCCTCATAGGGCAGTTTAACCGGGGTCGTACCGGTCTGACTGGTCTCTGAAGGCGATTTAACCGGCCCTTCGCAGACAAAAACATCAGCTTTGCAAAACAACGGCTTTCGTTCATGAAAATTTTTTCTTTAAACATCGTAGCCAGATGCCTACTGTGCCAGAGCATTCGCCTTTGGATTCTCATCTCGAGATACATGAAATATGGTAAATTCATCAAAATGAGAAATAATATCAAAACACCTATCAAGGTATGCATTCAAGACTCCATCAAAGCATTGATATACTCACACTTGTTTCACAACCAGCAAAGAATCACTAAATGCCTCTACATTTTTCACACCCATATCATGCAAAATTTCCAGCCCGAATAAGAAAGCCTCATATTCAGCTTGATTATTAGTACAATCATATTTCAATCGGCTAAGAGCTTCAAAAGTTGCACCACTTGGTGAAATAAGAATAACACCAATACCACAACCACTTTTGCAAACCGACCCATCAAAATGCAATTTCCATGGTGTGAAAATAATATAACCGATGTCTAAATCATGATCATTATTAATGCTATGCTCAACAATAAAATCAGCAACAATTTGGGCTTTCATGGATTTCAAAGATTCACAAGCCAAATCATATTCAATAAGAGCATAGGCCCGTTTACCAATTCTACCACTTAAAATTGGTCTATGTAACATGTATTTAATAACATCAGTCTGTCAAGCAACTATGCAAGTATTGAACAACAAATAATGCCTCATCTTGGTACAAGTATAATATAATGATAAACAAAGCTTTTCAATAAATATATATCTTGTTTCAGCATCCAACAATCGATGACTTGCATAGGTAACAATATGCTCCTTTCCTTCGGTTTCTTGAGTCAAAATAGCCCCAATCACTGGGTCTTCAGCAACCACATATAATTTAAATGGAACTCCCCTCCTAGGAGCTTTGATAACCGGCGGCGAAGACAAGTAATATTTAATTTCAAATAAACTCATCTTCATCTTTCAACCGAAGAATAGGAGTAAAAGCATTAATCTTCCTAGACAAGTTGCAAATAAATCTCCTCAAATAATTAACTTTGCCCAGAATTTCTGCAAATCCTTCTTGCATGTAGGAGCTTCAATCTTTCTAATAATATCAATCTTTTTAGGGTCTATCTCTATGCCATTTTATGAATAATAAATCCTAAGAACTTTCCAGCCGACACACCAAATGCACATTTAAGCGGGTTCATTTTTAATCCATATCGATGCATTCTTTCAAAAGCAAGCCTCAAATCAGCTAAATGCGGTTTTAAACCAGCCGATTTAACAACAATATCATCGATATAAACTTCTATGATTAAACCAAGCAAATCATGAAAAATTAAATTCATAGCCCTTTGGTAAGTAGCACCAGCATTTTTTAAACCAAAGGTCATAACCACCCACTCAAATAAACCAACAAAACCTGGACATACAAAGGTCATTTTTGATATATCCTCTTCAGCCATAAAAATTTGATTGTAACCAGCATTACCTTCAAGAAAGCTAATAATTCTATGTCCAGAAGCATCATTAATAAGCATGTCGGCTATAGGCATAGGATATTCATCTATAGGAGTGGCTCTATTAAGATTTCTAAAGTCAATGCAAACTCTAAGCTTACCAGAATCCTTCTTCTCAACTGGCACAATATTTGATAACCATTCAGCCTAAAGACAAGGCCTAATAAAATTTGCATCTAATAACCGATTAATCTCCTCCTTAATCCGGTCATACATATTAGGATTAAAACGTATAGCAGTTTGTTTAAAAGGCCTAAAACCAGGTTTGATGGGTAACCGATGTTCAACTAACTCTCGGCTTAAACCAGGCATCTCCTAATAACTCCATGCAAAGCAATCAACATACTCTTTCAATAGCTCGATTAATTTAGCTTTATAATCAGCTTTCAAATTTTTGTTTACAAACATCGGCCTAGGTATAGAACCATCACCAATATCAACCTCCTCTAAAGGATCAGCCGACGTAAAACCTTGTTCCAACTTGCTCATATCATCAAAATCCTCAATAACCTCGCACATATCGTTCTTTTGCGCCCGATAGTGCTCAATCCTCTACTGCAACCATTCTGAACTATTCATTAATCCATAACAAATGGTTTAGCCGATTCTCAATCGACTTTAGAGCAACAGGCACGAAACCATCCCTAGTACAACTGATCATCTCATAGCCAGAAATATCTAAACCAGTTAAGCACTTTACATGATCATGTATGGATATGGTGGAACTATCAGCTGTAGCAACGCAAGCCGATGTATCACCATGAACAACCTCAACATCATCGCTAACCCATTGAATAAGAAACTGATGCAAGCTAGAAGGTATACATCTATTCGCATGAATCCAATCTCGACCCAATATTAAATTGAAATGGGCTTCAGCGACGAAGAAAGCAGTAGCCAACGTCTTGCTCCCAATAGTGAGCTCCATGGAGGCGATCCCCTTAGCACCCATAGGTTCACCTCCTCCCACACCACTGACAGTCATGTTGGTCTTGATCAACTCATCATCCAATCCACCTAGCTTCTTGAACAGAGAATAAGGCATCAAATTGACAATCGCCCCTGTATCAACAAGCATCCTGGAAACAAGCCTCCCATTGATGTGTCCCTTCATGTACAGCGCCTTAAGATGATTTTCAGAATCCTTTGGCCTTTGAAAAATAGCTTCTCTTGGGTCAAAGTCAAGATGAGCCAATTCTTCCTCCGGAATAACATAATAATCCAAAGAAAGATGCACCACATTGGTATCAATACTCATATGATCAGGTGATGACCCATAATCAACCAATTGTTTATCGTCCATGTTCTGCGGATCCGATGACAATTTTTCATTAAAAGTAGGTGTTACCGAAATTTCTGAAACAAGACGAGACTGCTCTACTTCAAACGAAATCGTTTTAACCTATTCTAGAGCCGGTTTTACCACCTCTGGGACCGGTCTAACCGCCTCTGAACTCGGTTTAACCGCTGTTGCGCTGGTGTCTTCATCAGCCTTGATTTTCGACTCCTTGCAAGCTCATTTTTCCTCTGTTCATCCCTCTGCCTTTCAAGCTCATTTTTCCTCTGCTCCTGAAGATGAAGTCACTGCAATTTCCTTCTTTGTGTGCGAGTTAAACCTGGAGGACACCATCTTGGCAAGAAACATTTAGAATTATCACTGTTCTCACCTTCCTCTCAACTATTATATTTTTCTGGATAGACGTCTTGACCTCATTGCCAATAACAACCGGTCTTTTGTCATCGTCCTTTGGAGCCACATTAATACTGCCAATCTGTATAACATCATTGCCAGTAGTTCTCTCCTGATCCACGTCCATCTCCTGAACAATTTCCTCTTTCTTCTTGGGATGATAAACCTGTCGAGGAGGAGAAATGGATTTCCTCTGCTGAACCCGGTTAAGCCGGCCTGCAAACCCAGTTAAACTGGTCTGCTCCCGCTGATCCCAACCAGATTGACGATGAGTCGATCGGTTGTATGAAATCCGCTCCTGCACTGGTCTCCTGGTACTATCCCATCCTGGATGAAAAGAAGGATATTGCATGGGATAATATGGCATCCACATCCCATTAGACTCCCATGGAGGATATGAATACTCTGAAGATGATGGAGCCCAAGGCATAGCTTGATATGGATTATGAGGAGGATATAATGTAACAACATCACCTTTCTGAGTTTTAGCTGCTCTAGGAGGTGAAGCACGTCTCTCATGATGCTTTGGTGACATTGTCCTCTTTTTTGATGGTCGATCTTCTTCAATTGGCCTTTGATTGACATACTTGGACAACAGCTGATCAAAAGTTGGCTCTTCTTTGCAATTTTTCCCTGATCCTTCGCCACATTGATCTTCCAAGTACCTATCTCTGGACACTTCGGTTTCAACATTTTTGGCCGTCCATGTAGAATAGCGGTTTGTCTGCCCTCCAAGACCGGTTTAACCGGTTTGCTCTGCTTAGCAGATTCAAACGGTTTCTTACACGGTCCTTGCCCCCCAAGATCAAATGTTCTTGATGTGATCTTGAATGTCTCCCTTCCATCAGGGCTCTTCTGAGACACAACCGCCCTAATTGTATTCTTGTCTTTTGATTTTTCAGGTTTTTCCTCACCAATCACAATATTTTTGCCCTTAGTTGATTCGACTTGATGTGGCCAAACCAGCACCTTAGGCTGCTGCATCTCAATGGTATTGATAGGGAAAGGCGTTTTATCCACCTGCATCTCATGAAGTGCCAACCGTCCTTCATTTAGGGGCGATTGCACCTGTCGATGAAAAACATTGCAATCATTAGTGGTATGTGAAAAAGAATTATGCAACTTACAATATGCACGTCTTTTGAGCTCTTCAGGTGAAGCAATAGTATGAGTCATCTTAATGTTCCCGTTCTTCAGCAATTCATCAAATATACGGTCACATTTAGAAACATCAAAAGTAAATCGCACTTCTTCTTGTCGATTCTTATGAATTGGCTTAAAAGAAGGACGTGTGTACGATTTATTCTTAGAAGGCCAAATAAATTCAGCAGCATACACTTCTTTTTCATCATCGTCCGAACTACGAGAATCATAATCCACAACATGAACATTAGAACGATGTGTTTTGTATGCATCTTTATTATTCTTAATTCGGTTTTCAGCAGCTACAGCTCTCACTTGCACTTGATTAACCAAAAATGATCAAAGCCTTCTATTTTTTCTTTAATGAAAGGTCTCAAACCATTAAAAGCAACATCAGCTAAATCCCATTCAGAAAGAGACAAATTAAAGCACTTCTTCCTAGTTACTTTGAATCGTCTTAACTAATCATAAACAGATTCATCCCTTTGTTGTTTAACCAATGTTAAATCTGTCAATTTCAGCTGAGTACTCCCACTATAAAAATGATCATGAAATTTTTGCTCTAATTGGTTCCATGAATTAATAGAACCAGGAGTTAATGAAGAAAACCAAGCAAAAGTGGTTCCAGTCAAAGATAAAGAAAATAAGCGAACTTTTAAGGCATCACTAGAATCAGCTTCCCCCAATTGAGCAAGATATTGACTAATGTGTTCCCAAGTAGTCTTATTATCATCACCATTGAACTTTACAAAATCAGGAACATGCCAATTAGCAGGATAAGCAACATTATCAAATTCAGGAGAATATGGTTTCTTATACAACCTAGAATTACCCATATCAATCCCAAGTTTATCCTGCATCATATTAGCCAATTCGTCCTTTAATTTTGAAAATTCAGCATATAAATTCGAACGAACTACCTCTTGCTACGCTATGGCTATTATGAACTCGAGCAACATGAGGTGTATAATTAGGATTTTGCCACAAATAATGATCATACACATCATTAGGAATTCCGCGAGAACTTATATTTTGATTTGGCAAAGGAGGTGATGTGTATGCACGTGTAGTGAAGTAAGCAGTATGATTGGCAACCTCTTTATTTCGGTTAGGAACCACCGAAGGAGGTACCATAGCAAGTGGTACTGGCTGTTCTTCAAAAGATACCACAGGACCGGTTAGACCGATATTGTATACCGGTTTAACCGGGGTCACCGTGTTCGGCATTTGGTCCTGACCTAGTGGTGGCATTTGCCCTGGATAAAAGTTGGCCGGCATACCAAATAATGGGTTTTCAGGTTTTTGACCTGGTGCTGTCGACGAACTAGCAGGCATATTCTCATGTTGCAAACTAGATGGAATATTATGAGCATAAGATGAATCATTTACTAATCTACTCTTATCATAAGTATCCATTCTATCTATTAGAGTGCATAAAAGATCATCAGTATGTAATTGTGCAGCACTCATCTTTTCTATTTTTTCAAGAGAATCAAGATCAGATGGAGATTTAATTACCGGAGGGACTTCCTCGATCTTCTTATCCTTCATAACGAACGCTGGCATCATGAATTCATGAGTTCTTCTCACCTTGCCGTGGCGATCTTTCTTTAGCCCCATCAAGAATTGGTTCTTGAAGAATTCTTGGGCTGCTTTGAACTTTTGGCGTTCCTCATCACAGATCTCCTCAATAGAAGGTACAACGATGTTGTCCTTTTCAAGATCTGAAATAGAGCCTATCTGGCTAGGGTTAGGTAGACTGGTTGTAAAAAACCAAGATCTCTTCCCCAGCAGAGTCACCAAAAATGTGTTGACGCTTATTCTAGCCAACACACCGAGATTGCGCTAGAACGTGCGGATCTGTAATGGATCGAGCACCAGCAGCAGCTCTACAGGCAGATCGGTTAAACAGGCCCGGCAACCCGGTTAGACCGGTATGCTAGGGCTGGCTGCTTCAATCTAGAATCGCCGGCCCGGGAGGGACCTCGTCAGGGATAGCGGGCCAAGGGTTTCTCTGAGATCGGCAGGCCACTCAGAGAGCCGTCAATCGCTGTAGAGACGAAGAACGAACAGCAATTTGGGATTGGAAAAGCTAGGGTTTGGAAGATATGAAAAGTAAAGGTATTATTGATTGATCGATTGGATAAAAAACTCAATCGGCCGTGGCCCTTTATATTTATATGGTGGGGAGGTCTTGCCCCGCAAGGAACACCTTTCACAAGTAGCAATAAACACCGAAGGGAGTTACAAATGCAGTTTTTTCCTCATCGTCAATGCACATGCTGATTTGGTGATACCCCGAATAGGCATCTAGAAAACAAAGCAGCTCGCATCCAGAGGTTGAATCTACAATTTGATCTATCCTAGGTAATGGATACTCGTCCTTCGGGCAAGCTTTATTCAGATCGTGTAGTCCACGCACATCCTCCATGTTCCGTTGGGCTTCTTCACCATGACTAGGTTTGCCAGCCATTCCGGGAAAGGGACTTCTTGAACGAAGCCGGCTTTGAGTAGTCGGTTGATTTCTTCGTTAATGGCGTCTCGCTTCTCTGGGGTATATCTTCTTTACTTTTGCTTGACTGGTCGGACGCCAGTTCGTATACCAAGCTTGTGCTCGATCACCTCCCTGGGGATCCCGGGCATGTCAGATGGTTCCCAAGCGAACACATCTGCGTTTGCCCAGAGGAAAGCAATTAGCTCGAGTTCCTATTTATCACCCAGGCCAAGGCCCACCTGGGTGGTCTTGGTTGGGTCCGCCTCGTCAAGGGCCACAGACTTTGTGCCTGGCTCGGAGCGCTTGGCTGTTGGCACGATTGGTGAGGCGTCGGTTGGCGACTCGCCGGCTGCCTGTGATGGCGTCCCCTTGAGTGGGGTTTGGTCCACCACGGTCTGCTTCTCAGCGGCGCTGTCGTTGGTCTTCTGTTCCCCGATGGGCTCCTGTTTGGGAACTTCTTTCCCCTTGGCCCTTGATCGGGTCTCCGCTGCTCGGGAGGTTTCAGCCAATGCTGCTTTAGCGGCAGTCTTAGGCTGGTTCTTGATCTTTTTCTTGGCAGGTTTGGCAGCCTTGGCTGGCTCCTGCTTGTCTCCCTTGATCATGTCCAGGGTCTTCATGTCGCATTGGACTGCGCCCTTGCGATCGCCGCAGACGGTGATCGGGCCCAGCGGCCCTGGGACCTTGATCATGGAGTACGAATAGTGAGCAACCGCCATGAATTTCTTCAGAAACGGCCGGCCCAAGATACAGTTATAGGCCGACGTGATGTCAGCCACCTCGAAGGTGAGGAACTCTGTTCGGATGTTTTTGCCCTCCATGAGGGTCACCTGCAGATCGATCCTCCCTAGGGGAAAGGCTTGGATGCCTGGTATGACCCCGTAGAAAGGCTTCTCCACCGGGGACAAGGACCTCCTCGGGATCCCGAGCTCGTCAAAGGCGTTGACGAATAGTAGGTTGAGGGCGCTTCCACTGTCGATCAGGGTTCGCCCGATCTTGCGGGGCCCGATCCATGGTTTGATGCACAGTGGTAGTAGCGGCCCGTCGTAGAGCGTCTCGGGGTGGTCCCTCTGATCAAATGTGAACGGGATTTCGGACCACCTTAGCGGATGCTTGCAGGGCTCGGTGCTGGCTATCTGCCTCTCGACCAGCTTGAGCTGGGACTTGGAGGTTCGGGTAGAACAGCCACCGAAAATTGTGGCGATCTCCAGATCTTCGGGAAGATCCGACTCATCATCACAATCCATGTAGTTCGCCGTCCGAGGGTTGTGGGCTGCCTGGTCACGCGGAACCCCCTGCTGCTGGCTCTCCTCCTCCTGCATTTGCTTCTTGTACATTGTGCAGTCCACAAAGTGATGCTTTGTGGATCGGTGGATCGGGCAGTACATCGGGAGATCGGTAGGTTTGCCTTGACGCCTGTACGGGGGCTTGTTGTCCACGGCCATGACTTCGTCGCCCTCGGTCTTGCGCTTCTTGTTCTTATGCTTATTTTTCTTCTTGCCTTCCCCGTCTGGCTGGCCTTGTTCGGTCTTTCCATGAACCCGCGCTCGGGCGTCCGCCATCTTGGCGGTCTCTTCTAGGATCCCATAGAGCTCTGCCACCGTCTTCGGGTTCTTCTTGGCAAGTTCCTCCGCCGTTCGCTCGTCCTTGCAACCCTGATTGAAGGCCACAATCACCCGATCATCCACCATGTCAGGGATGGTGTTACGGGTGTCGCTGAACCGGTGGATGTAGTCCCGGAGGGATTCTCCAGGCTTCTGCACACAGTTGAGCAGATCTCCTTCATGTCCGGGGCGTTTGTAGGTGCCTTGGAAGTTGGCTTCAAACGTCTCCCGGAGGTGGCCCCATGACTTGATGCTAGCCTCGGGCAGGTTCATGAGCCACGTACGGGCTGATCCCTGCAGGGCAGTCGGCAAGTAGTTGGCCTTGACGTAGTCGTCACCCCCGGTGGCATCGATGATCGTGGAATAGATCTGAATCCACTCGCGGGGGTTGGTTGTTCCGTCATACTTCTCGATGTTAGTAGGACGAAACTTCTCGGGCCACCTGACCTTGCGCAGGGCTGGAGAGTACGCAAGGCATCCCCCTGTGCCTGGTCGGGAGTCACGTGGCGGCGAATCTGGATGGGACCGATAGTAGCCCTCACGTGCTCGGTAATCTCGATTGTAATTGAGAGTTTCCCGAGCGTCGCGAGCGCGACGGTTGCGTTCGAGCTGCGGCCTCATGTCGCGCCCCTCGTGTGGGCGATAGTGGGGTCGTCCGTTAACAGATCGGGACCGAACCGGCTGTGGTTCATGTGGTCTGTTTGACGGAGCTGGTGGTGTGGCAGCGGCTGCCTCGATGCGCTCCTTGGCCTTGTCCGCTGCTTCCCGAGCCTTCTTGGCTATGGTGGCCATCGGGGTCCCTTCGGCCATTGCTTCCATGGTCTCCAAGAGGGTTCGGATCTGCAGATTGTCCTGCTCGACGGCCCGAAAATCGTTGTTGAGATCTCGGGGAGCCAACGAGGACGCAACCTGCTGTGTTCGGGTTTTAGCCGTCTGAAGCGTTGGTGCGTTGCTGAAACGTGGAGGAGGCATGGGCCTGCGCGAGCTAGATGACTCGGCAGCGGCCTCGGTCCCGTTTGCAGTTAGCACATGGATGCGGCGGTCTTCGGGTTGTTCCGACCCATTGCTAGATCCACTGTATTCGAGATCCAACTGTGCAGTGCGATCTGCAATGTCTTCGGGAGTTGGCTCCGTGAAGGTGGCGAAAACTTCCCGGCCGGCGCACGTGAGATCGGGATCATGGATCCCTGTCATCTTGAGCTCGTAATCGCCTTAGTGCTCGAACATGAGATCCCCAAAGCGGATCTCCCGTGCAGGCACTAGATGGCAGTGAGCGTAGAGATCGGAAGCGGAGGCAGAACTCCCGATGGCTTCCGACTTGACGGAACTGGGCATGTAGGGCATCGATGAACTCGACGCGTCGGCGATCCAGACTCCGTTGACGATCGGCATGATCTTTCTTCACGCAAGTTCCCCTACCTGGCGCGTCTCTGTCGAGGTTGTACTCGGCAGATATTTGTGCGAAGATTAATCACGGTGATGAACAAAGAGACACAGGATTTTTATACTGGTTCGGGCCCTCGAGATCGAGTAATAACCCTACGTCCAGTTGCTGCTTGTTTTATTTCGTCGAGTACAGATTACAATGCGTAACAAGTACCCTCGGGTGGATTGGCTAGATTTTGGGATACCCTCTACGTACAAGACCCCCGCTATTTATATCCAGGGAGACGTGCCTTACAAGACAAAACAGACCTAAACCTAGTAGGACTCTAGCTATCTTCGGGCTTTTCCTCCTGCGATCTGGCCATCGTGTCTTGTTCGGAGTCTTGATCGTTCGGAGTCGGTAGTCCACGTGATCGGGCACCCTGGTATTATGGCCTCAACAGGGGTGTTCGTGCAAGGCCTCCTTAAACCCTCCATCAAAGAGTTGGGAGACGAACAAGAGCCAGCCCCTGAACTCTGCGAGGTGATGACCATTGACGCCGAAGAAGATTTGATGGCCGAGTTCATAGATTACCTCGCCCACAACAAGGTACCCAAGGACCCCACGGAACGAAGGGTCCTGGAGCGCCGAAGCAGGAACTAAGTGGTAGTCGGCACCGCCCTATACCTACGAGCCGCCACAAGCCAAGTGTTCATCAAATACGTGATGAAAGAAGTCGGCCTCCAGATCCTCGACGACATCCACTCGGGAGTCTGCGAAAGCCACGCCGCCGCAGGGTCACTAGTCGGAAAAGCATACCGGGCCGGGTTCTTTTGGCCTACTGCCGTCTCTGATGCCAAGGAACTCATCCGCCGGTGCCAAGGATGCCAGTTTTTCGCCAAGCAGAAGCACCTCTCGGCCTAAGCTCTACGCACGATCCCGCCTCATGGCCTTTCGCCTGTTGGGGATTGGACATGGTGGGACCATTTTGAGCAGCCCCAGGAGGATACACGCACATACTCGTCGCTATCGACAAATTCTCCAAGTGGATAGAGTATAAAGCCATCATCGGAACTCCATCGTCAAAGCAAGCTGCCGCCTTCATCAAAGAAATCACGCACCGCTTCGGGGTCCCAAACAGAATTATAACCGACCTGGGAACGCAGTTCACCGCGTCCGCCTTCTGGGATTTCTGCGAGAGCAGATGCATCGACGTATACTACGCCTCGGTCGCCCACCCCCGGTGCAACGGACAGGTGGAATGAGCAAACGCCATGATACTCCAAGGCCTAAAGGCAAGGATCTTCGACCCGTTGAAGAAGTTCGCCGGACGATGGCACCAAGAGCCACCACAAGTCATTTGGGGACTCAGGACTCAGCCGAGTCGTACCACGGGTCACACTCCCTTCTTCCTGGTCTAGGCTCGGAGGCAATCCTCTGGACCGACATCGCCTTTGGATCACCGTGCATCGACAATTACGAGGAAGGCGAAGCAGAAGCAGCTCGCGAGGTAGATCTCGACTCCATTGAGGAACACAGAGTTAACGCGCTCATACAGCATGCGCGTTGCCAGCAACAACTCCGACGCTACCATGACAAGAACGTCCAACAACGGGACTTCAACATCGGCGACCTCGTCTTACGCCGAGTGCAATCGACAGCAGGAGTTCATAAACTCTCCGCCCCATGGGAAGGACCGTTCATAGTGACCCAGGTCATATGTTCTGGTACTTTCCGACTCCAATACGAGGATGGCACCGAAGTCCCACACCCGTGGAATATAGAGCACTTACGCCGATTCTACCCATAACAGAGCTATGTATCACCAAGTTCAATAAAGATATCTCTTTTTCTTTACTTGTCCTCTTAACAAAACCACTCGGCATTACTCTATCCCGAGTAGTTCCTAACTAAATGCTACGTAACCAGGCCTGGAACGACGCCTAAGCCTTTCTACACGTGCACGGGACCCACTCTCGACGTTATGAACTTAGGATAAGTGAAGCAAAGGGAAAAGCACATTTAAGCAAAAGAACTACTCGGGCAACCTTAAAACATAAGAAGAAATCAACAAATTTTCTCATTTTACTCATTTCATAATATTTGTACATGCAAAAATCTACTCTACTATACTCCACAACGCAGGATCCTACTCCAGCTTGAGGGCCTCGCCGACTTTCTCCGCGATCGGACGAGTCTGAGCCAGTGCCTCCTCCACTTGCTCGCTTGAAGCATCCGCTGCCACCCCATCACCAACTGGCACAAGGTCAATCCGCGGATAGAGAGATCGAACACGAGCGAGAGCGTCATTCGCACGCACAACCGCCGACTCCTTGACTAGCTCGGCGATCCGGGTTGGCGCAGCTTGTAGCCGGGCGACAAGGGTTGTCGGCTCACCTTCTTCTGGAGCAACGGCGCCCATCAGCTCCTTCACCGCGTCGTGGATGTCCGCCAAAGCCAAGTGTGACGAAGCCAGCTCTTGCTCCAAGCCTGTTATGATTTGAGCATCATTCTGGATAGTATACATAGCTTGAAGCATCGTCATGTCCGCACCTTTTCGGAACTCCTGCTCCCTCTTCAGCTTGCCCGCCATGACCTCCTCGGACTTCTGCAGATTCGCATTCGCAAAACGCAAGTCCTTCAGCTCCTCGAGGTGATGGGCCCTCTCCATCTCTTTTTCTGAAAAAGCAGGGGAGCACTCGGTCAAGACGAAAAAGTATACGCCAAAACTCGACGGCAAAGAAAAAGCTCACGGGAAATACAAAGGACAAGGCCGTACCATGAAGACTCGAGCGATGCCGCACTACGGCGTCGTTCAGGCTCTTCTGGGCGGCGTCACACTGACGCTTGATCCGTTTGAGCTCCGCCTCGCGCTCTCGCACCGACTGCACATCACGGAGCTGCTCCAGGCGCGACTGCCGGAGCGTAGTCAACCTCTACACCAATCAGAAGAAATCAAAGAAGTCAGGCAAGGTACAATGAAGCACGACAAAAACAAAGAAAAGCGGATAAAGAGACAAACCTCCACGCAGCGCCGGGACTGGTCAACTGCGAGCTGCAACTCAGCGAGCACCGCTTCCTCCTCCGCCGCATTGGCATCAGTCGCGGGGACCGTCATAGTCCCTGGGTCATCCGACTGCTTTTGGAGGACCTCTCCTTGAGCAGCGCCATCCCTGTCCGCGTGCAAGGCTGGTACCAAGGGATCCACTACAGGATTCCCAGCGCCACCACTCGGGGAAGCCGCCGCCCTTCCGGCCCCGCCCTGCGCGTCCTCCGTCCTCGGTGCCTCCACGTTCTCCTCCGGTGCAGGCCTGGCTGGCACCTGCTCCGGTTGCGTCCGTCACACCAGGCACCACGCCTGAAGGTGGCGTGCCAACAGGTGTAGCCGGGGGAGAACTCGGCTTTTGTGTGGTAGCAGTCGGTGATCCTGTCCCCCCGGCCGCCGCACCATCGACATCGGAGGATTTGCTGAAAAAAGCAGTCGGAATTTAAAACAAGAACTCGGAAATGATGATATTTACAAGAAGCACGAGAACCAAAGACTCACTGGTACTTTTCACTACAGCAACCCGGGGCCGAAAGATTGGGAGCTTGGGCCGCCGGTGCGCCGTAGCTGTCGTCAGGATCGGCCTGGTCCCCAGATTAGAGACCGGCCTGGCATCTGCGGTCAGCCTGGATAACGGCTTCCGCCACCATCCGCTGCTTCTCCTCCACCGACACGCCCATGGCCCGGGCATGCTCCTGCTCTTGAAACAAGGAGTCGGACATCGCTTCGTCCTTCTCCTCTTCCTCCTTCTCCAAGACGGCCGGGGAAGGTTGTCCCAGCTTGTCAACATCGGCGTCCGAACCGGCAACCGGCTGCTTGGCCGGCTGCGCAGCCGCCTTCTTCGCGGTCATCTTCCTCGAGCGCTTCCGCTTAGGAGGCGGCGCCGCATGCACCACCGCTTCCTGGACGGAGGGCGTCTCGTCGGAGAGCGTGGCCGAGTCGTCGTCAGCCGCCTCGCCGGCCCCAGGTGCCACCGGCTTCGAGACACGGGCACTGCGAGTCCCAACCTTTGCAACAGCCACCCGCCGCTTCCGTGGGCGGGTCTCCTCCACATATTCGTCCGAAGGGCTCAGGGAGCCCTCCGTGTCACTGGCCGCCCACTCCAGGGGAGCAGCCGGGTCAACTGGACCTTCCGTCGGGACGTCGCCTTGATCACCCGGGGCTGCTACCCCTAGGTACGCCTTCCTAGGAGAGTCCTCTAGAAGCGGAGAAGGAGAAAAATATTCGAAAACCCGATCCTATGAGGGCCGCAAATTCAGACGGCCAACGGACGATTAGATCAAAATTAAAAATCAGTATCAAAACCAACACGAAAAAGCACTCTGAATGAAGACTTACCGGTGGAGCAGGCGTCTTCGAGGAGAATGGGCGCGGTTGATGCTTCTCCGACACGTGGCCGAGGAAGAACCCGCCCACGCGTGCCTTCATCTCCTCCTTGCCCACCGTCCGGCGGGCCCCCCGGGTAGGGTCCTCCCGACCCGAGTACTCGAAGCCCGGGTGCTTCCTCTCTTGGATCGGCTGCACCAGCCACCGACTGAAATTGCAGGCGACGCCGACCGCTGTCAAACCCCGATCTTTGAGCTCCTTGATCATCGCGAGGAGCTCCTCCACCTCGTGCATCTGATGACCGTTGGGAAGTTCATTCCAACAGGTCTTGATCACCGGCCGCGCTCCGCGATGGCAAGGGATCGTTGGCGTGTGGTTCCCGATGTAGAACCACTCCGCCTTCCAGACCTTGTTGGAGGTGTTGAGAGTGATGTCGAAGTATTGGTCCTTCCGGCCTTGGCGCAGCATGAATCCGGCGTCTCCCACCATGACCATCTTCTCCTCACTTGGCTGGGGCTTCAACCAGTAGAGATACCTCCATAGGTCAAAATGGGGAGTGATCCCTAGGTAGGCCTCGCATAGGTGGATGAAGATGGAGATGGCCATGATCGAGTTGGGGTTGAGGTGGACGGCCTCGATCCCATAGAAGTGAAGGAGGCCGTGGAAGAAGGCCCCCGCCGGCAAACCAAACCCCGCCTCGAAGAATGGCTTGAAAAGCACCAGTTCGCCAGAGTTCTCTGACGGGAAGGCCTCCTTGGCGCTTGGGCGCCATTCCACCACTGCTTGAGGCGGAAGGATACTCCGCTCCACCATTTCCTCCAGCATCTCCACGGTTACCTTCCCCCATGCCCATGCGACCGCGGGGGAGGGGATCTTGTCTGACTTGGGGAGGTCGGAGAGCTTCCTCTTCGGCGCCATGGCTTTGGGCACGGAATGCCTTGTTCGCATTCTCGTGGCTGCGCTCCTCGTGGTGGCTAAATCCGCGGGGCGGATCTAGATGCGAAGAAAGGCTCTGGTGGCGGCTGAATGAGGAATGGAGAGAAGGGGGAATGGATCTCGAAACAGTAGGATTTCCCCGTCAGACCTAACCCTAGCCTTTTATGGCGCTCTACAATGCCCAAAATTACCGCAAGACTGCGCGATTAACGGAAGAGACCGCAATGGAAAAAAGAGCCGTTGAATGCCCACGCGAACCGTTACGTCCGGAACGTCAACGGTAAAAAACGACTCCATGCACTCGGGCAAGACGAAGAAGTCGGCGTGCCGCTAAGGCTCGACCAGCACTCGGACTCGGGGGCTGGCGCCGTATTAAAGACAGTGTGCCTCTCGGGCTCGATTGGCCCCGAACCACTCGGGAGCCAACACTGCAAAACAAGTGGCGTGCCGCTAAGGCTCGACCAGCACTCGGACTCGGGGGTTGGCGCCGCATTAAAGACAGTGTGCCTCTCGGGCTCGATTGGCCCTGAACCACTCGAGAGCCAACACTGCAAAACAAGTGGCGTGCCGCTAAGGCTCGACCAGCACTCGGACTTGGGGGCTGGCGCCGCATTAAAGAGAGTGTGCCTCTCGGGCTCGATTGGCCCCGAACCACTCGGGAGTCAACACCGCAAAACAAGTGGCGTGCCGCTAAGGCTCGACCGGCACTCGGACTCGGGGGCTGGCGCCGCATCAAAGACAGCGTGCCTCTTGGGCTCGATCAGCCCCAAAACGCTCGGGGGCTGACGCTGCAAACAAGCCACGGCGGTTGAACGAGCGCGGCCGAGCCTCTACAGCTCGGGGGCTCGCGCTGTCGGCAAAGAAAACGC
>CM014275.1:43930737-43962707 GCA_004135705.1 Alloteropsis semialata
AAAGGAAAGGGACTTCTCTCCAAAAATATTTCTAGGTGTAAGGTTGGGCTCCCTATGCTTGTTAAAGAAAAAAAAGAAGAAGAAAAAAGAGAGAGAGAAAGAAAATGGACATATGTAGTCCATGAAAAAAAAGAAAAAAAAGGGGAAATAAAGGAGCCAAGCTTTATAACAAATTTCCTAAAGGAGAGAAATTTCCTAAAAGAGTTTATTTCCACTACCACATATCCACACTTGCACACTTCGATTTGAGTATATGATTTAATTCTTCATTGATCCTGGATTTGACTCAACAAAAGAAGCAATGCATGTGTGAAACAAAAGTTTCCCGTTCATGAGCTCCACTGTTATTGAAGAGAAATTTGAGAGGAGTGATGGAGAGGATTCATATACTTATGAGAGACTTGAGAGAGTCGCTTGAGGAGCCTTGTTTTCTTTTACAAAAGTTTCTTTAAAAACCTCTAGTGAAAAGGTGGAACTAAGGTGTGGGGAGCGTTCTTGCTAAGTTGTTCTGGCTTTCAACCGCTCAAGATGAAGAAAAAGCTAAAAAGCCCCATGAGTGATAAGGTAAAAAGGATGATTTGATCTTTGCCAACTTAATCAAGTCATGAATTGTTTTCTTATTGAAAATATCTCCTATGGGAAGTAAGCAATTCTGATCCTAAGTTCCTAAACTCTCCAAGTTTTGCTCGGGACGAGCAAAGGTCTTAGCTTGGGGGAGTTTGTTGGCGCTTGTTAAGTCATGATTATTTTGTAACGCCAACATGATAAAATAAAATAAATTAGTAATGATCAGTAGGATTTTATTTCAAATAACATAGTTCCACTTGTAAATGGAAATTATTTGATTGCAGGAGTTATGGGCCAAAAGATGAAGGAAAACAGGGCCAGGCCCAGGTCGCCCGACCTCATCAGGTCGGCCGACCTGGCCTAGTGTCCAACCAAGCCCAAGTTTGGCCATGCAGAAGAAGCACAAGTTCGTGTCATCCAGGACGTTGAATCAATGACGGTTATATCCAAGGGATGACAAGAAGGATAAGGAGGAGCACATGGATTGATGGGCCCACATGAGGATCAACAGTTACTCCGAGGATCCATACCCATCTTCCACGTGTATCAGAGTCTACATTCCAGCAACTCAAAAGAAGATCGAGGCAAACCGTGCCTGGACCAGGTCGGCCGACCTGGCCAGGTCGGCCGACCCAGTCTAGCGGCTGTTGCGGTCCTCCTTTCTCAATTGTATCCACACCATCTTCAGGACCAAAGCCACACTGTGGATGAGTTCAGTCGGTTCATTTGACGGTCGGGCGACGTCTCCACATTGGCCAACTCGGGGGTGGGCCCACTCGCCCTCAACCGCCTTGTACCGGCCCTGAACCGCCTCCAAGTGCTATAAATAGGTGCCAACACCTCCTGTACAACACACACCAGAAGGAAGAGCTCCAATTGCTACAAGTCATAGTCTTAGTTAGTAGAGAAGTAGTTCTAGGAGTTGAGCTTCTACGGGTTTCCGAAGGAGTCTTGGTAAGCCTAGAGCTCAGCTATCTTGTATCCTTTGCTTATTTGTAAGACTTAGAGCCTTAATGGAATTACTGTCTTGCTTTTGTTACTTGACTTTTGGTCTTGTGTGTTCATCATATGAGCTGTATGTCTTACACCTTAGTTTGGTTGGTGCATGTTATGGCAATGGCCCAATGAATCTCTATAGTTGTTCTTTACCTTTCCGTACAATTGGTAAAGATGTATTTCATATTACAAACATGGTGTTTGAGGTTATGGAATACCGTTGGGGATACCCTACTCCACGTATTCAGAGGTAGGCGGCAGGTGGTGACAGCCTGTCCGTCCTTTGTAATCCTCGTCGTTCGGGTTTGGGCGTTTGCAGGCCTTAGTGATAAACATCGTGACAGTACCCTTGGATGAGGGGATCCCACGACTCCTCGATTTGTCCTCTAGCATGTATCACTTACTAAGCTTGTATAGTATACACCTGTAATGAATGTAACCCATTTGTAAGAAGTACATAGAATCCCTAGTTCTCTCTTAGGACCTTCATACTAACTAGAATTATATAATGAGCAGTGAAATCTTCTGTGTGTCAACATACTCAATCGTTCATATCATATTATCCCCTGGCCTAGTCCTGGTATATTGATTATGATATAGTTGATACATTGGAAAATATATTACTTTGCCATACGCTTTCCCTAAGGAAATAAATACGATACTCTGGAGTACTCCCGGGTGAAATGCTACAATGTACTTCTGTGCGCTTGCAGAACTTGTATAACGCTAAGATCTATATCAAAGCATCTCTAGTACAATCACTCTAGTAGTGGTGATGCTAAGAAATGCCAACACTTGCCAGCCGAGTCCAAACGCTCGGGGGCTGGCGCCGGGGCAACTACTCGGCGTGCTTTGGCCCTCACGCTCAGGGGCTGGCACCGGGACAACTACTCCGCGCACCTCGGCCCTCACGCTCGGGGGCTGGGCGCCGGGACGACTACTCGGCGTGCTCCTGCCCTCACACTTGGAGGCTGGGCGCCGGGACGACTACTCGGCGTGCTTCGGCCCTCACGCTCGGGGGTTGGCACCGGGACGACTACACGGCGTGTCTCAGCCCTCACGCTCGGGGGCTGGCGCCGGGATGACCTGTCGGCACGCTTGGACCCTCACATTTAGGGGGCGGGCTGCCGAAATTGACGCCAGAAGGAAATGTCAACATGCTCCTCGAATAAGCCTTGAGCCGATTCCTACGGAATCGCCTTAAGGCTCGGGGGCTACGGCCAACGGATGCACCTCACGGCGCATCCGTTGATTGTCTGGCGACCATGAAGACGATGATCAGAACAAGACTACAAACTCTTGGACCGATTCCTTCGGAATCGCTTCAAGGCTCGGGGGCTACGGCCAACGGACGCACCTCGCGGCGCATCCGTTGCAGACGGCTCTCTCTTCTCTCCAATATCACGTGGTTTTGCTTCCAACCGCAGCAAGCTCGAAGCTCTGCCGATAGCACGACCTCACCGAGTTGTCACTCAACCACGTACTACTCGGGGGCTTGTCGGGGATAGACCCCCGGGGGTACCCAGAAGGCGGATTGGCCCAACCAGCAGGGGGTGGCCCAATCCGAGTGCTATCGGGCCGGTTTGTCAGACTGGGTGGCCCACCACTCGGGAGGCCCACCAGTCGGGTGAACCGGATGACTACGACGGCGCGCGCGGCAAGGAAGCAGACGGCGTATCACGCAAGAAGATCGGATATCAAGATAAACTAGCCGGATTTCTAGGGAAAGATATCTGTAATCGTTATAGGATCAGATCCTTGTATTTCGGGTAGGTTATGATCTCTAGCCGACTTGTAACTCAAGGCAACCGGACTATATAAGGTGCCTTGAGACCCCCCTCCAGGCACAACAACATCCGATCATTCAACCTAGGACAGAATCCAACTACGGAGATCCTTCAGGAACTTCATACACAGCAATACATACACCCAACACAGGACGTAGGGTATTACGTCATCTTGACGGCCTGAACCTGTTCAATCCTTGCGTCTTGTGTTACCATCGTCTTGTGATCCTCGATCTGTCCCTCAACAAATTAACCACGTAGGCTACCCTGTGTGGACTGCCGGGTCCATAAGTCCGACACTCGGCTATGACGACCGATTACTCGGCCGACTACTTCGACTACTCGGCCGACTACTTCAACTACTTATCTCGACTAAGCAACTTGTCGGGAGCGGACACTACTCCGCCAACAACTAGTCGGAATCGACTCCGACTAGTCGGCTTCATCAACAATCGTCGTGGCTCCATCGACAACCACACACAGCTTCGTGACTATCGTCCACAAATCAAGCTAAGTCACTTTTCTAATAATTATTTGTTGGTTGGCTTGTTTTCCGCATGCAAGTAACATGCCAATTTGTCTATGTCTCTCGTTGGTCCTTACCTCAGAGCTACACTTTGATGTTGCCCTTGGGATTGTTGACCGTACGCCACAAGCTCAGTACACCTGAAACATCCCAAATTCTCAATTACGAGAATTCGGCTCCCTGTACCATTGTGATAGTCCCAGAATCAACCGCTATCACGTACAGGTCTCATTTCAGTGTGATATCATATCCATACATCGAATCAGAGTACAATTATTACAAGGATAATATGGAAGCGTAGCTGTTACAAGCCCATTGGGCTAAACGACAAGAAGAAAGCCTACGAAGCGGTAGCTAAATCTTCAAGTCTTCATCTTCAGTCTTCTCCACAGGCATCCTTGAGCGAAGCAACACAACCCTTCAAAGCAGCATCCAACGAATGAACTCGGAATCCAAGTCCAACCTGCAAGCTCACGAACTGTCCCCAAGGAATAGGACAGGTCCACGTCACCATCCGTATGCAAGCTTTAAGGTGGCCTAAACTAGTATAACAAATATATCAAGGAATTAAGGCTGGGGTTTCCTATGCAGCAGCAGCAATAACAAAATAAATAAAGACCTCCAACAGCTCTCCAAGCTATCATCTCCACGGGTCAACCCTAGCACACCAGGGTCCCGTCACATTCTCACCTCCTGCTCCTCACGAGTCGATGGGAAGACTCCCACTCTTCCCATCTCGGCGGCTACAAGCTGGAATCCGCACTATCAGCTCTCATCCAACCCAATGCTATGAAAAGAGGAGAGGTAGAGTATCCCAAAACACTAATCAGAAGAAGCCGGATCGAGGGGTGTCCATGACCGAGGACGCGGCTATACGTATAGTTTTAACTCTGCAGAGTGTGTACACCTGGACCCACTCGGGTTGCAGACGGTCGCGATCCGTCTTGAGACACAACCCACAGCCATGACTTCCTAACCAGATCGGTACCATACTGTATTCCCAGGCTTGGGACCCGGGATCGTGAGTCTCTAACCTGGCCACGGTGGTGTCGAGAGTCTCGGAAACTCAGGGCTAGAATAGCCGGGTCCCGAACATCCCGGTGTTCGGCCAACCCAATCCTATACACACTTCTCCACAGATCTGGTACCGCCCAGCTAGAAATGGCTGGAATCCTCCCCATGAGGATAAGTGGTGTGCACGTTTGACAAAGTCCCGTCACCAGGTCCAACTGACTCGGCCTAAGCCAGAGCAAGCAAGCCTCCAAACTGGGCCATCCGACTCCGCGGTCCGCCCGTCTACCCATTACAGGTAATATCCACCAACTCCTCCAAAGATCCACAACAAATGTACCCGCCACAGGTACTCCGTAGGAAGTGCCCAACACACCTCCCGAGCCCCGACCAAAAGGTCGGTTAATGTCTGCTCACTCCAGCCGGGGGTTCGAAACTCTTCAGTTTTATCCCAACCCAAAACTCACGCCAAGATGATCAAGATCACAGCTATTCCCACACATGCAAGCATAGCACCAATATAACAGTGTATAAGGGTATACAAGGATAACGGGTAATAATCAAAGGCTATGCATGGGTTTATCAACATCTTGAAATAAAGCGCTAGCAATTCTATTAGCAATGCCTAATAGGTTTCAAAGTCGGAATGGGCGTGAACCTGGAGCAAGGTTCTTCACTTTCACTTTTTTGATGAAGTCACGATCATCGTAGTCGTAGTCGACGAAGTCGTCCAAGTCCTCCGAGGATCCTAATAATCGGATAAATAAAACGATAAGCTAGTTGCAAATAAACTCCAAATAAGAACCAAGGAAGAGCCAAAAGCATTCAACTCCTACACTAACACGTAGATCATGATTTTAGAAGAATTATGAAACTGGTTTCATAATTTTCTGAGCTAGGATGAATTTATTATAAATTTTCTTAGACTAATCCTATTTCTGAAATTCCGAAAAAGAAAAAGAAAAACAATCAGACACGGGCTGAAAGGGGAGGAACTGATGGGCCGGCTCGGTTTTGGTCCAGGATCCGGGCTGGTTTGGATTAGACTTGGGCTTTTAGTGGGCTTTAGAAAGAGAAAAGCCCATAGGCTGCAGCAGTTTGGGCCCATGGTCATTTGGAGTTTGGCAGGGAAGATCAGAGAGGGGAGGGACTGGATGATGGGCCGAAAGCGGTGAGAGGCGCATGGGCCGGGGCAAATTCGGCCCACATCGGATCTGGTAAAGGGAGAAGGGAAGATGGGCTGCGGGGTCCACTTGCAAGAGACAGGGCGAGGATGACGAGTGGGGTCATGCTGTCAGAGAGAAAAAGAAAAGGCGCCAGGATCTTCTGTAACTCCTGTGACCAAATGCATGTGTGCTCCACCGTGTGGCTTCAGTCCGGCTGCTGTTCGGCGACAAGCGGCGGCGAAGCAGAGCGGCGCGGTCAAGTGCGTGCGCGGGATCGAGAGAGAGGAGGTGTGGGCGAGAAACGGGCGGTGGCAGTGAGCAGAGCTACGAGGCCGCGTGCAAGCGTGACCTGCAGATAGACGACAAGCCGGCGGTGACACCCGGGACACGCACAGCACGGAAGGCCGGACAGAGCAGATCACAGACGGCGGCGGCGGCGAGCGGTAGCCGAGTGGACGAACAGATGAGCACGAGGGAGAGGGAGAGCAGGTATGCGTGCGGATCCAGTAGAGGGGACGAACGCGGCACGATGGACGTGCTGCGGGGCGGCGAGTGCAGAAGCTAGCGGCGAAGAATGGTGCGGCGAACCAGAGAGAGAACAGCGGGAGAGAGCGGTACGGGCGGCGACGAATCCTGCAGAGAGATGCGGCGCGAAGGCCGGCCTGGCATGGGGCTCATCGGAGCGGCTCGACGGCCAAAACATACAGAGCAGAGCAGATCACGGTGGTGCGAAGGGAGAGGTGGAGAGATGGAGACGGGGCGAGGCTCACAGCGAGGTGAAGCAGTAGAACGTGGCCGGCTCGGAGTGGGCTCGTAGTTCAGGCTCCGGGTGGTGCTCCCCATCTTCGTGGCGAACTGGCGAATCGGCAGCGGCGGCGAAGAGGATGGGGTGGCCGGCTTGATGTAGTCCTCGCGGTACGGCGTCCTAGCGGAGCTCCTCGTCATCGTCAATGGCGCGGCGGCGTCTTGCAGCTTGGCGGCGAATTCGGCGCGGTGAGGCTTCCACTGCTCGATTCCTTCCACGGACGGCTTCACCAGCACTCCTTTCTCCTCCTTGCTGCTTCACTTTGGTGGTGGCCAGGTGTAGCAGGGCTTCGCCCCTTGGTCGATTTGGGAGAGAGCAGAGAGGGAGAGATGGGGATTATATAGGGGAAGATTTCGTGGGCGAGGAGGAAACGGGGCTGAGGCTCGGCTGGCGCGACCAGGCTGGAGGTGGGGCTGGTGCCGGGGAGTGCGGTTTGCTTGGAGTCCAAGGGAGGGGCGCGGGTGGAAGAGGCGTGCGGCGCCCGTCTCCGTCGCGCGTCACACGGCGCGCGTGAGCTGTGCGTCGCAGCGAAGAAGAGGAACATGGGTGCGATGCCGGTTCTGCAGGGCGAGCGTGCTGGGCTGCTGCGCGGTTGGCCAGTAGCTAGGCCGTGGTAGCGAGCTGGGCTGGAGACAAAAAGCAACCGGGCTGCTGGGTCTCTCGGGAGAGAAAAGAAAGCTTTGGGCTGGGCCATTACGTGGAGAGATAAAGAGAGGTGGCTGACTCATGGGGTTTAGGTGGAAACGATAGTTAGCAGGCTAGGCTAGATTTAGGTCCAGTTAGTTTAGTTAGATAAGTTAGCTGGTTAGCTTTTGAATTTATATTTGAATGGCCGAATTCAAATATAAATTCCACACAAGCACTCATAAAAACCAAAAAGAGCCAACTTACTCTAGCATTCAATTTCCCTAAGCATAAATTAAAGGTCAATTTTATTTTCCTAGGAATTTAGGAAGATTCACAAGAAGACAATTCTAGGTGTTTTCACGACAATGCAAGCAAAAATTTTGAAATCCATATTTTTGCATTCAGGAACATTCCAGAAAAATCCGGGATGTTACAACACCTAATCAGGAGGCTTTGCCATGAAGTTTTGTGTACTGAGTACTAGAGGCACCACAGCGGCTACATCCTAAGGAGGCACAAATCCTTTTCGCACAATACGTGCTCTTCTCGCCAACAAGCAGAACAGTTTCACAGACTATTCTTGAGCAACCGCGCTCTCTTTCGTCGCAACGCCGACTACTTTTTTTGTCTGTCTCTTAAGGTCACTCGGGTAGCATGCACCTTAATCCATGAAACCTTGGCTCTTTCTGTCATGCCTAACGTCTCTACATACGTAAACGAGTCCATCGCATACATGCTACGAGCAACGGCTAATGCAGGGACCAGGTGCTTAAACGTAATAGGCTAACTACTCTGGAGAAATACGACCAAAACAAGAGCATGACACAGCATTTACACTTATATTCATTATCCAATGAATTTTAGTACTTTCATTGTACTCTACAAAAATGCTACATAATGTACGCATCTTTTCTTTCAGGTCAAGCTTTGGCTAACTACTCGGCGTGACTCCAGCAGCTCACCTGATGCATAAGCACGGGGGCTGGACGCCGCAAAACTACTCGGCGTGGCACCAGCAGCTCACCTGGCACATAAGCTAGGGGGCTGGACGTCACAGAACTACTTGAATGATGACTTCCGTGAAGACAAAGACCCTTGGATTGATTATTCAATCATTCCAAGGCTCGGGGGCTGATAAGCTACACCCATCAATCGTTTTTTTTCAAGACAAAAGAAGCAGATTCAAGATTTGACCCTCAGCTTGATTCTTCTATTCAAACTAAGGCTCGGGGGCTACTCCATATAGAGTGTGACTTTCGCCGCTCTCCATACATCAAGATGATCAAGACTTTGAGCACACCATACCCTCATGGCAGCTTTGATTCACTTTGAAGATTCAACCAGACAAGTACTCAAGAAGCACTGAAACTACTCGGCTAGGATCTGAAAAGTACTCGAAGACTGCTGCATACGGCTATGAAGCGCTCGAGGGCTTATCGGGCATAGAATCCCCGGTATCCGCAAGGAAGGAAGAAGGCGGACTCCTATTAGAATTCCCCTGTAATCCTACTAGGACTCATACCCTGTAATCCTACTAGGACTCCTATCTTGTAACCTACTAGTAATCCTGTCCCTCTGGAGTATTTAAAGGAGGGCAGGGGTTCCTAGATCAGTAGGCACAACATGAGGGATAATCCTCATACCTCAAACACCTCAGTGCAGGGCGCAATATACAATACTCCATACAGGACATAGGGTACGCTACTTTGGCGGCCCGAACCTGTCTAAATTGTGTCTTGTGTCCCATGTTTACCTTCAGGTTCCAGTTCCAGCGATCCCCCACTGCACAAATCACTACCTTGGGGACCCCCCATAGTAGGCTAATCGGTATAAAAAACCGACACTATTCATGTGGTCGAAGAGCTCGAGAAGCATAAGCAATGACTCGGCTTTCTTGCATCAGTACACAACCAAGACCGATACCAGAAGCATCACAATAGACATCAAAAGGCTTAGATGTGTCCGGTTGAGCCAATACGGGTGCCGTGCTAAGGAGTTCTCTCATTGTGTGGAATGCATGTTCACACTTGTTGCTCCATACGATCTTTACTCCTTTCTTGAGCAATTCAGTCATTGGTTTAGCAATCTTTGCTCCCGCTAACCATAGGCTCATGCTTTTATTCTTTATTCTTGAGATTGGCTCGTGTGTGTGTCATTGCCTTATTTTTTACAATGGCTTACCCATATATGAGCTTTGGTTTATTACTTGAGCATATTGTCCTGAGTACGTATTTAGTAAATTTTTTCAAATCACCGCTATCCTTTGGGAAAATATAAATATGACACCCTAAATACTTTCGGGTGAAATGCTACAATGGTATATTCGTGTGCATGCATATTTATGCATAGCGTAAAAAATACAAACAAGCATTTCTGACTCCTGTGTGAGGGATGGCATTGGTTAAAAGATTTACAAATACTTGTTCTTGGCTATATGATTAAGAAGTCCATTGCTTATATAGGCTAACTTTGTTTTGTTTTCTCCAAATGGATGAAAACAGGTTAGTGTTTGACTTGCCGACCAACTTCGTTGAAAATCTAGAGTTGCTGGTGAGAAGGGTTCGAACTCCCTCCTCAGATCACTCTTTCGACAACCAAACTAGTTATCCCAGCACCATCTGCTCCTAAAGCTATGGCTGAGAAGACTCTTTAGGACTTCTCCATCCCCTCCACCGACAATGTGACCACTTGGCCCTCTATCAACATTGGGATGTTAACTTCGAGCTCAAGATGACTCTAGTCAATGTGGTGTAGGCTAGCCCATTCAGTAGGAAGCCTAACAAGGATGTCAAAGTGCATCTCCAACACTTCCTTGGTCTCTGTGACACCATCACTATAAGGGGAGTCACGAACTCACGGTAGATGCTATCAGACTCCACCTGTTCCCCTTCTTCATCCTCGGGAAGGTGAAGCAATGGTTCTACAAGGACAAGGAACTGTCAATACATGGGACAAAGTGGCGTTCCTCACCATGTTCTTCCCATTGGGCAAAACTAATGCACTTCATGGAAGAATCACTAGTTTCTAGCAATCGTGATTGGGGACAGCTGGCTCATCCTTGAAAGCTTCTACAATGGGATAACCACGACATCACGTGCCCACATCGATGCTGCTTCTTGAGGAGCTTCCTCAAAGTTACCATTGCTAGAGCCACAGCTCTTGTCGAGAACATGGTCTCAAATCAAGGTTGGAGTGAGGACTAACTTTAACCTCCACTAGTAGAGAAACCACTTTTGGTTCGGTACCTTTAGTCCCAGCCACATTTGGCACCGGGACTAATGGGTGCATTAGTCCCGGGTCCAAAGGCTAGGGCAAGGGGGGCATTTAGTCCCGGTAGGAGCCATCAATTGGGACTAAATGGTCCCATTTAGTCCCGGCTGGTGACTCTAGCCGAGACTAAAGGGTGGCGCGCACTTTAGTCCCGGGCAGTGGCTCAAGCCGGGACTAAAGGGCACAATATTTTGTCCCAGTTCGAGCCACCGCCCGGGACTAAAGGGCACACCACCCTTTAGTCCCTGCTGGTGGCTCCAGCCAGGGCTAAATGGCACGATTTAATCCTGGTTGGAGCCACCAATCAGGACTAATGTCCCTCCTATAAAAGGTCGTCTTCCTACTCCAGTCCGGCCGAGCCATGAACACAGAGCTCATTCATGACATCGGCCGGGTCTAGGGGGAGTTCTTGCCAATTTTCCATGGTTTTTGAAGATTTAGCTCCTCCAAGTGGTCTAAAAGGATCACATCTTCATCCTCTCATCTTCCACAATTAGTATTTCTTGTTTCTTCCTTTGTACATAAAGAAATATGAGTTTTATTAGATTGGAGAGATGGGTGATTTTTGTTTTTTGAAAGCATAATTAAGCTATGGATTTCTTGGTAGTTTGCATTAATAAGTTTAGTTTTTGGTACATATAGAAATTCTTTCTTAGTATTTAGTTTTTATTTTAGTTTTGTTTTTCATTTGTATTTAGACTTTAGTTATTTATTCCAATTAATTAGAGATTCATGTTTTGCATAAGTAATTTCTTTGTAGTTTCCATGAATAAAAATTCCTTAGTTGACGATGTTGCTTATTAGATGTTAGTGATAATATTTTGTATATAGAACATAGTTATTTATTCAGTTTGATTAGAGGGTAATGTGGTGCTTATTTAATATTAATTTTAAATGTAGCTTTGTGACCTAGGATGGTGTTGACAGTCCTTACAACGGAAAATCCGACCGTCAATAGGCTTAGAAAACCAATAAAGATCAAGCATAACTTAGATATTAGTATTCAAATAATGCTATACCATGCATATCTGGAATATATTTGAGTACAGGGACTACGGTGCAAAAGATGGACGAAACCAGGCGCAGACCCAGGTCGGCCGACCTAGCTAGGTCGGGCGACTGGGCCTGAACCCCAATCGAGCCCATTTTCCACACTGGTCAAGAAGCACACAAAGGAAGGATCATGGTCGTTGAATCATGGTCGGTTCAAGTCAAGGGTGAGGATGAGCCATGTGTCACTCCTACTGATTGAAGGGCCCACACCTCAACTCATTTGCACCTAAACAGAGTATACCCACCTGGAACCGTCATAAGGACCCACATGGCAGTCTACCAGAGAAAAGTGGGGCCGAAAGGCGGCGGAACCAGGTCGGCCGACCTGGCTAGGTCGGCCGACTTGGGCCTGCGGCCGTTTCGCTCCCCCCTTGACCCGTACCTGTAAACCGCCATCAGGAGTCCATCTGAGCCATGCAATGCTGAAGACGGTGCATCCTAGGGTCGACCGACCTTGGTACATCGGCCGACCTAGACCCACCTCCAAACTGCCACAACCGCCTCTGGCCGGCTCCAACCACCTATGTGATGCTATAAATACCTGCAAAGGGCGCCGTACTCAACACACACCAGAAGAAGAGCTCTCCTTGCTACAAGCTTAGTCTTAGTCTTAGTAGTGATAGTCATAGTGTTAGATCTTCTGAAGGGCTTCCGGAGGAGTCTTGGTAAGTTCTAGAGTTCAGTTCTTGTATTCTCTTACTTATTTGTAGTACTCTGAGCTTAATGGAAATACCTTCATACTTATGTTGTATGCCTTAGTTATATCTTATCCACTTAGTATATACTACTTATGTCTTGCACCTTATTCAAGTGAATGTATGCTATGACATTGGCTCAATGTGCCTCTTGGTTGCTCTATTTATTAACGTGATAGATAGAGTTGTATTACATATTGCAAGCATGGTGTTTGGGATATGGAATGCTGTTGCGGGTATCGCTGCCCCACGGATTAGTAGAGGTAGGCAGCAGGTGGTGACAACCCTGTCCGTCCTTTGTAATCCTCCACGTACAGGAGTGGGTATTAGGCCTTTATGATAAGACGTCCTACTGTCGTCCCTTGATGAGGGAAGCACTGGACACCTCGATATGTCCTCTTGCATATAATCATTGAGTGAGCTTGTATAGGGTATTGTAGTATATCCAAGTCCCATATGTATGATGCTATTGAACCCTTTGTAATCTTTACTAATGTACTGTTACTAACTAAGACTACTTTAATGATGAGCAATGAACTTCTATGTGTCGCATTACCCATTCATTTCTATATCATTTACCCCTGCTTAGGTTATGGTATATTAATTGTTGTTGTAAGCAATTGCATTAGAATGACACCTCTCTTTTAACTAAATGCTTTCCCTGCGGATAAAAAAATAACGATACTCTGGAATACTCCCGGGTGAAATGCTACAACGTACTTCTGTGCGCTTGCAGAATATCTGTAACGTCTAGATTTACGATGAAGTATCTCTAGTACCATCACTACTCTAAGTGGTAATGCTAAGAAATACCAATAGATGGTAATTTTCATTTATTGCATAAGTAAAATTAGTTTTTGACCTAGCTATTAATAAATTTCCTAAACATGTAGATCGACCGACGATGGATGTATAATGCCGACAGACGTTCAGCTGAATTCATGGAAGGCATGAATTATTTCCTACATGTGGCTGAGAAAAATAAGAAGAATGATTTCATGTGTTGCCCTTGTAGGGTCTAAAAGAACCAGAAGGATCATAGTTCAAGGAAGGTCCTTCATGCCCACTTGATTAGACATGGTTTCATGGCTAACTACAGTTGTTGGACCAGCCACGAAGAAAGAGGTGTTATAATGGAAGGCGATGAAAATGAGATTAACAACAACATTCTCAGATTTGCTGAATATCATGCCTTTGCTGATACTGCAATGGATGATGCTAAGGAAGAGGCTGAAGAAGATGCGCCTGCCGATGATCTTGGTAAGATGTTGCAAGATGCAAAGGACATAAGCGAAACTGAGAAGGAGATGCCAAAGTTCTAGCGCATGTTAGAGGACCACCACAAACTTTTGTACCCAGATTGCGAAAAGGGACTCAAAAATTGGGGAGCACACTGGATTTGCTGCAATGGAAGTCAAGAAATGATGTATCGGACAAGGGGTTTGATAAAAGTTACTAAAAATCATAAAGAAGATGCTTCCTAAGGATAACGAATTGCCCTCGACAACATACGAAGCATAAAAGCTCATTTGCTCACTAGGGTTGGAGGTGCAGAAGATATATGCATGTTCGAATGACTGCATCTTGTACCGCGGTCCTGAGTACGAGAAATTGGATGCATATTCGGCTTGCGGCACCTTGCAGTACAAGATTAGAAAAGACAACCCTGTGATGTCAAGGGAGAGCCTCCCAAAAAGAGAGTTCATGCCAAGGTCATCTTGTATTCCCCTATAATACCACATTTGAAGCGTTATTTCAGAAACAAATAGCATGCTCGGATGATGCAATGGCACAAATAAGAGCGCAAGCGAGACACAAAGTTGAGGCACCCTACCGATGGGTCACAGTGGAGAAAAGTCGACCGAACTTTCCAAGACTTTGCAAAAGATCCAATGAACATAAGGATTGCTTTGAGTACGGACGACCTGAATCCTTTTGGTGAAATGAGCAATAGCCATAGCACTTGGCCTGTGACTATATGTATGTATAATCTTCCTCCATGGCTCTGCATGAAGAGGAAATTCATGATGATGCCTGTGCTTATCCAACGTCCAAGGCAACCTAACAATGACATTGATGTGTATCTCAGGCCATTGGTTGAGGAACTTTTATTGCTGTGGGGAGAAAAGGGTGTATGTATGTGGGATGAGCACAAAAAGGAGGAATTTGACCTACGAGCATTACTGTTCGTAACCATCCACGACTGGCCAGCTCTTAGTAACCTATCAGGACAAACAAATAAGGGATATAGGGCTTGCACGCACTGTTTAGATAATATTGAAAGTATTTATTTGAAACATTGTCGAAAGGTTGTGTACATGGGCCATCGTCGATTTCTTCCTGCCAATCATCGGGTAAGAAAGAAAGGCAAGCATTTCAAAGGAGAGGCTGATTGTCATAACAAGCCTATGCATCATGATGGAAAGGACGTATTTGCTAGGTAAAGGATCTAAAAGTTATTTTTGGAAAGGGGCCAGGTAGCCATGCTGTTCCTAACAATATTAAAGGGTTGGCACCCATGCTTAAGAAGATGTCTATATTTTGGGAGCTAACATATTGGGAAGTCTTAGAGGTCCGCAACGCAATTGACGTCATGCACCTGACGAAGAATCTTTGCAACAACTTGATAGCATTCCTAGGCACTTATGGGAAGTCAAAAGATACACTGGAATCATGCCAGGATCTGAAGGATATGGAAGAACGAGATGCCCTACATCCAAAAGAGAGGGACAATGGGCGAAATTACTTGAGTCCTACCAGCTTCACTCTTAGCAAAGAAGAGAAGGAAAGCATGTTCAAATGCCTCAATAGTATCAAGGTGCCCTCTGGATACTCAATGAACATTAAGGAAATATTAAATATGCTAGAGAAGAAATTCACAAACCTAAAGTCCCACAACTGCCACGTGCTGATGACACAGCTACTACCAGCTGCACTGAGGGGAGTTCTTCCATAGAATCAAAGATTAGCTATCGTAAAGCTAGTGCATTACTCAACGCAATTTCTTAGAAGGTAATCGATCTAGACAATCTACTAAAGCTGCAGGTTGATGTGGCCCAATGCTTGGTGAACTTCGAAATGGTATTTCCACTATCGTTCTTCAACATTATGACGCATCTACTAGTTCATCTTGTCAGAGGGATTGAAATTCTGGGTCCTGTCTTCTTGCACAATATGTTCCCATTGAAGAGGCTCATGGGAATCCTAAAGAAATATGTTTGTAACCGTGCTCGACCAGAAGGATGCATATCAAAGTGCTACGGAACAAATGAGGTCATCGAGTTTTGTGTTGACTTCATCGACGATCTCAAAGCGATTGGTGTTCCTAAATCACAGCATGAGGGAAGACTCGGTGGAAAGGGAACAATAGGAAAGAAAGTTGTTGCTACTAGAGATGATGATTTATTCAACAGGACACACTATACTATTCTACAACAATCATCCTTGGTGAGTCCTTATATATATATAAACACAAGAAGATTGTATACGTTGAATTCTCGGGGAAGTCTGAGACCTAGATTAGATGTAAACACAATGATACTTTTTCTGGTTGGTTGTAGAAACATCTAGTGCGCAATATGGACATACATGAATAGCTAGCATGGTTGGTCAGGGGTCCCTCCTTCACAGTCTTGACATTCCAAGGATACGAGATTAATGGGAATACATACTACACAGTATCCCAAGATAAAAAGAGCACCAATCAAAACAGTGGCATCCGTATAGATGCCCTTGACAATTATGTAGAGGAGATATGAGAACTAGACTATGACCCATTTTTGAAAGTGCCTCTGTTTCGGTGCAAATGGGTGAAGCTCATTAGGGTATCAAAAGACAAATATGGAATAACAATAGTGGGCCTCAATAATCTTGGTTACAGGGGACGAACCATTCGTCCTAGCCAAGGATGTGGCTCAGGTTTTCTATATGAAGGACATGTCTAGCAATCCGAAGAAGGGGAACAAGCAAACAGACAAGTCAAATGACGAGCCAAGGTGACACATACTTCTTTCCGGAAAAAGAGATATCGTCGGCATCGAGGGCAAAACAGACATGTCAAAGGATTATGATAAGTTCGACGAGATTTCTCCCTTCGTCGTGAATGTTGACCCAAGCATACTTTTGGCCAATGAGGATGCTCCATACGCATGTAGTGATCATAAGCAAGGGACATTCATGAAAAAGAAGACCATTACCATTGTAGATCGTGACATTTAATGTATTGTTAGAACCATTATGTAAGACATTGAGCATGCAGTCTCCTACTAATAATTTATGTTTATGTGAGGAGTTGTATCATATTTTATCAACCCACGCATCTCATTAAGAACGTATGAAACTAATTTAATTATATATTGGCCAAAAAATAATAGATAAACATAATATTAGTCATAAGCACAACTAGTAAATGAAATAAAAAACTAATCTAAATATATATTTTCTAGCTAATAAATAATAATCATAATATAAGTCATATTAGCACATGTAGTAAATGGAATAAATTTGGGTAATAAATTTTTAGTAAAAAAGTAAACATATTAAAAATGAAAATGACCCCTTTAGTCCCGGTTTGAGCCACGAACCGGGACTAAAGGTGTCGGTGGCGCGACCTTTAGTCCTGGGTCGTGGCTCGACCCGGTACTAAAGGTGGTTTTAATCCCGGTTGGAGCCACCAATCAGGACTAAAGCCCCTGCCATCCCTTATATGCTCTCCCTCCCCCGCCCAGCCAAGCAGAACGGCATAAGCTGCTCGTGTTCATGGCGCCACCCGGGTGAGGGACGAGAGAGTCTCTCAATCCTTTCCTAGTTTTTTTAAAGATTTTAACTCTCCCAAGTGTTCTAAATGACCGCATTTTCATCCTTTAATCTTCTACAATTAGTTTTTCTTCTTCATTCTTTTGTAGATAGCAAAATTTGAGTTTTTTGTATTGATGAGATTAATGAATTTTAGCACAATTTTGAGTTATGAATTTGTTGATAGTTTGCATTAATAGATGTTGTTGAGCTTAAGGTGTTGCTTAGTATTTATTTTTTATTTTCATTTTGTATTTAGAGTTTAGTGATTTATTCAATACTAAGATATGAATTTGTTAGTAGTTTGCATTTAATAGTTGTTGGTAGTTTGCATTTAACTTTACACATGCACTAAGCCATATTCATATCGTGTTAATGTTAAATTTCAAGCGGACACAACCTGACACATTTGGACGCAACTGGAACGACTAGGCATACAACAATTTATGGAGAGGTTTTGGATAAAACCCTATAAGACGGTCGACGGTGCGTACATAAACTATCCTTTTTATCTCATGAAGAAGCATGGCGTGGATGGAAATTAATTTAGTGATTAACAACTAATTAAGTCAAATAATTATTAAATGTGTTGGGCTTTTATGTATCATATTGTAATAAGAATTATTATTATTAAGTGCATTTTCGCTTCCCGCACAAATCTAGCCCTCTTTTGGTTTAGTTTAAGTTCTTTTACTAAATAAACTAATATCTATTCATACTATATCATTATTACAAAAAAACTGCAAAAAATAATAAATAATATTTTCTTATATTAGTGCTTATAAAATTTACTAAATATTTTGTTTGTTTATTTAATATTAGCCAAAAACTGATAATTAATCTAGTTGATGGGGATGTATAGATTTTCCTAATAGACCACTCAACACTCACGCATTCTCTCCAGGCCTTTTATACGCATGTACATGATGATCATACAATGGCAACGTGTATCTGCAGCAAGGTTGGTAGCCATGATACTTACGTCTTCCATAACCATGAAAAGCCAAAGTTGGTGGAGTTACTCCTCTCGATGGTTTTACAGTGAGCCGGAAAAATATTAATGTTTCCAAGGCTTTTTTGGAAGAAGCATGTAAAAGGCTATGTTGGGAACTGAAAGTGCATCTAGGCCCTCAAGTAGATTTTGGTGAATTGAGTGACAAAGCGATTAAAGGACTAACTTGTTTGTTTAAGTGCATGAGCAGGGATCTATTCTTATAATTCATTTACGATCAATATGCTCATGATATATTTGTGGTTAATCAAAGCAAGCAAGTATGATCCCATGATTTCTAGATTGATTAGTGGCAAGTCTTTGATGTTTGTGATGGAGACATGGGTCTATGCATGATATGTGGTCTCTAATTGCTTAAGATGGACTGTCATTAAATATTGGGATGTTAATTTCAATGAAGATTGTTTGGAACATTATTGGTCTCATGTCATGGATGCTCTTTGGACAAGACATGAGACATTATCACTATAATGAAGATAGAGATTTATGGATCAGCTAAGAAAAGAAGAAGAATACATAAGATTGGATATTGCAAGGCTTCATGTGTGTATGATAAAATGACATGAGCATATATGTTATATATTGGTCTTAATTGGAAGCTTGCAATTCATGGGATATTATTTATCAATCAAGAACAAGCATTTGAAGAATCTTTCAAATGGAGTTCATTCAAAGGCAAAGCAAAGTCGACTTGATGATACAAGGGTAAGTGATGAAGAAGCAAATCGAGATGACTAGAGCGAGGGACTAAGCAAGCTAAGGTGCAAATTGCTAAGGTGAAGTATCTAGTGTCCGGGGTGTGTTCGAAGTATCATATCCAAGTCTCATCAAGAGAAGCAATTCAATGCATATATATGTTATGATTGATAAAGAGAGTGACTTATGGATTGAAGTGAACTCAAATATAAGATATGAAAAATCCTAAGTCATTAGCTCAAGGTGGATATGCTCAGTTGAAGATACAATGTTGAAAGCCCTCAAAGAAGTGATTGATCAAGTATTGGCATGATTGTTGACATACAAGCTCAAGTGGTTGATTTATGATTCATCTTATGTCTTGAGTATAGGTATGCCGTACTATCAAGAGGGATGCAACATTGATTGAATGACAATCTCCAAAAGTGCTCAAGTGAACCCATGTGAGTCTAACCATGAGAGTTTCTAACTTAGTGTGGGTTCTCTGGCAAAAATCGGTTAAACCAGTTTTTGTGGCCTGAGTGTCTAACGGCTAGTTGGTTTGAAATCCGGTGAAACTGGTTTTGGCAACCGGTGGAACCGGTTTTCTCTGACAGAAAAACAGCTAGTTTTTGGAGGGATGGGTATTTATACCCATGAGCTCCTCTTGAAGGGGCTGCTGGCTCAGCTCGACTTTAACACCTCCTAGAAGCCAGCAGAGCTCTCCCCAACCTCTCTTTGTGAGATTTGAGCAATCCTTGTGAGATTCTTGAGTTGGGTTGAGAGAGTGACTTGTGTGTGAGCATTGGAGAGCAATCCAATCCTTGAGCACTTGTGGTTTCGTCAAGCAATCGTTGAAGCATTTGTTACTCTTGGAGGTTCTTCCTCCTAGACGGCTAGGCGTTGCCCGGTGAGCTACCGAAGTGTGTGGTGAGCCACGGGATCGTTTGTGAAGGTTTCACCTCGCCTCTGCAAGGGAAGAGGTCACTTAGTGGAAGGAGGAGATAGCTTGACCTTGTGTGGTCGTATAAGCTTCCTCAACGGAGAGTAGGATTCACCGTGCCTTGGTGGCTGCTTGGTGCGAGCGGTGAATCCGAACTTCGGGAGAAAAATCTCTTTGCCTCTTGGTTTGAGCTCTTTCCTCATATTGTCATTTCTAGCATATTACTTGTGCTTCCACTTCGATCTACTTTGGTGTGTTGAGCTGTGTGCAGGGGCTCCATTGGAACACTTGGAAACATCCCTGGAAGCTTCACACCATTTGTGGTTTGTGCTAGAATTCGTAGAGGGGAAATATACTTGTTAGTGCAATCTGTGCAGGAACCGGTTTTACCGGTTTGGGAAACCGGTAATACTGGTTTTGGTGCTGACAGTTGGAATTAGTTTTTGTAAACTGCAGATTCGCCTATTCACCCCCCTCTAGGCGACATCAAGGTCCTTTCAATTGGTATCAGAGCTTGGCTTCACATCCCAGCTTAACCGCCGTGAAGAAAAGATGTCGATTGAGGTACATTTTGAGCCACTTGAGCTTGATGGCTCAAACTATGCTTCTTGGTTTGGTAATGTTCATAATACTCTTAGAAATATAGATCCTGTAATTGAACATATTTTAGTTGCTAGCATTCTACCTCCTAACTTTGATTATGACAACATTGGTTTGTCAAACCTCACTCAAAAGGAGCTAGCTTGCACGCAACTCAATGCTTGTGTTACTGACTTCTTGCGAAGTTCTGTTTGTAAAGATTTATGGGATATCATCTCTAGCAAGGAAGGAATCCGAAGAGATGCACATCTCATTTGGACTCTCATCACGGATATATTTGAAGATTTTGAAAGTGATGATGAAGAACAAGAAGTCATGGAGTCACCTGAGAAATGCTCATCTACATCAACAATATCTTGTGAGCCTCAGGTGACCTCATCTATGGAGCAAGAGAGCAACAATGAGCAAAACATGGTTCCTGTGCAGGAACCGGTTTTACCGGTTTGCAACCCCGGTTTTACCGGTTCTGCCAGAGAGCACATGTGCAGCTCTGCTCAAGGCACAAGCGATGACTCAAGCAAAGCCTCCACGTCAACATGTTCATCCTCCAGTGATGAAAGCATAATGTGCTTGGTGGCCAAGAAGAAGAAGCAGAAGAAGACCAAGAAAGGCAAAGGTCAAATTGATGGGAGACTAAGTTCTTTGACCAAAGAACTAGAGGCTCTCAAATCATCACATGCCTCCTTGGTCAGTAAGTATGAAATCTTGTTAAAGGATTATGCTTGTGCTACTGATTTATCTACTTGTGTAGCATCCTTAGAACAAGAAAAACAAATGCTTAGTGCTCAACTCGAGAAGCTCACTAGTGAGCATATGAAATTGCAAGGCACTCACAAGGAACTTGAATATTCCCATGAGATGCTTGTTGATTCATATGCTTTGCTAGAAACATCTCATGAGGTCATGATTACATCGGTAAAGTATCTTGAACCTCATACACACACATGCACACATCAATTCTACTTTATTGTGTGAAAAACCGTGTTGCTCCCAAGCAACCAAATCTTGTGGTGAGCATGTTTTTGTAGAGTCTTGTGATGATCTCCTTGCTGAAGAATTGGAAGACATGAAGCAAGAGAGAGAAAAGATCAAGAATGACTTGGTCAAGCTTAAGGGAAAGGGCCAAGTGCAACCTTCTCAAGATAACCGTGAAAACATGGTGAATAAGCTTGAGAAGGGATCAATGGTCACTGGCTTAATCCCTAAGCATGACAAGCAAGTCAACAAGAACAAGACTCAAGAAATGAGGAAAAAGGGACTTGATCACATACAATGCTTCGAATGCTCAAACATGGGGCATTATGCATCCATGTGCCCCATCAAGCTTAAAAGCAAGGCAAAGAAGCAGAGAGGATCCAAGAAGAGGGCATGCTACAAATGTAAGGAAGTTGGACACTTGATTGATGCATGTCCTTTGAAGAAGGTGGAGCTGCCTGTGCAAAACCGGTTTAACCGGTTACAGGAACCGGTAAAACCGGTTCTGCCTGAGGCAGTGCATCAACTCCACAAGAAGAGTGATCAAGCCAAGTCTGTAAAACAAAAGGCTAGCAAGAAGCAAGAGATCAAGAAAAAGAGCAAATCATCATCAAGCAAGATCAAAAGCCGCATTTGCTATGTTTGTCGCTCAAAGGGGCATATGGGTAAGGATTGTCCAAATGGTAATGCTCCAAAATCTGATCTTCTCCATTATGATTTTGCTGAGCTTGTGAAGGACAAAGCTGGCACTTATGCTACTAGAGTGATTAGTTCACCTCAAACTAGCATAAGAGCTATTTGGGTTCCCAAGTTTCTTGTCACTAACCTTAAAGGACCCAACATGGCTTGGGTACCTAAAAGCAATTGCTAGACCTGCAGGGGAAGAGAGATGCATTGGGTTTTGGCAAATGAATCAATATATGTGAACTTCTCCAACTTGCCAAAGCATCACTAAATCAGCTATATCATTTCCAATGACATCTCGGTAACATGCTTTAATTGGTTGACTTATACATATTCCTCTTTGTGAATACAAGCATATCATCTTTGTTATGGATGCTTGGATATGTCTAAGTCTCTTATCTCCACTATTTATTCCCCATATGCCATAAGATGCTTTTAATGGCTCTCTAGTAGAGCATATTACTTTGAAGTGCAAGAACATAAGAAATCAATGAAGAAAGAATTTCTTGGATCTTATAAAGCTACATTTCCACTGATATGGAAGCTGCCAGGAAAAGCCGGTTTGGCAAATCGGTTCCACCGGTTTGGCCCAGTGTACACTTAATCTCCGATTGACTCTAGATCTTCCGATGCGAAGGTCTGGTAGCCTCGGATTCGCACCAGAAGTTCCGGACAGGAGTACCAGAATTTCCGGCAGAGGTTTAACTGTCCGGATTCATCTAAAGTGGAATATTGTAAGAAATTCTTTCAGCACTTCAATGGCATACAGATTCATATGCTATCTTTGTGGTAGTAAGTTTTCTTGGCACCATTTCAATAAATGCAATTTATTTATGTGCCGGGACCAAATTGTGAAATAAACTCCTCAAACCCATTAAATTGAACAAGTGCATGTGACAAGTGATTCAAACACTTGATGCACCTATTGAGGGGGAGTTCATTCTACAATTTGTGTCCTTGAGACTAACGATTTCTTTTAGTGATCTTGTAGTCTCATGTGTGAGAGTTTGTCTCTCTTTGAAGCAAGCTATGTCTTTTGTTCAAAATTGGTAAAAGAGTATCTACCTCCTCTTTGGACAATGAATTAACTTATTAAATAGCTGCTTGCCATAATATAGATTAAATCCCTTTGCTTGGCTTTGTGACAAGATTGATGCATGTGAGCTTGTCTTCCACTCATATACACATATGCATCAAGAAAAAGGAATTTAACCTATATTGTGAAGTTTCATCTTTTAGTGATCCTTTATGCCTCTCCAATTCAAAGGTCACTAAATGATGAAAATAGGTCTTGTGCTATTTAATACATTTCTCTTCTATGATGCATAAAAAGGGAAAAACATAAAGAGAAAAGGCATTTGGATTATATTGATAATGCACAAGCCCTTTGATATGAATCTTCACCATTGTGAAGAAAGGATTAGCTAGAGGCCAAGGTATGTGTCTTTAACCCATGTTTTTACATTGAGCATCTAGGCCTCATAATCTATGCTAGTGTGTGCATTCTTGCATGTAACTCTCTCAAGTCCCGTTCTTTATACCTATTAGATGTTTAGTAAATTCCTTTTTTAAAATTGACTAAGTGTCATATGTTCCATAAAAACGGTTAAAGGAATATGCTAAACATTCTAATATGGTTCTTGACTTGATGTGTTGCATGCTTATGTGCCATAGGATAGTTTTTGAAAAATCCAACTAGCATGATAGGACTTGTGTGTATTTGAAAAATATTTGGTTCTTGGTCTTTGTGACCTAATCGATCTGTTTGTGACTATTGTTGCCCTTGATTGATTGATGGCTAGTCACAAATGGTGAGATTTTCCTCAAGTCCATAAAATTCTTTATCTTTCCCAACCCTCTTGGAAGAATCAAGGAGGTTTGATGAATATTGGAAAATCATAATCTTTCAATGCAAAATCTTGTTCCTGACACAATCCTAAGTTTATCTATCCCATCTGATCAGGATTCAAGTGTTAAAGAGATCAAAATCAACTTTTTGGGTTTCCCAGCAAAAACCGGTATTACCGGTTTGGCAAACCGGTATTACCGCTTTTGGCCGGGCCCACGACCTTATCTCTTTAACTCAGCACATCTTACCCCTTCACCCCTCATTCACTCCACCTCTCACCTAGGCCCGACCCTCTCTCTCTCCCAAGGCCTCCACGGCCGAACCTTGCTCCCCCATGGCGATTTGAAGGCCCCCAAGAAGAGAAGCTCGGCCCCTTTGATTCTTGTGAAGACATTGGTGCTGGAGGTCGGTTTCACCGGAGTGGAAACTGCTTTGGATTCAAAAGCTCATGCGGCCTAGGTATTCCGAGGTACTAAATGTTCCCATCGCCCGATCTATCTTCTCGTTGCATATCTGTTGAAACCCTTTGAGGAATCATGTCCTAGTATGCCCAGGAAGCTACCCCTTGAATGGTTTTGGATTTGGTGGGCTACATTTTGAACATGGGCGATTTAGGGTTCTGCCCCAGGAACCGGTTTCACCAGTTCATAAAACCGGTTTCACCGGTTTGGGCAGGCCGACCCTAGGTAATCCATTCTCAACGTGTAACCTTCTATCAAGTTTGTAGGACTTTTTCTCATGGATATAATCTGTTGTTCCCACGCTTTTGGCCATTCATCTTGCTCAGCTAGAATATTCTGTGAACTACCATGTGCTAGGTCTGTTGGTCAAGGAATATATTTTGTGGACATGGATTTTAAGTTCTGTTGATCATATCCTTCAAATCCATCTTTTACTCATGACCTAGACCTGATCTTTATGCTCTGTGTAAAACCGGTTTCATTGGTTTGGAAAACCAGTTTCACCGGTTCTGCACAGATCTGTGGCCAGCTGATCTTAAATTCCAATCTTGTAATTCTTTTTTATCTCCAAATCATTCCTGTGTCCTAATATATGTGTTCACAACCCTTTTGACCAGGAGATTATATTTTACAAAAGGAGATCAAAGGAAATGGCCGATGAACAAGGTGGTTCTGGTTCGGGAGGATTTTTTGATGATGATCCTCCTAGGCGCAGTGGGCACAATCTGAGGCCTAGGAAAAAGAGAGCAGCTTCTAGAGACATTGAAGATGTTCATGAAGAAGCTGTGGATACATCAAGTGATGATGATGAGGCTAGTGATGAAAATTATCGGGTTGAGCATCGTCAAGGGAAGGAAAGAGCTGTTGAGAGCAGCGAAGAAGAAGAGGGTGGTGGAGGTGCTGGTGATGAAGGAGAAGAGGAAGGTGTTGCTGGTGAGGAAGAGGAAGAAGAAGAGGAAGATGATGAGACGGCTATGCCTGAAATCAGAAAGCCTGTTGCTCCAAGAAGAGGAGAAAATTATCTTCTAGGTGGTATGACTGATGTGGCTAGGAAAAGAGGAGAGAAAATTATATTGGCACTCCTAAGACAGCCACTGACTACAGGTTTCATACTTTATTCCATCAAGATTATTATTCTAGTGCTATCATTGGGAAGAAGGGTCACATAGAGGCCGAGTCAAAGTGGATTGACTGCGATTACATGGCAAGATTTAATGATCCTATCTTCAAAGAGATCATCGAGGTGGTTACCAACACTAGAATCAAAAGAATCATGAAATTCAAGTGTTCTTGGAATAAAGAAATAATTGCTCAGTTCTATGCCACCTTATATGTTGAGGAGGGAGTGTTGACGGTCCTTATAACATAAAATCCGACCGTCACTAGGCTCAGAAACCAATAAAGATCAAGGAATAACTTAGACATTAGTATTCAAATAATAGTATACCATGCATATCTGGAACATATTTGAGTACAGGGACTACGGTGCAAAAGATGGACGAAACTGGGCACAGGCCCAGGTCGGCCGACCTGGCTAGGTCGGGCGACCTGGCCTGAGCCCCGTTCAAGCCCATTTCTCACACAGGTCAAGAAGCACACTAAGGAAGGATCTTGAACGTTGATTCATGGTCGGTAGAAGTTAAGGGTGAAGGATGAGCCACATGTCCATCACATGGATTGAAGGGCCCACAACCAGAGACAAATGTACCCAAACTTACAGAACCCAACTGGAACCGACCTTAGGACCCACATGTAAGCCTCCCAGAGGAAGGTGGGCCCTAATGGCGGTTATGGGGGGTCGACCGACCCAGCCAGGTTGGCCGATCCCGGCGTGCGTCCGACTCGGCCCTCCTTTGACCTACAACTGTAAACCGCCATGGAGATTACATCTGAGCCGTGAAGTGTTGAAGACGGTGGATCCAAGGGTCGGCCGACCTTGGGGATTCGGCCGACCTGGGCCCACCTCCCAACTGTCTCAACCGCCTCTAGCTGACTCCAACCGCCTTTGTGATGCTACAAATACCTTCAAAGGGCGCCGTACTCAACACACACCAGAAGAAGAGCTCTCCTTTGCTACAAGCTTAGTCTTAGTCTTAGTAGTGATAGTCATAGTGTTTGATCTTCTGAAGGGCTTCTGGAGGAGTCTTGGTAAGTTCTAGAGTTCAGTTCTTGTATTCTCTTACTTACTTGTAATACTCTGAGCTTAATGGAAATACCTTCATACCTATGTTGTATGCCTCAGTTATACTTTATCCACTTAGCATATACTACTTATGTCTTACACCTCAATCAAGTGAATGTATGCTATGACATTGGCTCAATGTGCCTTTTGGTTGCTCTATTTATTAACGTGATAGATAGAGTTGTGTCTCGTATTGATTAAGTTCATGGAAAAGTTCTGGGAGAAGGATTTCCCCATCCGGTATTATGCAAAACACAACAAGAAGTCTACACGAGGTGCAAAAGCACAGACAAAGAAAACACCGGAACAAGCTGTCGACCGCCAGAAAAAGGTAAAACAGGTATGGCGGGTTAAATCAACTGTATCCTCATCTCCAGGGTCAGATGCTGCTTCGTCAAGTTGAATCTTACAAAGGAGACGTCTTCGCTCAACGACGTAAAACACGAGTCCTGCACCGACAGGTACATCGGTGCTAATAGACTAGCTTGGGGGAGGCCCCTCAATAAGGTAAGATCAGGTAAGCATTGTTGAATAAAGTTTTTAGTTCAAATAAAGTTTGTAAATGAGAGCCATCCATGATAATCCCTTAAATCTTTTAAGTCCATGCTTAAATCTTTTATTTTGGATATGATGAAAAGTTGCTCTTATTTCTCTCTTGTGCCTATGTTTCAACCTGTTATTCTCTTTAGTTTTGAGTTTGCTGGTTGAGCATGATCTTTTCTGTTATCTTGTCTATCTGTGGGTAGCATGAGCATGCTCTGGTCTAGGTTGTTGTTGGCTAAGATATGGTAAGACCTGAGTGCCCTAAGATCTTACTAAGCTGGACTTGATAACCGAGTTTTCTCTTTTAAAATAAAACAAAGAGTTCCTTATGGTGATTAAATTCCATACCAAAGCTCATAATGTTTTAAACCCCTACATAAGCAACTTGCTTTGCAATGAGTTTTGTCAAGGTCACTGTGATTCTTAGAGATTTACTTCATGCTTTTAAAACCAAGATCACGTACACACCACCATACACATGTTATACTTCTATTCTGGAAGTAAACATAACACCCATCCATCCACAAAATAAAAGCTCTACATAAGGTTTGGTACTCTTCCCTAACTTTATTGCAAAAAGAGACATGGAGCTGATGAAAAAAAAACAAAAAGAGAAGAGAGATAAAAAGAGAGAGCAAATGAAGGATCTTGGTTCAAAAATAAAGCCATGTCTCTAAAAGCAACTTTATAAAAAGGGAAGAGGGACATTCATATATATAAAAAAAGAGCTATCATTTGCTATGCCATTCACACACATGCACATCTTGGTTTGAAGGTATGATTTATTTCTCCTTGAATCCTGATTTTGACTTTACAATATGTGCATTGCAAGTATGCAATATAGCTCTCCTAGCACAAGCTCCACTCCAATGAGTGACATGAGAGTTGAGAGAGGAAATTGGTAAGGAAATACGCCATGAGTGACCTGAGAGTACCACCTAAGGAACTCCACCTTTTGAAAATCCCAAAACCTCCGGTTTGATTGTCAAGCAAGGTAGAAGGAAAGGTGCTTGGTCTAAGTTGTTCTAGCCATCAACCGCCCAAGACAATGAGAAGCTACAAGCCCCATGAAAGGCCAAGGTAATAAGGGAAGTTTATTTTACCAGCTTATTCAATCCTTGGTAGAATATCTTGCTGAACCACTGGTACTTTTGAGAAGTAATGAGAAGCAACTCCTGATCCACTGAGCTAAAAGTTCTAATCTTTGCTCGAGACGAGCAAAGGTTAAGCTTGGGGGAGTTGTTGACGGTCCATATAACATAAAATCCGACCGTCACTAGGCTCAGAAACCAATAAAGATCAAGGGATGACTTAGACATTAGTATTCAAATAATAGTATAACATGCATATCTAGAATATATTTGAGTACAGGGACTACGGTGCAAAAGATGGACGAAACTGGGCACAGGCCCAGGTCGGCCGACCTGGCTAGGTCGGGCGACCTGGCCTGAGCCCCGTTCAAGCCCATTTCTCACACAGGTCAAGAAGCACACTAAGGAAGGATCTTGAACGTTGATTCATGGTCGGTAGAAGTTAAGGGTGAAGGATGAGCCACATGTCCATCACATGGATTGAAGGGCCCACAACCAGAGACAAATGTACCCAAACCGACAGAACCCAACTGGAACCGACCTTAGGACCCACATGTAAGCCTCCCAGAGGAAGGTGGGCCCTAATGGCGGTTATGGGGGGTCGGCCGACCCAGCCAGGTTGGCCGATCCCGGCGTGCGTCCGACTCGGCCCTCCTTTGACCTACAACTGTAAACCGCCATGGAGATTACATCTGAGCCGTGAAGCGCTGAAGACGGTGGATCCAAGGGTCGGCCGACCTTGGGGATTCAGCCGACCTGGGCCCACCTCCCAACTGTCTCAACCGCCTCTAGCTGACTCCAACCGCCTTTGTGATGCTACAAATACCTGCAAAGGGCGTCGTACTCAACACACACCAGAAGAAGAGCTCTCCTTTGCTACAAGCTTAGTCTTAGTCTTAGTAGTGATAGTCATAGTGTTAGATCTTCTGAAGGGCTTCCGGAGGAGTCTTGGTAAGTTCTAGAGTTCAGTTCTTGTATTCTCTTACTTACTTGTAATACTCTGAGCTTAATGGAAATACCTTCATACTTATGTTGTATGCCTCAGTTATACTTTATCCACTTAGCATATACTACTTATGTCTTACACCTCAATCAAGTGAATGTATGCTATGACATTGGCTCAATGTGACTTTTGGTTGCTCTATTTATTAACGTGATAGATAGAGTTGTGTCTCGTATTGCAAACATGGTGTTTGGGATATGGAATACTATTGAGGGTACCGCTGCCCCACGGATTAGTAGAGGTAGGCGGCAGGTGGTGACAGCCCTGTCCGTCCTTTGTAATCCTCCACGTACGGGAGTGGGTATTAGGCCTTTATGATAAGACGTCCTACTGTCGTTCCTTGATGAGGGAACCACTGGATACCTCGATATGTCCTCTTGCATGCGATCATTGAATGAGCTTGTATAGGGTATTGTAGTATATCCAAGTTCCATAAGTATGATGCTGATGAACCCTTATCAATCTTCACTATTGTACTATACTAACTAAGACTAACATAATGATGAGCATTGAACTTTTGTGTGTCAACCCACTCATTCACTTCTATATCATTTACCCCTATTTAGATTATGGTACATTAATATTGTTGTACGTAAGAGCATTGGATGACACATCTCTCTTTTAACTAAATGCTTTCCCTGCGGATAAACAAATAACGATACTCTGGAATACTCCCGGGTGAAATGCTACAACGTACTTCTGTGTGCTTGCAGAATATCTGTATCGTCTAGATTTACGATGAAGTATCTCTAGTACCATTACTACTCTAAGTGGTGATGCTAAGAAATACCAACCAGCATTTCTGGCGCCGTTGCCAGGGAAAGCAGTGGTTAAAGAGATTTGAACATCCATGCATTTCGTGCAACAAAATTAATTGCCAGTAATCTAGCAGGTTTACCCGTTTTGCTCTGTTTCTCTGTGATGTGAAACAGGGTAGTGCATGACTGGTTTCCAACTACCATCCAACTACGTCGAGAACCCAAATACCATAGGAAGGAGGGTATGCTCTCGTGTCGTAATCCCTCAGGTGTTCTTGTCAGAAACCGAACCAGTCATCGGAGAATCCTCCAACCAAGGAGAACGACCCGTTCCCGTAGCACCCCAACCAGAAGAAGCCATGGCCGACAGGACCATTCGTGACTACTCCGCTCCGTCCACTGCCCAGATTCCTACGGGTCTAGCAGTGGAAGTGGGGGATCATGCTTTTGAGCTGAAGGCTCCGCTTATCAACATGGTGCAGGCTAGCCCCTTCTGTGGGAAAGCCAATGAGGACGCCAGTGCTCACCTGCAGCACTTCCTGGAGGTGTGCAGTACCATCACCATCCGAGGGGTGGATCAAGAGGCCATCAGGCTCCGTTATTCCCATTCTCGCTGCTGGGTAGAGCCAAACAATGGTTCTATTCCAACCGTGAGGCGGTGAATACATGGATCAAGTGCTCCAATGCCTTTTTGGCGAAGTTCTTCCCCATTGGGAAAACCAATGCCCTTCGGGAAAGAATTTCCAGCTTTCAGCAAGAGTCCGGGGAGACGGTCCCGGAAGCGTGGGATCGCTTTCAGGATTACATTCTGGCGTGCCCCTACCATGGCATGCAAGAGTGGCTCCTGCTTCAGAACTTCTACCATGGGCTGTCCCAAACAGTCCGTGAACACATGGATGCTGCTGCTGGAAGGGCATTCCTCTCCTTGACCGTGAATGCCGCCAAGCTTCTCATCGAGAAGATGGTGTCAAACCAATCCTGGAATGACGACCGTCTTCAGGGACCCAAATGCGGTATGCACACCGTAAAGGAGGTGGACATGCTGGCCGCCAAGATGGATCTTATTATGAGCGCCTTGATGACCGCACCAAGGATGGAGGCGCTGACAACAAAGGGCCACTGCACTCACACATGACGTGTGAAGTCTGTGGAGAAACTGGCCACTCGGGGAACAACTGCCCCGAGACACAAGAGGAGGTACAGTTCGTGAACGGCAACAACGGGTACCGGCCTCAAGGGAACTGGAATCAGCAACGCCCATTTTACCAGGGAGGTAACAATAATAACTCTTTCTCCAATCAACCTTCCCTTAAAGATCTTGTCCTTGGTCAGGCCAAGATTAATGAGTCTATTTTCAAGAGGCTTGCTATTAATGATAAGGCTCTGGAGGGCATAAACTCTAAAATAGAAAGTTTGTTCTCCCCCTTCCAAAGCCAGCTGAGTTTTAATAAGATGTTAGAAACCCAATTAGCTCAGTTAGCTGCCGCTGTTCCGTCTGGTGATAAGGGGTGAATTCCCGGACAACCGGATTCGTCCTTTGAAAATGTTAAGGCTGTGTCCACGAGGAGTGGCAAGGCTACTCGGGACCCGGTTCCCCCTAACCATGCAGGGAAAACAGCAGCACCAAGAAAGGAGATCCCCACGGTGGAAGAAGAGCCGGAAGCCGAACTAGCACCAGCTGGACAGACCACGCCGCATGAGTTCTACGACTCCAACGTCTTGCCATTCCCGCAGCGTCAAAAGAAACCATCTGCGGACGAGCAATTCGCCAGGTTCGTAGAAGTTATACAAAAATTGAATATACATGTGCCTTTGCTGGATGCTATGCGGGTACCGACTTATGCGAAGTACTTGAGGGACATTCTCAACAACAAACGTCCACTCCCAAGTACCGAGG
>CM014275.1:43963707-43983945 GCA_004135705.1 Alloteropsis semialata
CTATAAAAGGGCGTCCCCGAGCTCAATTCGCCACACCACCGCCTCCACTTCCTCGCCCACGAGCCCCCAGAGCCTTCCCTTGCTTCCCACGCCGCGCAGCGCCGCCAGAGCTCCGCCGCCCCCTCGCCGCCGCCGCTCCCCTCGGCCCTCACGCGGAGCCGCCGCCTCCCTGCTTCCCCGGCCAAGGTGAGCACGGGGGTGGTTTCCCCGTGGCGCCCTCGTGCTCGTGCGCTGCTCGCCGGGCGTCCCCGCGGCCCGGAGGGCCGGGAACGCCGGCGAGCCGAGGCGCCGCCGCCGCCCGTCCCCTTCCCCTGTTCGGCCGGCGCGGAAAAGAAGAGGCCGCCGTCTTTTTCCGGATACCCCCCTGCTGAGATCCCAAATCCATAAAGAGTCCTCCCACCAATTGCCAAACTTCCAGAAAACCCCCTGTATTTTCCAGTTTTTCCCAAATAAGTCCCTGGCTGTTTACCAAACCCCCCATACACTTATCCAAAATCACAACCAAGTCCTTCCACCTTATTAAATCTTTACAAATAGGTCCCTGGCCCTTTATAATCTCTATAAAGAGGTCCTAAACCCCCTGTTTAAGCCCTAAACCTCCTCTAATTCGTCATTTCATGCGCCAAATCACTCCGGTTTTCCACCAAACTTCACCATGCCTATCTTATATCCATTCCGGCCGAGCTTTACACAAATCATCCCAATATAATTCCGTTTCCTATTTTATTTTGTTCTTTCCTGTTTCCAACTCATCGGTTCAGGAATGTGTTCTCTTATTGTATGTTTGTTTGATCGTGCCCTAGACGACGGAGTGAACGAGGAGGAGCAGTACCGCGAGCAGGACTACGCAGGAGAGTACCGCGAGCCCGACTCCGAGGACCCGTACCCCGAGCAGGATCTCCCAGGAGCTTTTGTTGACGGCAAGTCCAATCCCATCCTTTGATGCATGTTTATCCCATGTTTTATAAACACAACCTATTAAGCCTTTGATTATTGCATTGTTTTAGTTTCAAAACCCGGTTGGTTAGCCACTCCTTGATTGATATGACATTCCTTGATCACCCAGTTATCGCTAAATATGATTTACTCTGTTTAGGTGATAACTTTCTAGAATGCTTAGGTTTAGAATGCATAGGATTTGCTACCCTTACTCAACCATGACTATACACTTGTTTTATCAAAAAGAATAACTGTGTGAGTTGGTTTTGGTTTTGGGTTTTGGGTTTGAAAAGAGTAAAACTGTGTGGATAAAATGGATGGGCATAACTTTGTGAAATGCCATTAAGGAGGCTTGTACCTTTGTGGTTAAGCATGTTGGGAGATATCCATTTTTGTCCGGTTTTAAACCGAAGTGATGTGTCATCTTGCCTAACCCACTTTACTCGTACAACCACTCGACTCTTGTATGGTGCAAGGGCTTAGTCTAAATCCCACTAGCCGTGCTGTTAGTTGTCTGGAGGCAGGTGTGCAGCGGGAAAAACCAAGTGCCGTCTTAGTGACATGGTTGCCGTCTTAGTGACATAAACCCCTTGGTGTTTTTCTCGTGATGGCTAGGCAGTTTTGGCTATGGTGGGTAATGACTTCGATAGAATCCGCACTGACACTAAGGTGATCGTGTTGCGGTACCCTACTTGTGGTGAAAGTGTACACCTCTGCAGAGTTTCCTAATCTATTCGAATAGCCGTGCCCACGGTTATGGGCGAGTTATGGCTTGGTCACAATACTAAGGTTTTGGGATGGGTTTGGAGTGTGTGTTTTGGAAAGAGTTCGGCTTTGTGCCAAAAGCTACGGCGGATGGGAAATCCGGTAGCACTTAAAAGATGGATCCTTTGTGGATCAACCCCCCCCCACTTGTTTGTCTTGTTTTAAGAGCTTGCTTTGCTAAAGTTGTTCCTTGATAAACCATTGCATGAGAAAAATTAGCTTTATTGCAAATTTAAACCTTAGCCTTATTCCTTGATTTATCTTATGCATAATTCTGTGTTAACCCCTCCGTGGGTGTGGTTGGACTTGTTGAGTACTTTTGTACTCACCCTTGTTGTTGTTAAATCCAGAAGAAGACCCGGACTTTGTTGAGGACGCTGAGTAGGTGGTCGCTTCCGCACCCAGCTTGCCTGTGGAGTTTGGTCCCGCCCAAGATGGCTTCGCTGTCGCAGAACTCTGATCCCTTGGTTGAACCGGTCTGGTTCATCCTTTGGCTCACCGCCGTAGTTTACCTTTTAGCAGTCTTAGTTTGTATCAGGTGCCCGCTTCCTCGTGGGCTGTGAGTTTCTGTACCAACTGTTGAATAAATGTGTATCAGCCTCCTGGGACTGATAATTTGTATCACATTTAGTCTCTGCTTAGGCAGGGGCGCTTCATTGGCCAGGGTATGCCGCAGGTGGTGATAGCCCTGTTGCACTCTCTGAAATCCCCCACGTTCGGGTGTTGCTGTAGGTGTTCGTAAATGAATAGTCACTTCGCCATGTGTAAGTGGCGTGGGAGGCTATCTCCCCATGTGTGTGGGTGCATAGGTTTAGACTGTGTATGTGTATAAATACCTTGCTCTAATTTGTTAAGTGCAGTATATAGGAAGTACATTAGAACCTAGATGCTAAATCTTAGTCCTTCTCCCTATCGTAGTTAGTCCTGAGATGATCCCATTTGTGTCACACTTATCTTACCCCTATCCTTTGTATATGATTCTATCCAAACTATCGCTATGTTCATGATCGCAACATATTATTTAACCGACTACCTTCCTTTGGGAAAATACGATACATTTGGAAATACTCATGGGTGAAGTGCTACATTGGTATATACGTGTGCTTGTGGATTCATTCGCATTTGTTAGAATACCATATGGCATCTTCTAGCGACGTCGCTGGAATAAACATTTGACGAGGGTCTAGATCAGGGGTACCCGATCAAGCCCTTCGTCCTCGTCATGGCGATAATCCACCCTACAAAAACAAAAGCCGAAGACCCAAATCAAGCGGATCCTCCATGTCCGGACAGCTCGGAGGTCGCCCGACGAGTCTCCGATTCGCCCGAGGGGTTCTCCGCCTCCGAGTAGTTCTCCGATTCGCCCGAGGGGTTCTCCGCCTCCGAGTGGTCCTCCGATTCGCCCGAGGAGTTCTCCGCCTCCGAATGGTTCTCCGGTTCGCCCGGGGAGTCACCGCTTCCGAGCGGTCTCTGCCTCGCTCGACTAGACTACTCGGCTCCGTCCCGCTTTGGCCCATCCGGTGCCGTACCAACTTGGTACCCGCCGTGCCAGAGCATGATGGGCGTCCGTCCTTTGCCACGGCAGCCACAGTGGCACCCGTCTCATCCGAACAGGAACGCTACAGTCCAGGGAGGAACGCATGCGTAACACCGGGCGGCCAAGGACGACCCCAGGCGGCCAAGGACGACACCTGGAGCCCGAGGAGGACACCTGGAATTCCCGAAGGCCCAGAACAAGTCAACCACGACCCAGAAACTACCCGGAGACTTACCCGAGAAGTCATCTACATCAATCACCCGGGGTGTACGATCCCGGGTCAGGCGGGGCGCCCACTCCGTCAACACCTGCTCCCTGTATGGCTCGGCATGCGGCGCAGGTTAAAGGCCTCGGGGCCGAAACTCCCATTGTAATTTTCTCTTTTTTACCTCCCCGCTTCCTTCTCTCCCTTGAGACTATAAAAGGGGCCGAAGGGACACCGTGCGGGGGGGAACACACACAACGGACGAGCATTCAACACAGGACGAACAGTACATTCACTCACACAGCACAGGGACTTGGGACCCTCTCCCTCTCCCGACTAGTTTGTACCCCCTACTACAGACTTGGACTTGAGAACATTGGCACTCACTGGACGTAGGGTATTACTCTCCGGAGGCCCGAACCAGTATAAACCCCTGTCTCTTGAGTCACCATCCGGTCCCTGACACGCGATCGTAGAAATTTACTTGCCGGCGGTAGAGAACCCCGACAGTTGGCGCGCCAGGTAGGGGCTCTTCGCGTGTCGCTTCGCTTCACCAGGGTCCGGATGGCCCACGGCGGCGCCCCGTTGGCGCCAGGCGTTCACCTACGTTTCGGCTCCCTCGACTTCGTCTTCAGCGAGTCGGACGAGCCCCTCACCGGGGCCATCTTCGTGCGCCCTGAGCCCATCTACGACGACGGCCCCGACGCGGTCCCTGACGAGAAGCTCGAACCTCCACGTGTCGCGATGGGGGCCACCGCCTACGTCCTCGACCTGCTAGGTGAGGATCTGGCGGCTGCCCTGGGACGGAGCCCGACCCAGGAGCACTTCCGCAACCTCTCCTACATGATCACCAACCTCGCCCTCCAAGTTGGGGGGAGGAGCAGCTCCTCTGGGATGAGTTCCTCGACTACTACGGCGCCATGTACCCGGGGGGACAGCCGGGTCTGCCACGCGATCCGGCGGTCGCCCCGACATCGACGGAACTCAGCTCCTCCACCTCTCCAGCCGCCAAGGGCGCGACGGACAAGCAGAACTCGTACCCGCGGTTGAGATGGGCTCCGCCAAACTTCGACCCTTCCCGTGAGTGCTTCATGTGCCACACCCCGGACGGGGACGTACAGACCGCGAGCAGCTCGACGAGCGGCAAAGCGGCGCCCAAGGATGCCAAGGCGCCACCCAAGAACGACCCCGCCGGCGATGCTCGGCGGACCCGGCTGCGGGAGCTCGACGAGGCACAACGTCAACTCGAGGACGAGCGCGGGCGACTTCACCGTGAGCTTGGTAAGAACGCGGATGGAGGGGCCGCCCGCGCGCGCGCACGGGAGGTGCATCGTAACATCGTCATCGACAACAACGCCAACGACGCGCCGGTCTTCAACCGAGCGTCCCAGAACCTCGCAGCGGCTGCTGTCCTACTCCGTGAACACCCTGAACCGGCGGCGCCTGAAGATCGAAGGTTCCATCAACAGCTCCGCGCGCTTCTGGAAACCGCAGCAGTTCAACAAGCAGAAAGCTCCGCGTCACGCCAGTGGGGCCCCAGGGAGCACGAACTGGAGCAGCCTGCACGCCACCATGAGGTCACGGTGAACAGAGACGCCGGGCGACGAGACGAGCACCGGGAGCACCGCCCGCACCGAGCTTACAATAGGCGGCGCGGAGGCCGCTACGACAGTAACGAGGACCGGAGCAGGAGTGCGTCCCCCGACCCCCGGGGGCCGCGCGCCTTTGGACCCCGTGTCCTTGGCGCTCACGTCCCTCCGCGCTTCCGAGCTCCAACGACGGTGCCCAAGTATGACGGGGACACGAACCCCAGCGTCTGGCTGGAGGATTACCGTCTAGCATGCCACGCAGGCGGGGCGCAGGACGACTACTTCATCATCAAAAGCCTCCCCCTCTATCTTGCTGACTCGGCGCGGACATGGTTGGAGCACCTCCCCGACGGCAAGATCGACAGCTGGGCGCAGCTGCGCGACGCGTTCATCGGCAACTTCCAGGGCACCTACACACGCCCCGGGAACCCGTGGGATTTGCGCAACTGCCTCCAGAGGGAAGACGAGACCCTGCGCGACTACATCAAGCGCTTCTCCAAGCGGTGCACCGAGCTGCCGAACACCGCCGACACCGACGTCGTTGCGGCATTCCGATTCGGAACAACTTGCGCGACCCTCATCCACGAGCTAGGGCGCAAAAAGCCGCGAACCATCCGAGACCTCCTTGACATCGCCACCGACTACGCCGATGGGGAAGACGCCGTCGCTGCAACCCTTGATCGACCTCTGGGCAAGGGCAAGCAGTCGGAGGCGGTCGGCGAGGGCGCCTCCGCTCGATCCGACAAGAAGAAAAGGAAGGACAAGCAGAGGCGCGATAGCGGTATGGTGGCGGCGGCCGAGCGGAAGACTGCTAAACCCAAAGGGGACCCGGTGCCAAGGGACCACTTTGAGAAGCTCCTCGAGGCTCCGTGCACCAACCACGAGGGTCCTATCAAGCACGCCTTGAAGGACTGTAAGCTCATGAAGAGTTTCCTCGCCGGAACCCTAAGGAAGAGACCTCACGACGCGGCCAAAAACGCACCCGGGGGTTCAAACGGCGACTACGGCGGATACCCCAAGGAGGACGGCGCAGTCCTGATGATCGTCGGGGGGTCGGCGTCCTACCCTTCAAGGAGCGACGAGAAGCTGATTCGACGAGAGGTCTGCAAGGCGGAGCCCGTGGTGCCCTCCTACCTAAGATGGTCCGAGGCCCCGATCACTTTTGATCGCTCCGACCACCCCGACCATGTCCCGCAACCGGGAAGGTACCCACTCATCGTTGCTCCTCTCTTCGGAACGAAGCGCATCCACAAGGTGCTGATGGACGGAGGGAGCGGCCTCAACATTCTCTACGCCGAAACCCTCGATGAAATGGGGATCCCGCGATCCCGGATGCGGCCATCCACCGCGCCCTTCCACAGAGTCGTTCCCGGGGCAGACGCAATGCCCCTCGGGCAGATCGACCTGCCCGTCACTTTTGGGACTCCGCGAAACTTTCGGACGGAAACCCTCACGTTCGAAGTGGTGGGATTCCCAGGAACATATCACGCCATCCTCGGAAGGCCGGCGTACGCGAAGTTCATGGCCGTCCCGAACTATACGTACCTCAAGTTGAAGATCCCCGGGCCCCAGGGCATCATCATGGAGGGGACTTCGTTTGAGCACGCATACGCATGCGATACCGAGTGCTTCCAGTTCGCGGAGGCACTCGTCCGGTCCGAGAGGCTCGCCGCTGAGCCTTCACCCAGGGACCTGGATATCCCCGAGACCTCCAAGCGTGCTGCGTGCTCCTTCGAGCCAGCCAGGGACGTCAAGGAGGTTGCCGTGGCCGACGATGGTCGCACCCTCCGTGTCGGGACGGCGCTCGATCCTAAATAGGAAAGCGCGCTTGTTGACTTTCTCCGCGCAAACCTCGATGTGTTTGCATGGAAGCCCTCGGACATGCCGGGGATTCCAAGGGAAGTCGCCGAGCACAAACTTGATATTAAGCCTGGCACTCGACCGGTCAAACAGAGGCTTCGACGATATGATGAGGACAAGTGCAAAGCCATCGGTGAAGAGCTCAAGAAGCTCCTTAGCGCCGGCTTCATTAGGGAGGTGTACCACCCCGAGTGGTTAGCAAACCCTGTCCTTGTAAAAAAGAAGAATGGGAAATGGAGGATGTGCGTTGACTATACCGGCCTTAACAAGGCATGTCCAAAAGACTCCTTCCCTCTTCCGCGCATAGATCAGGTGGTCGACTCCACCGCGGGGTGCGAAACCCTCTGCTTTCTCGATGCGTACTCCAGGTACCATCAGATCGCAATGAGCCTGGCCGACCAGCTCGCAACGTCGTTCATCACGCCTTACGACACTTTCTGCTATTCGTCGATGCCATTCGGGCTGAAAAACGTGGGCGCCACGTTCCAAAGATGCATGCGTCGCGTCTTTGGCAACCTTATCGGCCGACTGGTCGAGGCGTACATTGACGATATAGTAGTAAAATCCAAGCGTACTGGCGACTTGGTCCCCGACCTCGCGGCTGTCTTTGAAAAGCTTCGGCTGAACAAAGTAAAGCTCAATCCCGAGAAATGCGTTTTCGGGGTCCCGAGAGGCATGCTCCTCGGCTTTATCGTATCGGAACGAGGCATCGAGGCCAATCCCGAGAAGATAACCACCATCACCAACATGGGGCCAATCCAGAACGTGAAGGGGGTCCAACGCGTCACGGGATGCTTGGCCGCGCTTAGCCGTTTCATCGCCTGACTCGGGGAACGGAGCCTGCCCTTGTACCGACTGCTCAAGAAGTCGGACCACTTCGTCTGGAACGCCGAGGCGCAGCAGGCCCTCGATTCGCTTAAGGCGTCGCTCAAAAATCTGCCGATCCTGACCGCCCCGGCGGAGGGAGAGCCCATGTTGCTCTACATCGCGCAACGAGCCTGAGAAGATTCAAAAGGTGCAATGCCCCATCTACTTCATCAGCGAGGTCCTGTCCGACACCAATGTACGGTACCCCCAGATCCAAAAACTTGTCTACGCTGTCCTCATCACCAAGCAGAAGCTCCGGCATTACTTTGACGCCCACCCCATCACGGTGGTGTCAAAGTATCCACTCGGCGAGGTGATCCAGAACCCCGAGGCCGAGGGGAGGATAGCCAAGTGGGCGCTCGAGCTGATGGGCAAGAACGTCATCTACGCCCCTCGGGATGCCATCAAGTCACAAGCGCTGGTCGACTTCGTCGCCGAGTGGACCGAGGCCCAAACTCCCCCGACATCCATCGAGCACGAGACATGGGTCATGTACTTCGACGGATCGCTTATGAAGGAGGGAGCTGGTGTCGGCCTTGTCTTCGTCTCGCCTCTGGGCGTGCGCATGGAGTACATGGTTCGACTGCACTTCCCAGCCTCCAACAACGCCGCTGAGTACGAGGCCCTCATCAACGGACTCCGTATTGCCCTCGAGCTTGGCATACGGCGTCTCGAGATCCGAGGTGACTCGGAGTTGGTCGTAGATCAAGTGATGAAGGAGTCGAGCTGCGTCAGCCCCAAGATGGCCGCCTATTGCCGGGCGGTCCGCGAGCTGGAAGACAAGTTCCTCGGCCTCGAGCTCAAGCACGTCCAACGACGATACAACGAGGCGGCCGACACCCTTGCCAAAGCGGCCTCCAACCGGAAGCCTGTCCCCCATGGAGTATTTGCCAAAGACCAGCACGCCCCCTCCATCCGACTAGACGACGAGCCACCCGAACCTCCAACGCAGGAGGAAACGGAGGTGATGGAGATCGACGCAACATACGAGCCCAACCTCGAGGATCCCGACTGGAGGATTCCGCTCCTCGAGTGGATCGTACAGGGCAAGCTCCCTCCCGACAAGACCGAGGCTCGGTGGATCGTTCGCTGGGCCAAGACCTTCACGCTCATCAAAGGAGAGCTTTACCGGCGAGGCACCTTTGGCGTCCTGATGCGCTGCATCCTGTCGGGGGTAGACCCCCAGGGGTACCCAGAAGGCGGATTGGCCCAACCAGCAAGGGGCGGCCCAATCCGAGTACATCTGGATCGGTTTGTCGGACTGGCTGGCCCACCAGTCGGGGGCCCACCAGTCGGGCGAACCGAATGGGCGCGACGACGCGCGCAGCAAGGAAAGCACACGGCGTATCCCGCAAGAAGCTCGGAGATCAGGATAAACTAGCCGGAATTGTAGGGAAAGATATCTGTAATCGTTATAGGATCAAATCCTTGTAATTCGGGTAGGTTACGATCTCTGGCCGACTTGTAACTCAAGGCAGCCGGACTATATAAGGCGCCTTGAGACCCCCCTCCAGAGCATCAACATCTACGCTACAACCCACAATCACATAACCCTAGGACAGAACCCAACTACGGAGATCCTTCAGGAACTTCATACACAGCAATACAATCACCGCCAACACAGGACGTAGGGTGTTACGTCATCTCGACGGCCTGAACCTGTTCAATCCTTGCGTCTTGTGTTACCATCGACTTCTGATCCTCGATCTGTCCCTCGACAAATCAACCACGTAGGCTACCCTGTGTGGACTGCCGGGTCCAAACATCCGACAGTTGGCGCGCCAGGTAGGGGTTGATCGACTAGATCAATCTGCAAGCTCGATGGCATTCACTTCCGCCGTCATCACGCCGGCGGCCACGAAGATTTCCATCGCTGAGGGGGCCATGTTCTTCTTCGGATCCATGGTCTTCACCGCTGGGCCCGAGGGAGAGCTCTCCTTCACCCGTGACGCCACCCCGGAGGAGACAGCGCCACGACTCGACGCTACGCCAGACGGGATCGTCACCATCACCACTCCGTCGCCAACCATCGCCAACCACTCGGCGACCGCGACGGCCGGCGTTGTTCTCCCGCCATCTGAAGGGAACGCGCCGTCTCCTACATCGCCGACTGCTTCGTCCACTCCGCCTCGACCACCCAGGGCGCAGGAGACGCCCGAACAACGAAGACGCCGATGGGCTGCACGCCAACGCCAGTTCGAGGCGGACATGGATCACGCCATCGCCTCCATCGGTGAATGCATTGAGCTCACCGAATCCGCTCGTCAGGGCATCGCCTCGCCGACTCGGTTCCCGCTGGGACTCAGGAACAGCGGAGCCGTCTACCAGCAAGCACTCGGCGAACGCATGAACGCCGACTACTCTCCAGATGCGATCCGGGAGGTCGATCTCATCACGGCCACCCAGATTGGATCTACTCCGGACGTCGCAGCGGCGCAGCACCTCACCATCAAGATACGCCGACTCCACCCGAATCAACTCCGGCTTTCCCGCGGGTGACACGTGTCCTCCCTCCAAATAAGAGGATCACGCCAGCCAAGCGGGAGACGTTCGTCTCCGACATATCCGCCGACGAACCGACGGTCCAGGGCGAGGATCAAGCACGCCGTGACGCCAGGATCGGGCGTAATGGTGAAAGGCAACGACGCCGTGACGCACGGCGAGAAGGCCGAAACCCCAGGATCACACGTAATCTCCAAAACGACTTCGTCCAAGAGATCGGCGGCGTGGGTGTCTACGCCACTCCGTCGGCCAACCTTGCCGCCGCGCACCAAGATCTAGAAGGGATCCCGGAGACTCCTGAACTCAACCGGATCAAGGTCAGGCTGACTGCAGCCGCGGGCATGATCGCCCAGAGGGCTCCTGCTTCCTCATCTCGCCACTCCAGGTCGGCCAGTCGCCGAGATGCCGATCGCGGCGTGGTCGAGCAGCCCGATCTCCGCGAACAACTCCGCAACCGCGATCTCCGAAGGAACCTTGATGACCGTCACCGCCGGAGGGATGAGGAAGAACTCCGACGGCGCGCCGAGTACAACCGCGAACATGGCCCTCCGGGGCTGGATCGCGAAGCACGCCAACGCCGAGAACTCGAGGCCGCTGAGGTCGCACGCCGCCGAGAGTTCGACCGCAAGTACGGGGCTCCACTCGGACAGGACAGGCCACCCCGAGCTAACACCCAGGAAGACTACTCCGCCGACTCAGGGCACGCGGACACCGGGAACCTCAACGACTGCGACGGCTTCCCGGCATTCACTGCCCGAGTAAGATCCATCAGAATGCCTGCCAACTTCAAGCCTACAGGCATAGAGAAGTATGACGGGAAGGCGGACCCGACGCTGTGGCTCCGGACGTACAGCATCGCCATCCGCGCAGTGAATGGCGACCACGACGCCATGTGCGCCTACTTCCCCGTCGCCATGACCAAGGTGGGGCTAACTTGGCTCCACAGCCTTGAGCCCGACTCCATCGACAGCTGGGCGACCCTCTGTGACAAGTTCAAAAGCTACTTCCAGGGGAGCTCCATCCGACCAGGCACCGCCTGGGACCTGGGCAAGGTCAAGCAGAACCGGGGGAGAGCCTCCGCGACTACACCGACCGGTACATGGACAACCGGAACTTAGTTCCCGGCTGCTCCGAGTCGGAGATCATCAGCTACTTCCTCGACGGCCTCGCCGACTCCGCCGTCTTCGAGCGCCTCTGTGAAGACCTGCCAAAGACCTCCGGCGAGTTCTTTGGCCGGGTAAACAAGATGGCCAACGCCAAGGTGGCTGTCCGTCTCCACTACGGCAAGAAAAGCTCTCGGGACGATGATCGTCCCCCTCGCCGGGAAGATCGCCCAAAGAAGGAAGATGCGCGCCGTTCCCGACCTGAGCCAAGCAGAAGGGACGACCGGAAGCGCTCAAGAGACTACACCGTCGCCGCCATGGACCGCAGCGGCCCTCGCCCGCGGTCCAACTTCAGCGCTGACTTCGAGAAGATGCTCCAAGGACCCTGCCCCATCCACAAGCAGTCCAAGCATCGTATGATCGACTGCATGGGGCTCGCCGACGCCTACAAGAAGAAAGAGGGAAAGCTGCCGCCACGAGATGACGACAAGGGCGACAAGGGAAAAGGGGCTCCCGAGAACCCTGCTTTCCCGAACGTCGACAGGCAGGTGAACTTCATCCTCGGAGGACCGCCGCCCGTGGACGACAAGCGCCGGGAAAAAGTACGTGACCGGGAGATATTCTCCTGTTACACATCGCCGATCCAACCACTCCGCTGGTCCGAGCAGCCGATCACATTCTCCAGGGAGGACCAGTGGTTCCAGGTCTCCGACGTGGGCGAGTACCCGCTGGTACTCAGCCCGATTGTGCACAACGCCCGCCTCACCAAGGTACTCATCGACGGTGGGAGCGGGCTCAACATCATCTTCGCCCAGACGCTGAGGGACATGGGCATCGGCCTCGACGCCCTGAGTCCTTCTCTCCACCCGTTCTACGGGCTGATCCCGGGGAAAGGCTCCAAACCACTCGGGCAGATCGCTTTGCCCATCACCTTCGGTGAACAGGACAACTTCAGGACCGAGTACCTGAACTTCCAGGTCGCCGACTTCACCACCGCCTACCACGCCATATTGGGGAGACCAGCTCTCGCCAAGTTCATGGCAATCCCTAACTACACGTACCTGCTGATGAAGATGCCGGCACCAAACGGCGTCCTCTCCATCCGCAGCGACGTGCACCTCTCCAAGGGCTGCGACAAAGAAGGGCTCCACCTCTGCACCGGCATCGAACGCAGCGTGCTGCAGATGGAGGTGGTCCACGAAGCAAGAACCTTCCAAGGGGACCCGGGCTCCGTCCCCGAGTCCTCCAAGCGAAGGGCCGCACCAACCACGATGCAGCCGGCTGAAGAAGTGCGCGCCATCACGCTCGGGCTCGCCGACTCCTCCAAGACCGCCCTGATCGGATCAGGGCTCGACCCCAAATAGGAAAGCGCGCTCGTCACCTTCCTCCGGGACAACGCCGACATATTCGCATGGACTCCATCAGATATGCCAGGTGTTCCGAGGGAGGTGGTCGAGCACTCCTTGACGGTTGACGCGAACGCCAAGCCAGTTCGCCAAAAGCTCCGACGCTTCGCGCAGGATCGCAAGGAGGCCATTAGGGCAGAGATTACAAGGCTGCTAGCAGCCGGGTTCATTAGAGAAGTCTTTTACCTAGACTGGCTCGCTAACCCAGTCCTTGTAAGAAAAAAGAATAATGAATGGAGAATGTGTGTTGACTACACGGATCTCAACAGGCACTGCCCTAAGGACCCCTTCGTCCTGCCCCGCATCGACCAAGTCGTTGACTCCACCGCCGGATGCGTACTCCTATGCTTCCTCGATTGCTACTCCGGCTACCTTTATGATAAGACGTCCTACTGTCGTTCCTTGATGAGGGAACCACTGGATACCTCGATATGTCCTCTTGCATGCGATCATTGAATGAGCTTGTATAGGGTATTGTAGTATATCCAAGTTCCATAAGTATGATGCTGATGAACCCTTATCAATCTTCACTATTGTACTATACTAACTAAGACTAACATAATGATGAGCATTGAACTTTTGTGTGTCAACCCACTCATTCACTTCTATATCATTTACCCCTATTTAGATTATGGTACATTAATATTGTTGTACGTAAGAGCATTGGATGACACATCTCTCTTTTAACTAAATGCTTTCCCTGCGGATAAACAAATAACGATACTCTGGAATACTCCCGGGTGAAATGCTACAACGTACTTCTGTGCGCTTGCAGAATATCTGTAACGTCTAGATTTACGATGAAGTATCTCTAGTACCATTACTACTCTAAGGTGATGCTAAGAAATACCAACAAGCATTTCTGGCGCCGTTGCCAGGGAAAGCAGTGGTTAAAGAGATTTGAACATCCATGCATTTCGTGCAACAAAATTAATTGCCAGTAATCTAGCAGGTTTACCCGTTTTGCTCTATTTCTCTGTGATGTGAAACAGGGTAGTGCATGACTGGTTTCCAACTACCATCCAACTACGTCGAGAACCCAAATACCATAGGAAGGAGGGTATGCTCTCGTGTCGTAATCCCTCAGGTGTTCTTGTCAGAAACCGAACCAGTCATCGGAGAATCCTCCAACCAAGGAGAACGACCCGTTCCCGTAGCACCCCAACCAGAAGAAGCCATGGCCGACAGGACCATTCGTGACTACTCCGCTCCGTCCACTGCCCAGATTCCTACGGGTCAGCAGTGGAAGTGGGGGATCATGCTTTTGAGCTGAAGGCTCCGCTTATCAACATGGTGCAGGCTAGCCCCTTCTGTGGGAAAGCCAATGAAGACGCCAGTGCTCACCTGCAGCACTTCCTGGAGGTGTGCAGTACCATCACCATCCGAGGGGTGGATCAAGAGGCCATCAGGCTCCGTCTATTCCCATTCTCGCTGCTGGGTAGAGCCAAACAATGGTTCTATTCCAACCGTGAGGCGGTGAATACATGGATCAAGTGCTCCAACGCCTTTTTGGCGAAGTTCTTCCCCATTGGGAAAACCAATGCCCTTCGGGGAAGAATTTCCAGCTTTCAGCAAGAGTCCGGGGAGACGGTCCCGGAAGCGTGGGATCGCTTTCAGGATTACATTCTGGCGTGCCCCTACCATGGCATGCAAGAGTGGCTCCTGCTTCAGAACTTCTACCATGGGCTGTCCCAAACAGTCCGTGAACACATGGATGCTGCTGCTGGAAGGGCATTCCTCTCCTTGACCGTGAATGCCGCCAAGCTTCTCATCGAGAAGATGGTGTCAAACCAATCCTGGAATGACGACCGTCTTCAGGGACCCAAATGCGGTATGCACACCGTAAAGGAGGTGGACATGCTGGCCGCCAAGATGGATCTTATTATGAGCGCCTTGATGACCGCACCAAGGATGGAGGCGCTGACAACAAAGGGCCACTGCACTCACACATGACGTGTGAAGTCTGTGGAGAAACTGGCCACTCGGGGAACAACTGCCCCGAGACACAAGAGGAGGTACAGTTCGTGAACGGCAACAACGGGTACCGGCCTCAAGGGAACTGGAATCAGCAACGCCCATTTTACCAGGGAGGTAACAATAATAACTCTTTCTCCAATCAACCTTCCCTTAAAGATCTTGTCCTTGGTCAGGCCAAGATTAATGAGTCTATTTTCAAGAGGCTTGCTATTAATGATAAGGCTCTGGAGGGCATAAACTCTAAAATAGAAAGTTTGTTCTCCCCCTTCCAAAGCCAGCTGAGTTTTAATAAGATGTTAGAAACCCAATTAGCTCAGTTAGCTGCCGCTGTTCCGTCTGGTGATAAGGGGTGAATTCCCGGACAACCGGATTCGTCCTTTGAAAATGTTAAGGCTGTGTCCACGAGGAGTGGCAAGGCTACTCGGGACCCGGTTCCCCCTAACCATGCAGGGAAAACAGCAGCACCAAGAAAGGAGATCCCCACGGTGGAAGAAGAGCCGGAAGCCGAACTAGCACCAGCTGGACAGACCGCGCCGCATGAGTTCTACGACTCCAACGTCTTGCCATTCCCGCAGCGTCAAAAGAAACCATCCGCGGACGAGCAATTCGCCAGGTTCGTAGAAGTTATACAAAAATTGAATATACATGTGCCTTTGCTGGATGCTATGCAGGTACCGACTTATGCAAAGTACTTGAGGGACATTCTCAACAACAAACGTCCACTCCCAAGTACCGAGGTCGTAAAGCTGACTGAGGAGTGCAGCGCAGCAATCCTAAATAAAGTCCCAGAGAAGAAGAAGGATCCAGGATGTCCCACCATCACATGTACAATCGGGACACAACACTTTGAGCATGCACTCTGTGATCTAGGGGCAAGTGTCAGCGTAATGCCAAAGGTAGTTTTTGACCGCCTCAACTATACTACCTTGTCTCCTACTCCCATGAGACTGCAGTTGGCCGACTCCACGGTTCGCTACCCGGAGGGGATAGCCGAGGACATTCCGGTGCGCATCCGGGATTGCTTCGTTCCTGTCGACTTCGTGGTACTGGACATGGACGTGAGCAACGATTCGTCGCTCATCCTTGGGTGACCTTCTTGAGCACAGCAGACGCTCACATTAATGTGGGTGCTGGAGAGATCCAGCTCAACATTAATGGAAGGAAGGAGAAGTTTGAGTTCAGGCCAAAGGTGGAGCAATGCTCCATGATCAAGATCAAGTACGGGAGAAACAGTCAGAACGTCAAAGAGGTGGAAGTGACACCTCCAGAGAAAGACAGCCTAATTAAGTTCATGGAAAAGTTCTGGGAGAAGGATTTCCCCATCCGGTATTATGCAAAACACAACAAGAAGTCTACACGAGGTGCAAAAGCACAGACAAAGAAAACACCGGAACAAGCTGTCGACCGCCAGAAAAAGGTAAAACAGGTATGGCGGGTTAAATCAACTGTATCCTCATCTCCAGGGTCAGATGCTGCTTCGTCAAGTTGAATCTTACAAAGGAGACGTCTTCGCTCAACGACGTAAAACACGAGTCCTGCACCGACAGGTACATCGGTGCTAATAGACTAGCTTGGGGGAGGCCCCTCAATAAGGTAAGATCAGGTAAGCATTGTTGAATAAAGTTTTTAGTTCAAATAAAGTTTGTAAATGAGAGCCATCCATGATAATCCCTTAAATCTTTTAAGTCCATGCTTAAATCTTTTATTTTGGATATGATGAAAAGTTGCTCTTATTTCTCTCTTGTGCCTATGTTTCAACCTGTTATTCTCTTTAGTTTTGAGTTTGCTGGTTGAGCATGATCTTTTCTGTTATCTTGTCTATCTGTGGGTAGCATGAGCATGCTCTGGTCTAGGTTGTTGTTGGCTAAGATATGGTAAGACCTGAGTGCCCTAAGATCTTACTAAGCTGGACTTGATAACCGAAGTTTTCTCTTTTAAAATAAAACAAAGAGTTCCTTATGGTGATTAAATTCCCTACCAAAGCTCATAATGTTTTAAACCCCTACATAAGCAACTTGCTTTGCAATGAGTTTTGTCAAGGTCACTGTGATTCTTAGAGATTTACTTCATGCTTTTAAAACCAAGATCACGTACACACCACCATACACATGTTATACTTCTATTCTGGAAGTAAACATAACACCCATCCATCCACAAAATAAAAGCTCTACATAAGGTTTGGTACTCTTCCCTAACTTTATTGCAAAAAGAGACATGGAGCTGATGAAAAAAAACAAAAAGAGAAGAGAGATAAAAAGAGAGAGAGCAAATGAAGGATCTTGGTTCAAAAATAAAGCCATGTCTCTAAAAGCAACTTTATAAAAAGGGAAGAGGGACATTCATATATATAAAAAAAGAGCTATCATTTGCTATGCCATTCACACACATGCACATCTTGGTTTGAAGGTATGATTTATTTCTCCTTGAATCCTGATTTTGACTTTACAATATGTGCATTGCAAGTATGCAATATAGCTCTCCTAGCACAAGCTCCACTCCAATGAGTGACATGAGAGTTGAGAGAGGAAATTGGTAAGAAAATACGCCATGAGTGACTTGAGAGTACCACCTAAGGAACTCCACCTTTTGAAAATCCCAAAACCTCCGGTTTGATTGTCAAGCAAGGTAGAAGGAAAGGTGCTTGGTCTAAGTCGTTCTAGCCATCAACCGCCCAAGACAATGAGAAGCTACAAGCCCCATGAAAGGCCAAGGTAATAAGGGAAGTTTATTTTACCAGCTTATTCAATCCTTGGTAGAATATCTTGCTGAACCACTGGTACTTTTGAGAAGTAATGAGAAGCAACTCCTGATCCACTGAGCTAAAAGTTCTAATCTTTGCTCGAGACGAGCAAAGGTTAAGCTTGGGGGAGTTGTTGACGGTCCATATAACATAAAATCCGACCGTCACTAGGCTCAGAAACCAATAAAGATCAAGGGATGACTTAGACATTAGTATTCAAATAATAGTATAACATGCATATCTAGAATATATTTGAGTACAGGGACTACGGTGCAAAAGATGGACGAAACTGGGCACAGGCCCAGGTCGGCCGACCTGGCTAGGTCGGGCGACCTGGCCTGAGCCCCGATCAAGCCCATTTCTCACACAGGTCAAGAAGCACACTAAGGAAGGATCTTGAACGTTGATTCATGGTCGGTGGAAGTTAAGGGTGAAGGATGAGCCACATGTCCATCACATGGATTGAAGGGCCCACAACCAGAGACAAATGTACCCAAACCGACAGAACCCAACTGGAACCGACCTTAGGACCCACATGTAAGCCTCCCAGAGGAAGGTGGGCCCTAATGGCGGTTATGGGGGGTCGGCCGACCCAGCCAGGTTGGCCGATCCCGGCGTGCGTCCGACTCGGCCCTCCTTTGACCTACAACTGTAAACCGCCATGGAGATTACATCTGAGCCGTGAAGCGCTGAAGACGGTGGATCCAAGGGTCGGCCGACCTTGGGGATTCAGCCGACCTGGGCCCACCTCCCAACTGTCTCAACCGCCTCTAGCTGACTCCAACCGCCTTTGTGATGCTACAAATACCTGCAAAGGGCGTCGTACTCAACACACACCAGAAGAAGAGCTCTCCTTTGCTACAAGCTTAGTCTTAGTCTTAGTAGTGATAGTCATAGTGTTAGATCTTCTGAAGGGCTTCCGGAGGAGTCTTGGTAAGTTCTAGAGTTCAGTTCTTGTATTCTCTTACTTACTTGTAATACTCTGAGCTTAATGGAAATACCTTCATACTTATGTTGTATGCCTCAGTTATACTTTATCCACTTAGCATATACTACTTATGTCTTACACCTCAATCAAGTGAATGTATGCTATGACATTGGCTCAATGTGACTTTTGGTTGCTCTATTTATTAACGTGATAGATAGAGTTGTGTCTCGTATTGCAAACATGGTGTTTGGGATATGGAATACTATTGAGGGTACCGCTGCCCCACGGATTAGTAGAGGTAGGCGGCAGGTGGTGACAGCCCTGTCCGTCCTTTGTAATCCTCCACGTACGGGAGTGGGTATTAGGCCTTTATGATAAGACGTCCTACTGTCGTTCCTTGATGAGGGAACCACTGGATACCTCGATATGTCCTCTTGCATGCGATCATTGAATGAGCTTGTATAGGGTATTGTAGTATATCCAAGTTCCATAAGTATGATGCTGATGAACCCTTATCAATCTTCACTATTGTACTATACTAACTAAGACTAACATAATGATGAGCATTGAACTTTTGTGTGTCAACCCACTCATTCACTTCTATATCATTTACCCCTGTTTAGATTATGGTACATTAATATTGTTGTACGTAAGAGCATTGGATGGCACATCTCTCTTTTAACTAAATGCTTTCCCTGTGGATAAACAAATAACGATACTCTGGAATACTCCTGGGTGAAATGCTACAATGTACTTCTGTGCGCTTGTAGAATATCTGTAACGTCTAGATTTACGATGAAGTATCTCTAGTACCATTACTACTCTAAGTGGTGATGCCAAGAAATACCAACAGGGAGTAAGTGTGAGGAGGATGCATTGGATGACAGAAGGGAAGCCATATAGTATATCTTTTGCTGCCTTTTCCAGAAGGTTTGGACTTGGAGAAGAAGATGCATCCTATCCCAAGTTACATAGAGCCGATGGTCCAATGCCCCCTAAGGACATGAAGTTTATGTATCCAAGGACCGAGCAAGGTGACTTTGGGAAGGTAAAGGGTCTCTATACCTATTATCATGTCTTGAACAACTTGTTTAGATTGACCCTTACACCTAGAGGAGGAAATCAAACGGATGTGTCAAATTATGCTCGTGATTTGCTTGCTGCCATGAGACCTCCTGGTACTAACTTCAGCATTGGGGAATATTTGTGGGAGGAAATCAGGAATATTTCAGAGAGTCCCCAAAAGCTTTGTGGTTTTGCTCCATATGTGATGTATTTGATTGAGAAAACCACCAAAAGGCAATTTGTGAAGGACACAAGGCATGAGGTACTGAGGCTAAAGCCACCCAAGAAGACCAGGGTCCCATCTCCTAACAGATATCAGCAAGAAGGGGCAGATCAGCAGCAGCAGCAGCAGCAGCCTGCTGGCCAGCCAGAAACCGGTTTTACCGGTTCTGGAAACCGGTTAAACCGGTTTGAGACTGACCAGCGGCATTCGTCTTCATCCCGCTCTAGTGAGAAGCCTTCATCTCCTATTCGACGCCTCTTGAGCTTCTTCACTGGTATCTGCAAAAATCAAAGAGATATATTGGTTGAGCAGCAGAGGGTGAGAAGGGAAACAAAAAAGGATAGGGATATGATGAAGAGGACGTATAATGCACAAAATATTTCCCTTCCAAGATCTCCTATCTCTCCAGAGCATGAGGAGCCAGAAATTCCTTCTCTTGATGACATGGTGGCCACCTATCAGTCGAGTGGTTATTTTCAGCCACTCCAGCACCATTTTGGATATGGTGCATATCAGCCACCTCCTCCTCCAC
>CM014275.1:43991131-44005633 GCA_004135705.1 Alloteropsis semialata
CTATTGAGAAGTCACCATTTTTTTCTAGGCTTGGCTAAAGAAACTCAAAAGAGACTTTTGTCAAACTATGACCGCTCTATTAAGAAGTCCTATGAGAAGAACAAAAAAGAGGAGAGGGAGCAACGGATTCAACAGAGCCAACAGACTGGCAATAGCGAAGAGAGTGCCAAGAGCCAAAAGAGTGTCAAAAAACAAACGAAGCGAACAATTGCTCAGCTTGGTGAGCAAGAGAAGCAAACAATTGATCCACTCATAGTGAATTTAGGACTTGATCTGCTCAACGTGCTTCAGTTTTGCAAAGAGACAGGATTCACACCCACGCAAATTATTAGTGACAAGGAGCTCCCAAAGGAGAGCGCTTTGGCAAAATTGACTCCTACTCCTCCAAGTTGGTCATTTCAGCTTGGCTTACCTCTAATAGATCCAGATACGTGTCAAACGTTGTCAACAAAAATGTATAGCTTACATGAATGGTACCTTGAGGCATCGGCCAGAGACCAAACCATGGTGGGATTGAAGATTAGAGATGATAACTACTTCCGTGGCGAGGACGTGATATATCTGTGAAAGTGCATCTAGGCCTCTATGTGGGTTTTGGTGAATTGAATGACAAAACGATTAAAGGACTAATATGTTTGTTACAGATTATGAGCAGGGATTAAAATGTATATTTTATGATACACTATTATTCATGGTTTGAATGCAATGTGTATGGCTCATAGTGACACAAATGAACAAGTGTGTGATCCCATTATGCATGAATGTGATGAATGGCAAGCTATGGTGAAACAAAGAAAGAGACATATTGACATGTGTGATATATTGGTCTCTAACTTGATGAAGGCTTGTTGAACATATATATGGGGTATCTAAGATCATGGTGGATAAAAATATTGAATATTGCAAGCTTGGTTTAATGGACAAGAGATATTGTGATATAGCTGATTCTTTGTCTATATTTGAATAATGACTTGCATAGAAGATATGATGACTTTGAAGGAAGTGAACGGTCAAAGTAAAATGGATATAGTGTATATCAAGAATTGGTTTTCATTGTTGAATCTAAATGTGATACAAACCTATATGGAGCTATACGTGATGCAAGGATGAAGAGATGGAATTCGGGATAGTGTTTCAAGGTACTAAGCAATGTGTGATCAAGTGGTGGACTTGAGTCATGTATCTTTGCTAGGGTGACGAAACTTTCTTTGGATTTCAACTTGAAGAATCTTGGTTACATATGGTGTTCATATTGACAAGTATCAATCTTTCAAGAATAACATTATGAAAGGGTGAATTGAACTAGAAGTGGATTTCATTCCAAGACAAAGGTTCAAGTCACTAGCTCAAGTTGGTTTTGCTCAGCAAGAACCATGTGGACATTCCTCAAGTGAAAGAAGCAATCATGTATGGCATGTTTGAAGACATACAAGCTCAAGTGGATGAATTGATTTTATATTTATTCTTGAGTATAGGTATGCCGTACTATCAAGAGGGATGTTACATTGGCTAAATGACAAAACACCAGTAAAGTGCTCAAATAGTTGACCTATGTGAGAAAGCCTTGAGAGTTAACCCTTGAGATGAGTGAAAAGTGCTAACAGGCAATAGCGGTTTAACCGGGTCTAAGGACCGGTTTAACCTCTATTGACCCTCTGACAAGGGTAACGGCTAGTAGGTTTGAAATACCGGTCTAACCGGTAAGGATAGCGGTCTAACCGCCTTTGGCTGGGTTCTAACGGCTAGTTTGTGATAGCCAGGGTATTTATACCCCTTAGCCCTCTCCTTTGAGGGCTGCTGGTTCTGAGTGAAACCTAAGCCTCCTAGACACATTTCTTACAGCAGAGAAGCTCTCCCCAACACCTCTTTGTGAGTTTGCTTAATTTGAGTGAAAATCCTTGAGTTGGGTTGAGAGAAGCCTTTGTGTGTGAGCATTGAGAAACATTGTGAAATCAGAGAGCATCTGAGAGCATTTACTAGCTTGAGCACTTGTGGTTGGCGTCAAGAAAGTCCGTGTGCATTTGTTACTCTTGGAGGTTCGCCTCCTAGACGGCTAGGCGTCGCCGGCGAGCTCCCATTTGTGTGGTGAGCGGCTGGAAGTTTGTAAGGGCTGGTCTTGCCTCCTTCGTGGGAAAAGATCAACTTAGTGGAGCCGAGGAGATAGCTTGACCTAGGTGGTGGTCACATAAGCTTCCTCAACGGAGATTAGGAACCACTGAGCTTGTCATGGTGGACATGCAGTGGGTCTGAACTTCGGGAAACAAATCCTTGTGTCTTCTCTTTGGTTTGCCTCAATTGTTTACTTCTAGCTTTATATTTGCTTCCGCTTCGATCTACTTGGGTGTGCTCTATCTGTGTGCAGGGACTTTGTGAACCTGCTGAAAAACATCTGTACAAGCAGTGCCCCAAGCTTATTTGGTGCTAGAAGAACAAGAGGGGGACGAGCACCACTTGTGCAGCCTTACTGTCCAGGACCGGTTTAACCGGGTTGCTATACCAGTTAGACCGGGTTGCCCCTGGCAGCAGGCTGAAATTGCAATTGGTGGTTTTAATCGGTCATATCGCCTATTCACCCCCCCCTCTAGGCGACATCTCGGTCCTTTCAATCTGGAATTCTCAGAAATATACCAGATATACCATAAGGATGCCCTTGACATGTCTATCCTCAGCTGCTGGGTGGTGTAAGTGCTTCGTTTATTTCTATATTTAATGTCTCCTATATATTCTCAATAGATTTATTTAACATTTCTTTCTTTTAAATTGTATCCTGAAGAATTGAGATTGAAGAATGCAGAAAAACTCATACTTCCACTTGGGCTTCGTCGACCCAAAAGTTGTAAACCAACATATGTTACAAAGTCATTATCATATGTTACAAAGTCATTATCAAGACACAGTGAAGAGCATTGACATGTTCTTCACTGTACAACATTACAAGAGAATGATTATATTTCCTTACAACTATGGGTGGGTACTTTTATTGTCTTGTACATCTTTTATTTTTCCTAACACCATGTTATTTCAATTGACCCAATCCTTCGTATAAAACATGCATGTAAATAGGTTCCATAGGATATTATTTGTTATAATTTTGGACAGGAGCATGCTGGTCGTTATGGACTCATTGAGGGGACCACGGGAAGACTACCAACCAATGATTGACCTCCTGCGAAAGTAATTTCCGTCCTCGCACTATTATACCTCTTTAGACTGTTGAGAATTCTATTTCTTTGCTATGGTGAACAGGAGTTGGAAAATGTTCTGTGCAGAGCAGAGAGGTCCATTCAAGAAGTAACTTTATGTCAAGAGAGACTTTTCGGTAATAACTACTATACGTAGACACATCTCATTTTGTTTGTTTGACTATCGTGAATATGCATGTAATGACTTGACCATTTCTCCTATAAAGTGTTATAGGTAGAACCAAGGCACCAATTTATGTGGATACTATGTCTGTGAGTTCATGCACGCTCTTGTTGGCGAGAGGACAACCACCACTAGATGGGAACTAACGGTATGTTTCATTTCCATGGATATCTATATCTGTATGTGAGTCATAATAATATTATTTATATTTTTCTATTAACCACATCTTCAGGTTATGGAGATGAAAGATGCTATCTTACCGTCCCAAAGAGTCGCGGCAGTTCAAAAGGCACTCTGCAGATTTATATTCGATGAGGTCGTGAACAAAAATGGGACGTTCTAGTGGGATGGGAGGACTTCGATCAAAGGAGCAAATATTAGGTATTTTTTAAATACACATATATATGCGCCTTTCAAATCTTGGTGTAAATATTAATATGCTCCTTTCAAAACTTGTTGTAAATATATATTTAAGTTTAATATTATTAACGTATATATAAATGTTAGTATTATTAGTTTAATGCATTTTGTGATGTATAATATCTATATCAACATATATGTATATTATAATAAAGGTGTAATATGTATCCCTGTATAAAAGAAAACAAAAAAGGAAAAAAAGGACTTTTGTCCCGGTTGGTATCACTACCCGGGACTAAAGGCGTGGAGCCCCTAAAGGGCCAGGTAAATGCCCGGGAGGCCTTTAGTCCCAAATGCGTAGTCCCGGTTGGGAATCCGGGACTATATTTGGTTTCTCTACTAGTGCTCGCAAAGTGGCATGCACACTGTCAAATAGATGGACATGTTGGCTGCAAAGATGGACATCCTACTCAAGCGTCTGGGCAAGCGACAGAAGATTAAAGAACTAATGTACAACCCCGTCCAAACAATGGAGTCATACCTCATGTGCGATGTCTACGGAAATGGTGGACACTCAGGGAATGACTGCCCTAAGACCCCTGGAGAAGATTTCTACATGAACAACAACAACAATGGGTATAATTCACAAGGAGGCCAAGGGTGGAACTAGTTGTGCTCTCAATATCTTGAAGTTAACAACCGTAACTACAATTCAAATTTCAACTCAAACCAATCTTCCCTCAAAGATCTTATTTTTGCCTCAGCAAAGATAAATGAATCTCTACCTAAAAGCTTGCTTTCAATGATAAATCTTTGGAAACTATAAACGTTTAAATTGAAAGTCTTTCATCTGCCTTCAAAATTCAATTAATTTTTAATAGAATAATTGAAACTCAATTGACTCAAAGTGCTGTTGCCTTGCCTGTTTCTGAATTTGGGAGAACTCCAGGGCAACCCGAAACTCCCTTTGAAAAAGTAAATGTGATGACCACGTGGATGGCTGTATTATTTAAGAGTTTGAGCACTAACGTGATGTAATTTGATTGTGCTCCTTCAACTTAGATAACATATAAAATTGTGGGAGTTTAGAAAACATTTATAAAAAGGTCTATATAACCCGTGAACTACAAAACTGGATGTTTAACCTCTTTACTATACAATTCCGTTTAAATAACCCCTCAAAATGGTTTTAGAGGGTTTTTGCCACATGGTGGCTAATGTGGACGGCAATGGCGAAAACGTGTAGATAACCCTAAACTACAAAATGTGGAACACTTCACCACCTAAACTATAAATTGAGTGTCAACCCCCTTAAGTATACATTGTTGTTTAAGTACTCCCTAAATCGGTTTTTGAGTATGTTTTCACCACATAGCAGCTCACATAGATGGCGACGTGGCAATGGTTTACATTTAGACACACCATCTTTCTTTTTCTCCTCTCTCTATTACACCAGAGAGGCTAGACATGTTGCTCAGGGATAGGTAGGGAGAGCATTGGCCGCTGAAGGTGGAATCATCTATGCTTTGCCTTCTCACTTTCCACGATGCCCAACCCTTTGCCTATGGCGCCTAGCTACTATCTCCCCTAGGCTCACTCCATCATTTCCTATAGGCCATCCTCCACTGTTGTCGCTATCTTCCTACTCCTAGTCAAAGGGATAGCCAGTTTGAGATCCATCGTCGCTCCGCCATGGCCATGGCCGGCCCAAGCTTGCCGCTCAAGCAGAGAAGATCAAAGGTGAGGAGACGAGGATCGGTTGAGAGAGAGGATGTGCCTAACATGTGGCATGTGGGCCATTGTCATGTTGCCATCCATGTCAGTCGCCATGTGGCAAAAACCACTTCTAAAATCACTTTATGGGTTATTTAAACGATATTATATATACTTGAGGGGGTTAACAACCAATTTCATAGTTCAAGAGGTGAAGTGTTCCACATTCGATAGTTGGGGGGGGTATGTAGACATTTGTACCCCATCAACGTCCACGTCAGCCTCCATGTGGTAAAAACCACCTCTAGAGCCAAATCGAGGGAATATCTAAACGGTATTGTATAGTTGAGGGGTTAAACGTTCGGTTTTATAGCTTGGGGTGGAGTATTCCATCTTAGACAGTTTATGGAGCTACGAAGACTTTTAGCAAAATATTTATGGTGTGTATAATTTGATACTATAAATCATGAATTCTTTTAGACATGTGTGTTGTGCACATGAGCCATAGCTATTTATGTTTAGGAAACATACTCACTTCAGTATTTTCCGTTCAAATTTTAAAGCAACTCTGCAAACAAGTCCTGTTTATCATGGAAAATCATGGACCGCTGCTAGTGTATTAGCTTACGGGTCTTTTTAGATAGGCAGTGCAAATTGCGGAGCGCGAGAAATGTTTACGGGACATAATTGGCGTTAGGAATAGTCTGCTAATCATCATGGGAGAACTGAACCAACTTAAAAGTCGGAGGAGTCCCTTGTCACCTGAGCTAGTTTTTTGGGTGTAGCAAGCCTTTCTCCTGGTTTGTGCTGATTTGGTCGACGATTGGTATTTGTTGACGACCAAAATTGGCAGATTTGGGACAGACCAATCAACACCGGTCAGACCTATCTCTCAACCGGACAGACCGGTATGGGAATGTTTCTCCAAATGCAAATTGGACTTCACCATTGTGTAGCTCTCATCGAGTAGATCAAGATTCATATGTAGAACGTCCGATTTGGAGTTCGGATGAAAGAGTTATGGCTTCGGGAAGATCAACACCCGAGGAAACCGGTCAAACCGGTATCCAAAACCGGTTTAGGGTTTCGACTCCTAACGGGGCAAGACCTCCCCTCCCTATAAATATAAAGGGCCACGGCCGATTGAGGGTCATCCAATCGATCAAACACAATTTATCTTTTATTTATCTTTATCATTTTACCTTTCTTCCTCGTTACCCTACTTTTTCAACCCCATGTGTTATTCTTCTTCTGTCTCCATGGCATGAGAAGGCGCCCTAGCTGGCCTGCCGAGCCTAGGGCAACCCAAGGTGCGCTTGCCCTGACGGGTTCCCTCCCGGGCGAGCGTTCGTTGGTCTCTTGCCGAGTTCCCGGCGAGAACCGATCTGACCGGTCTGCTCAGAGGTGCTGCAAGGAGCTCCTCTGCGTGCGTGAGTATTTGGCGCGGCACGTTTTCGCGTCAACATACTTTTTGGTGACTCCGCTGGGGAACGAGAATCTGGCTATCATGGCCGATCCGTCAAGCCCTAGCAATATGGTAACACTTGAAGGATTACCTGGAGATCTACTCAATGGCATCAAGAAAATAGTGCATCCTTACTGTTATCAAGTAACGGAACAAGGCGTCATCATGATGAATATAGCTGTCATCAACGTGTTCAGGAAGTACGATCTGACAAGGCATAGTAAGTTCAAAGTTAACTTTATAAGCGGTTTGCTTAGATTTGTGGATGACTTACTTAATAGGAAAAATAGTGTAAATCTAAATCCTATTAATCAAGAGTCAGATCTTGAAAAGCCGACTACTGTTATGCCTAATCCTTGCAAAGTTTTGCCAACTTGTGATGTTGCTGATCAAGGAACAAATCAGCCGTCTATAGCCGAAGTTGTTGACCTAGAATCCCCTACCAAGAGCATGGAAACTACATCTAGCACTTCAACACTCGGGGGGCAACAAAACAAAGGCAAAGGTGCTGGTTGCACCGCAACCGGTTTGCAAACCGGTCTAACCGCCTCTCACCAGGCTTTGCAAAATAAATTTAAACCAAAGATGGTTAAGCCTAAAAAACCTAAAATAGGTGTTTGGAAAACAATTGAATCCAAAGGTCGTAGCAAGCATCAAAGAGAAAAGCCGAAGTCTAATAAGAAACTTCAAGTTAAGTCTCAAAGACAAAAGAATGTCAATGGTGCTATTCGGCCTAAAAATTTCAAACTCTCGAAATCTTCTCCAAGAGAGAAGTTTCATAATCAGAATCGGCAAAGGAATACTTTTTCTGCATCAATACCGTTTCCGTCACATGGATCACCTACATCTATGCCATGGGGATTTTATTGCAGCATGCCTTATTCTTATCCTCCATGGTCTTATAATCCATATATGTCGTCTCTTCCTAGGTATTTTTATCTGGATCATATTATATATAGAGAGCTGACAATTAGTGAATCATCATCTATGCATAATGACCATTTTGATCAAAAGAATCGGTCCACGTATAAAAATAAGCGTAAGGTGATCAAGCAAGTCTATCGTGTCAAAAAGGATGGTAGATTAAATCAAAATTCAGATTTGACACTAGACATAGAAAAGCCGAACATTGAAGAATCATCGGCTAGTTCTACTGGTCAGATTGTCCCCAATGAAGAATCTGTTTCAAACAATATAGCTAAACAACAATCAAGTTCGGCTGGGGGGCATGATGACCTCAAAGTGGCTGGTTCTGAAGAAACCGGTCTAACCGGTGCTCCAACCGGTCTGACCGGTCATGCCAGAAATTCTGGTAGAGCCGAGAGTGTTACACCAAAGAGCAAGGCGGAGAAGAAGAAGCCAAGCTTTGATGAATTGTTACATAAATATCAGAAAATAGCTGAGCAAACGGTTAGAAGGTCATCAAAGGAGGAGCTCTTCATCACCAAAAGCAAAGAAGCATCAACGGTCATCAAATTGGTCTTCATCATTTATTCCGTCGATGCATGTGCCATGGAGTACATATTCCGGTGTATCTAATCACAATCCATGGTTTTGGTATAATCCTTGGTTCTCGTTCTATGATTATCAATATTATGCTTATGCCTTACCAAGGAGCTCTAATTGCTCACCATGGCCGCATAAAGGTTTTAGTTATTAGATATACTGGTCAAAAGCCGAAATAGTAGTTTCATACATATTGTACTTGCTAGGATTTTATTTCGGTTACAGTAGCATCCATAAAGAGCTTAGAGATCATAAAATAGGTGATGTATTGTTTATCATCGTCTTTAGACAATTTTGATCATTGAGAATGTTTTCTGGCATGCAAGCTTTGCCATAAAACAGGGGTGCATATGTTGACGACCAAAATTGGCAGATTTGGGACAGACCAATCAACACCGGTCAGACCTGTCTCTCAACCGGTCTGACCGGTATGGGAATGTTTCTCCAAATGCAAATTGGACTTCACCATTGTATAGCTCTCATCGAGTAGATCAAGATTCATATGTAGAACGTCCGATTTGGAGTTCGGATGAAAGAGTTATGGCTTCGGGAAGATCAACACCCAGGAAAACCGATCAAACCGGTATCAAAACCGGTTTAACCGGTTTTGGTCTGTGTAATCCGACCAGGAGTAGTATTTTAGCACGAGATTTGTTAGGGTTTCGACTCCTGATGGGGCAAGACCTCCCCTCCCTATAAATATAAAGGGCCACGGCCGATTGAGGGTCATCCAATCGATCAAACACAATTTATCTTTTATTTATCTTTATCATTTTACCTTTCTTCCTCGTTACCCTACTTTTTCAACCCTATATGCTGTTCTTCTTCTGTCTCCATGGCATGAGAAGGCGCCCTAGCTGGCCTGCCGACTCTAGGGCAACCCAAGGCGCGATTGCCCTGACGGGGTCCCTCCCGGGCGAGCGTTCGTTGGTCTCTCACCGAGTTCCCGGCGAGAACCGGTCTGACCGGTCTGCTCAGAGGTGCTGCAAGAAACTTCTCTACGTATGCGAGTATTTGGCACGGCACGTTTTCGCGTCAACAGTATTAAAGCCAGGTCCGCAATCTCTTTGTTCTCGTGCATATTCTGGTAGTGTAGCCTTAAATCCTAGTGAACCGCGTAATTTCTTGAGCCCATGCATACTCCGATGGTATAGGCCCAAATCCTTATGGACTCATGGGTGTGAGGCATTTGTGGCCATGCGTCGGACCGTACCGTGTTTAGAGACACCATACGTGAAGACGGATTATTGAATCAATTTAAAAGTAGGAGTCTCCCTACCTCATATGCTAGCTTTTGGATAGGCTTCCTTCTGATTGGGACCAGTTGGGCCAAATCTCCTACTTTTGGGCCAAACAGTTGGGCAGTATTTCATTCTGGCCCAACTCTCACCGTCACCGCTGCTCCCCATCACCGGACCAGGGGTTTTGCATTTCCAGCGTAAGCAGCTCGGGCGTCGTTGCCCCCTGCCGAGCGAGCGAACAGGAGCAGCGCCGCCGTCCCGGAGGGAGCCGCCGGGGCCAAGATGAAGGGCTTGACGCGCGCGGCGAAGCGCGCCAGTGAAATGGCCTTCAACGCTGGCGGCGGCGTCGTCAACTGGTTCCCGGGCCACATGGCCGCCGCCTCCCGCGCCATTCGAGACCGCCTAAAGCTTGCTGACCTCGTCATCGAGGTCCGCGACGCACGCGTGAGTTCCCGGCGTTCTCCTTCCTCTGGTTCCTCACCTTTAGCTCCTCGCTATATTGCCGTTGCTCGACAACTCATGTCAGGGGTGCTGGGGCTGCTCATGGGCGCTCGGGTGGTGTTCGACGAAATGCTTTGCTTGCTTGAGTGCAGCGTAAGGACGCAGTTTTTTTTAGTTAGGGGGTGTTTAGTTCCTCAAAAAGTGGTGAAAAGTTTTGACACTGAGAAACGTGTCTTGTGAGAGGGGGCACGGTTGTCAGTGTGAAAATTTTTGGTGACTTTGAAGATTTAAACACCCCCTTAGTGATAATGCCATCACAGCCCATCCTGTTACTTTACTGTGCGGCAGTACTCCCATAATTACTTGATTAACGGTGGTGCTTATGCTCGATACCTCCTTGATCACTGACAGTGTCACTAAATGGGCCATATTTGTTCAGTCCAGCTATTTTGGTAGTGGCTCCTTTTCCATTATTTTTGCATCATCGTATCCTATCTTATTGTTCTGCTTCTTTGGTTATTGGTTTACAACTACTGTAACTTATGACCAGATTCCATTATCCTCTGCAAATGAAGACCTTCAACCAGTGCTTTCAGCTAAAAGGCGTATTCTTGCTCTAAACAAGAAGGATCTGGCAAACCCCAATATAATGAATGTATGTATCCTCTGATAAGCTTAGTCTCTTCAAGCTCCAATCCTTACTTCTATTTAATTTTAGTTTTTCTAAAAAACATATGTGCAGCTTCTGTAATCTCATTATTATTTTCTTGTAATATTATTTTCACTTTTCCTATGTTCTCACAGGGTGTTTGCTTTTTATTTACAGAGGTGGCTTAGTCATTTTGAATCATGCAAGCAGGATTGTATTTCAATAAATGCACATAGCAGCAGTTCTGTTAGTCAGGTTAGTTAGCTGTGAGTTTCATTTTGATGCATTTTTTTATCATTGAAACTTTACAGAATATAATTTGTGCTGGAGTATTCATGGTTGATTAAGTGTCAAGTTGTGTGGCATTCTTTATAGTGTCTCGTAACTACTTAGAAGGTCAATTAAAATTCTTACCATTTTCTAAATTCTATGGCTGTTGTGGTATTTAGCAATTGAACAATAAATAATGTTAAGAAAAAGAAACTTTGAACTCTAGTAGTATAACATGAAATTGTTTGTTTTAATAAATAGCTCTGACCTAGAAAGTTGCCAGATTATGATTTTACTCGATGCACTGGATTGAAATATACTCGGTGCATTTAATATTTAGGTCACTATTGAAAGTATATCATCTTGTATACAAATCTTAGTTCAAGAAACATTCTCCATAATTTTATTTTCTCCATCCCAAAATTCAAAATTTGCTGGAAAAGCAAAACAAGGAAACAGTACTTATAGCAAAAGTTCCATAGATGCCTTCAGTTTTTGGAACCATAAAAGCCTCGATTTATTCCATTTGGCAACCGCTATTTTCTTTCTCTGCCCTGCCCACAACCATGCTCCGTATTTTTGTTGCTACTCCTCTATCTTCTACTGCAGAATCCTGTAGATTCTCATATTCTTTTGTTGCTATTCCTGTATCTGCTGCTGCTGAATTGTGTATGATGTAGACAGTATTTTTTAAAAAAAATAGCATTTATATGAAAATCACTGGTTGGTAACAAATACCGTGAACTCTTCTTGTAGTTTGAGTTTGCCCAGACGATATTCATTGTCTTTGATCTACAGTATATTTTAAAATACATTAATGATTATTTTTTGTACTTACTAGCTTCTAGGGCTTGCTGAACTGAAACTAAAGGAAGCAATATCAAAAGAGCCCACACTTCTTATTATGGTTGTTGGTGTCCCTAATGTTGGCAAGTCTGCACTCATAAATTCAATTAACAGAATTGCTACTTCTAGATTTCCAGGTATAATCATCTCAGACAAAAATAAGTCTGTTTTTGATTGTTTGTGATCCATGTTTATACTGCTCTACTTCCAGTGCATGATAAGATCAAGCGGGCTACGGTGGGTCCGCTGCCAGGTGTCACTCAAGATATTGCAGGGTTTAAGGTGATGCTCCGGGCCTCCTAGGCCAATATTTCCTTAACATCTCTGACTCTTTTATGAGGATGTTTCTATTCCTTCCAAATTATCGCACAAGATAACAGAAAACCAGAAGATGATCCTTGTTAACCTGTTTCCCTCTCACAGGCGTTATTTTTGTGGGCAACTGCCAGTTAATTAATCTATGAACATCTTTCTTTTCGTCGCTCGTTGGTAACAGTAATATTGTAAAAGATACTTATTTATCAGGATAAATGTTGAAAAATACGGAATGAGGCATGCATCCTTGGAACATGATTCATGGAAATGCCGTCCACTCCTTGGGAAAAAGGCAATGGCCCTACATCTCTTTTACTCCATGGAACACCTGATTCATTGTACACGCAGTTTGTTATCCATCTCTTTCCCATTAATTCATTTATTTAACAATAGCTGGTATTGCATTTTGCAATTAGAATGGTGTTGCTGATCCATTTATTGATCATTATTGTCTGGATGTCTCATTAATTTGTTGTTTTACTTGAACCCATATCACCACTCTTCCAGCCGCCTGTAGTCCATATTCTGTTATTTGTATCATGTTCCTTGCCACTTCTCCTTTTGTGGAGCTGTGCACCAATCTTCGTTCCCTGCAACTGGGGATACTTATATAATTGGTTGAACATGTTATTTTACCCTCATAGCATGAATGACTTATATGAATGGTATATTTTCACTTGTTGAATCTGAGAATAAAGGAATTATGATTTAACAATACTGATAATGTGTTTGTATTTCAGCATTTTGGCATCTCTTGCATTTTTGGTTCATCTGCAGTTTCATTTTCCTATCAGAGTTAAGGAAACAGGATATCTTAGTTACAAACTTACAAAACAAATGAATTTTCTCCACAGGTTTCGTCTGAATTCTTTAATAGTGCAAGTGAAAAATGGTGTACTTTGGAAAGTTTGTTGCTTATTTTCTCCAGCGGATAAACTAACAGCCATATTTATCATGGACAGATTGCAAGTCAGCCAAGTATTTATGTGCTTGATACACCTGGTGTGCTTGTGCCAAGCATACCAGATATGGAGACAGGTCTAAAGCTTGCTTTAACAGGTTATACTTCTAGCGCATGTTTTTCTGTGACTTCTTCATATAGAGCCTTTGCATATTTCATAAACACATCCAACAAGCCTACCATGACTTCAATGGTCTTCTTTTGATCTCCACTAATATTGGTTTGATACTTCTTGTCAAGGAATAATCCTCAATTGATTCCTCCAAACCCTAGAAGGGTGGGTAAAATAGTAGCTGTATATGGGCCTCTAGATGGGTCTAACTACATGGGCCATAAGGGCCACATATATACACCAACACCCCCCGCAGTCTGAACTACCGGCGCAGCGGAGTTCAGGACAGGACAGGAACCTGCAATCTGAACTTACCGGCGCAGCGGAGTTCAAGACTGGACAGGAAAAGAAGTACACACACCCCCCACAGTCACAACTAGCCACCGGCTATGTTGAGACTGGAGCGAAACTCCGAGAAGGTCGAGGAGGGGAGACCCTTGGTGAAGATGTCAGCAAACTGGGAGGTGGTCGGGACATGGAGAACCCGAACGTCGCCAATAGCAACCCGGTCGTGAACGAAGTGCAGGTCGATCTCCACGTGCTTCGTCCGCTGATGCTGAACTGGGTTGGTGGAGAGGTACACGGCGCTGACGTTGTCGCAGTAGACGAGAGTGCTCTTGACGAGCGGGCTGTCAAGCTCCGCCAAGAGCTGTCGTAGCCAGGACGCCTCAGCCACGCCGTTAGCAACAGCCCGGTACTCCGCCTCGGCACTGGAGCGGGAGACAACCGACTGTCGCTTGGACGACCAGGAGACAAGGTTGCCGCCGAGGAAGACGGCGTAGCCTGAAGTGGAGCGACGAGTGTCAAGACAGCCAGCCCAGTCAGCGTCAGTGTAGACGACGAGCTCAGTGGCAGGAGACCGGTGAAGGAGCAGGCCGTAGTCAACAGTGCCACGGATGTAGCGAAGGAGACGCTTCAGAGCCGTGAGATGTGACTCCCGGGGATCATGCATATGGAGACAGACCTGCTGAACAGCATATGCGATGTCCGGCCTAGTGAAGGTGAGGTACTGCAAGGCACCGGCAAGACTCCGGTAGGCAGTCGGGTCGGCAACAGGATCACCCATATCCGCAGAGAGCTTGGCCTGAGTGTCAACCGGAGTGGAACACGGCTTGCAGTCAGTCATCCCGGTCCGCTCCAGAATATCAAGTGCATACTGCCGCTGGTGAAGAAAGAGGCCAGAAGGACGAGGCTCAACAGTGACACCCAAGAAGTGGTGGAGCACACCCAGATCCTTCATGGCAAACTCCTGCTGCA
>CM014275.1:44013809-44108685 GCA_004135705.1 Alloteropsis semialata
TTGAGGTGGGCTGCCCGTCCTTGACACCAAAAGATATGGATTGAATGTTAGGAACGGGAGATCGTAAATGGATCTCGTACTTTTTGCATGCAGACATGTTCTCACGGGAATTTACAAGAACTGGAGCTTTAAACTAATTCCTTAGCTTGTAATCATGTTTACAAAAGGCTAGGCATCGGGTTTGATAGGTTTATTGTGAGTTAAATTTTATGTCGTTATTTTTAGACTAATTACTTATTCCTTATAGGGAAACAAATTGTTAGTGTGACTCACGAAGTTATTTACTACTATATTCCATTGATTGCAAAATGTGGGCACGGCATATTTTTTTTTTTGGAATCACACGGGTGATGTTTGGCTTTTTCCTTTATTTAGAATGTTAGCAAATGTCTCTTTGTACATAGGATCCACTAGTATATTAGCACTAGGCAAACATGCCCGTGAGTGGCTACGAGCGAATATTGGTGATAGTCGGCTTTACTACCATAAGCGAGCGAGCGGCTGGCCACATAAGAGACGTCGGCGCATCGGTCTTCTGACATCTCTTAGTGACAACCTCCATCCTATCTTCATACGCTACAATTTGGTTTTTTTTTTATCTCAATCAAATCTTGTTTTTGTTGGCTTCCTATAGATATTGACCTGTGTTCTTGTCTTGTCCGAGTTATTAGGCAAGAGCTTGAAATTAGGATTTTCTAAACCCTTGATGGTTCAGTTAGGAATCTTTTTTTTTAGGGAAGTTCAGTTAGAAATCTAACCCTATAAGGATTGTCCCGACTTGAAATATTGTCATAACCACACTTTCTCGGTTTGCACTTGCAATACAGTTGGTACGAGCAAGGCCCGGCACATGCCATGGGCTGGCTCGGCGTGCCCCGGCTCGTAGTGCTGACCCAGCCTGGCATGAAAAATGCTGGCCCGGCAACGCGCGATGGGCCGGCTCGTGGCATGAGAGCCCACCAGCTTGCCGGGCACGCCGCCCTGGCATATATAGCCAACACGCAGTTGGGGGCCTACCGACTCCGAAATCCTAGCCTTAGTCGCTCACCTCCCACATTGTCTCCTCCGCTCGCAACGTCCTCTCCTCTCCGGCTCCGATCGGTGGCCACCTTGCCCTCTCTACTCCACTCGCCGCCTCGTCCTCTACCAGATTAGCCGCCTCCATGCCCTCTCTTCCCTCTATAGTGGCTAGATCTACGCTGTCGTGACCCCTCTGCACCTCTGCCTCCCAAACCCTAGCCTCTCCACTCATCTCGCCCTTTCAAGCTCCCCTACATCCGTCGCCACCACATCCTCTCCTCCCACTCTGATGGCCGGATCTACGCCGGTGATGGCCTCCGCGGCCTCCTCTCACAATCCCTAGTCGCATCTCACCCTCTCTCGTATCCCCTCCCAGATTTATGTGCCTCCCTCTCTCCTCCTACTTCGGTGAGCTATGCCGGTTCCATGCTCGTGCTATGACTTCATCCTCTACTTCTTCTCCATCTTCGCTGAAGTCTCCGACGAGTGGATATGTACATCAAGGACGACTCCATTGCTCCGGCTGCGTAGGTAAGCCACATCTGCCCTAGGTTCCTCATCTTGTGCTTTTCCTCTTCTCCAGTGACTAACAAGCTTCACTTTGTTGTTCATGGGTCGTTGGCCGTTGCTTGAGCAGTAGGCGGGCGGGGCATGTGCCGTGAGGAACCGGAGGCCAGAATGGACAACGATCCTATCTCTAACAACTACGAGTTGTGGATGATTGGGCAGGCCGAAGATGACGAGTAGGGCAACTTGGTTGCGGACCAAGAGGAGTTGTTCTGCACCCACACTGCGCCTATCGACCTCGTTGATGGCGATGGTATGCCTAGCGGTTTTGGGACTGGGACCACATCCAAGAGCACGACCACGGTGTGAAGAGGAAGAAGCCTTCAAAATCGAAGTGTCTGAACCACTTTGATTGAGGTAAGAACTGCAAAGAGGTAAGAACCAGGGGCGAATCTAGCCCATGTTATCGGGGTCAGCTGACCCCGATGAAATTCCTTAAATCTCTAGTAAATGACTGTTTATCACTAGTCTAAGTAAGCTTAGACCCCATCAATTCCCAGCGCTGACCCCGGTGATTATTTGGGCTGAATTCGCCCCTGGTAAGAACCGGTGCTAGGTGTTTGCCTTAGAAGAACTTGGCGTTCTGCTATGGCTCAATCCCGCTTAAGTTTGATCTTGATGGCATCATGCATTGCTGGGAGTATAACCCTAAGGTTGCTCATACTCAGTTGTGTAAGGTTGCTCATACTCAGTTGTGTATACTGATTACGTGTCTTGATTTGTCTTTATGCTTTGGTGAGATATTTTACTTGGAACACCATTTTTTTACAACGAAGTGTTAATAAGCCATAACTATTGGTTTTTTACATAACTTCTACCATCCTAGCAGCTTGGTGAGATTTTACTATATTTATTTATTACTTTTTCTTTACCAAAATTGAGAAACAAAGGAATTGGGCCGATAGCTATAGCTTTTGGCTAGGTAGCGAACGCACCAGGACGGCCCAGAAAGCTGTGGATGGGAGTGGACTCAGTCCGGACTGGAGAACCCTAATTAACAATTCAAATATATTTCAATATATTTGAATAAGGCGCGGGTGTTCAAGTACCGCGAGGCGCGAGGAGAACCTCCGCCTCCAAAAGCTGATGCGCACCGACACCGATCCTGATGCTGCTTGTCTCCTGATCAATGAGAACGTTTTGTTTCGGCAACTGGGGACGTTTTGTTTCGGCAACTGCAGCAGCAGGAGGAAGCGGAGGTGCCCTTTGATTGCTAGCTTTGCACGAATCTTAAAGTGGAAGGTAGAGTCGGACCGACTCGGACGTGGTGGTGGTCGACCAACTGTCTCCGCACTCCATAAATCAGGCGACGGGCGGCAGCTCTAATTCTAACCGTGTTGATCCCCGATTCCTCACGCCTACTCATCCTCGTCCCAACAACTCGGCGAATTCCGTACGCCACCGGCGCCGTCGAATCCGCGGTGGGCAGCGATGTTTACCGAGGAGATGCTCAGCGAGCTGAACGAGGAGGACCAGCGAGGAGTGCGCGCCATCATTGCTAAGGGGCGGGCGTTCAAGGTCGACGAGGAGAACCTTCGCCTCTACAAGCTCATGCGCACCGATATCCTGATGCTGCTGGTCGCTTGATGATGGAGAACGTGAAGAGGGAGTTCGAGAAGAACATTGGCCCGCAGCGGGACGTTTTGTTCCGGCAGCTGCAGCAGAAGAAGGACGCGGAGGATGCCGCCGCTCGCAAGCAGACGAAGAGGCAACGTGTGGAGGCTGCTCCGCCTCACATGACCCTCAAGACCTCCAGGTCTGCAATCAGTTCAATCCTTTTACTCGTTTGACGTTTGGCTGAACTATCTCCTTAATTCCGTCCTCCAATACCTGTTGAAACCTCAAACCTGGAGTATCGAACCTCTGCCCTTTGCAAATAGTAGGTTGTGTTTTTTCCTAATTGTAAGATAAATTCAACCTTTGAATTTTATATATTTTAAGATCACAGTTACCATCAAACTGTCAAATACTGATTGCAAAAGTATATTAATGCTGGTATGAGAGAAACAGTAGTGCCCCTTCTTTTGCTGACATGTCAAATGTGTCTGTTTAGTAGACTATCTGGTTTGTTGTTTGTTTATAAACCATTGTGTTTGTTGCAGAAGATAAACAAAGCAAGATCTAGGTTAACTATGTTTTGCAAACTTTTACGGAATCTTGAGCAAAAATGTCATTTCGTCTCCCTAGACAACTTTCACATGAAGATTCAGTGCTTAGAGCCATTTTTTTTTACTTTATCACCTTTTTGGTACTGCCTGTAATTTTATCATGAATAAATTTGTCATGGCACGCTAGGAGTCTACTAGGATCGAAAATCTAACAGCCAAACTATGGCAAAATTGATGTAATGTTATCAGATATGTGTACTTTAATTATTGTTTCTATTATTATTTGATCTATCCCGTGCTTGAACTTGTGATTGTTTATACTCTTATAATATTCATCAGTTTCTTCCACTGAACATAGAACTGTTTAGTGGTCTTTTCTTTTTTTTCTAGTGACATATCCTTTTTTTCCTTGGTTTTAGAGTTGGTGAAGATACTGAGAGTGGACATTCACGCTCTTCAGGTATTCCTACATGTACTGTCAGTTGATTTTTTTTTATTCTGGGTCCTTATGTCCATATTAGTTGTTTAATGATTGGATGAGTTCTCTCATTCCTTGTAACGTTAATCAGTGTGTGGATGAGGCCGCTCCTTCAAACCTGTTGAAATCAGTCAATATATTGCTGCCTTAGTCATGGTTTGTTCTAGCAGTTTTCTGGTGGTACACACAGTGCATAGAGTATATTAGTGGTTTTAGCAGCATTCTTTTGGTTTACACTTTTGAGGCACGTTTGTGATCAAACTTGCAGTGCTAATTGTGTACATATATATAGTGCATTGTGATACTGATATGTACATTTGCAGTTGGTAGCAGCAATTCTTATTAAAGTGATATATGTATCCTTTCGAAGTCCTTCCACCACATGTGCTTTAGTGAGCGGTGAAAACCCAGACATGGTAACTTTTGTCCAACATCCCAGGCATGAATTGCATGGAACACTCAAAATTACTAGTGTAGGGACCAAGCTATTACATCCAGGTGAAAATAAATTGGTAATCAATCTAATGCAAACCACTCTACTGTGTTAGTGTGCTGTGTTCATTATATGCCTAATCGCATAGGCTCTCAGGTACCCTTACCCATTTTACTCAATTTTAAAGGCATGCTGGTTTTGCTGCCGATATACATACCGATTCTTCTACGACATTTAATGTTGAATGGGCACATTACATGTTGTGTCATTGTTACGGCATTGAGAGATGTCTAGCTTTAAGCTTAGTCCATTGATTGAACTGTTAACCATTGACTGTACTATTCTTTGAGCATAATTGTGACATGAAGGCGAGAGGCAATAATTTGAAGGTGGAACGGATATCAGATATGTACTATTTATGTGGGTCTATTCAATAGAATCGACAATATGCTTATGGTTGTGGTTTAGATGGATGTTTTTCATATTCTGCACCTAATTTATTCCCGGTCCATGCAATCCATACCAAAGTTGGATCGTATCAACAACGTTTGGCTAATGTTTTGGGTCGCAACTGATATTTGCTTTGCCATTTAGAAATTTGTAGCTCATAGTAATCAAACTTTGGCAGCTGCAGCCTGTTCTATATAGTTGATGTGTCAATGGTTGGTCGGGTATATTGCATCCTTACTTGTTTTGTTACTAGCTAGATTCATAGGATGGTATCTCCTAAGATGATCAGTTTGCGATTTGCCACTATATAATCATTGTCATTCTTACAAAACTTGAATGGCTTTTTTCTGTACTGATTCGCCACTCATGTTTTTTGTTTCAGTGTTGCAGAAGATGATGAAGTGATGGCCAGTTCTGAACTGAATATGCGGTTCCCAAGGTGAAATTAGGTGCTTGTGTTTGTTACAGTAAGAGGTGTTTAAAGTTTGCAACACCATTTGACGGCAGACCCTAAGTCAGAAGTTTGTGAATTTGAACGCATATAGAGTGCTTATATGGGCTGTTGTGAACTGAATCATGCAGTTTCTCAATGGTTAGCCTATCATGCGTGGGCTATCGTTTTATGTTGAGATAAACCTTCGCATGCTATTACCTGGTTATGTCATCTGATAGCAGAGTTGCCTTGCCTATCCCAATTGACTTGTTTGTCCGTCACTGTATCCACCCGACTAGCATAAAGCACGTAGCAGGGGCAGCCCGTCGACTGACTCATACAGTCTCACAATGTCCCCTGTTTCGATTTTTTTTTAGATTAAGGAAGCAGATTATCCGGCCTCAGGACATTCGCAAGCGGATGCCTACAGCCCATTACAAACTCTGACAAACTCAAAACACAGCAGCATTGACATTGCTACTGAGTTCCACAGATTCACAACTGAAACCTTGCAAAAGTTCAGAAAGCTACAGAACAGCTAGGAGCTAAGCACTACGCCTCTAACCTTCCTCTGAAATTCCATCCCCTTTTGTTGAAGATCTCCATTACTGTAACTTCCAGCAAATGGCAGCTTTCTCTCAGAGTAGTCTTCTCTTTCTCTTTAGATAGCAGGGACCAACACCTTGCCCAATAGGTCCCCCTGAAGATTACGTGCAAAAAGGAGTTAGGCACTGTTTTTTTTTTTGAAGACAATCTCATTTCTATTCAGCCATAGAGTCCAACAGAGAGCAGAAGCACCCACTAAATATAGTTTTCTGCCTTTAGTTGAGAGCCCAGAAAGCCCAGACCCCAACATACGAGATACACTCTTTGGAGGTTGGACACCAAAAGCTATGAATACAGTATTCCACATAAATCTAGCCAGAATGCAGTCAAAAAACAGGTGCTGTATTGTCTCCTTGGAATTACAGAAGCAGCACTTAGGACAGCCATGCCAATTCCTTTTTGCCAGGTTGTCCTTTGTGAGGATGACACCTTTCCACAAGCACCATAAGAAAACTTTGATCTTAAGAGGCACCTTCAAATTCCATGCAGCACATTTAGATGGTGTTCCTTCTTGTTTCATTATGTCAGAGTACATTGACTTTACTGTGAATTGTTTGTTTGGACTTAAATTCCATACAAACACATCCTCTTGGTCAGTCAAAACAGTATGCACCACCTTTCCTACAAGCTGAAACCATTGGTCTAGAGCATTCCCTCTAAGTGCCCTTCTGTAGGCCACATTAAAGGGAATTGTGTTTAGCACATGAGCCACCGTCATATTTTTCTTTCTCACTATATTATACAGTGAGGGGAACCTTTCCATTAGAGTTTTATTGCCTATCCACAAATCTTCCAAAAGTCTAGTTTGGTTCCCATTTTGGACATTGAATCTGCCTCTTGCCATAACTTGGGCTTTCCCCTCCATTAAACCTAACCAAAATTGAGAGTCCCCTGTTTTCTTTGTGACTTGTGACAGAGTTTTATTTCTTAGGTATTTTCTCCTGAATAACGTTTGCCACAGTCCCTCTTCATTCATCATCTTAAAAACCCATTTGCTTAGCAAGCACCTATTCTGAATTTCCAAATTAGCAATCCCCAGACCACCTATACATTTGGGTTTACATAGTATACTGCACTTAGCTAGCCTGTACCTTTTTTTGTGTTCATCACACTGCCAAAAGAATCTAGATCTGAAATAGTCTAGTTTCTTTAGCACACCCTTAGGTATCCTAAACAAAGACATCATGAACATTGGCAGGCTAGAAAGTACCGAGTTTATTAAAACTAAGCGACCTCCTACTGACAAAAGCTTGCTTTTCCAGCTGCCCAATTTTTTCTGGAATCTTTCTTCAATTACACTCCATTCTTTATTTGATATCCTCTTGTAATTCATTGGTATACCTAAGTATTTGAAAGGAAAGGAGCCTTCCTTACAGCCAAACAGGTCTACATATACTCCAACTCTCTCTTTTGCCTTCCCTAAGCAAAAAAGCTCACTCTTATGGAAATTGATCTTCAGGCCAGACAACTTTTCAAAAGTGCATAGCACTAATTTCAGGTTTTGGGCCTGTCCTACATCATCTTCCAAAAAGAGAATCGTATCGTCTGTGTATTGCAGGATTGATAAGCCTTCGTCCACTAAGTGAGGTACTAGACTCCTGATCTGGTCATTCTCTCTAGCCCTCCTTATGAGTATTGCTAACATATCTGCCACCAGGTTAAAAAGGACAGGAGAAAGGGTCTCCCTGTCTTAGACCTTTTCTTGTTTGAAAATAATGGCCAATGTCATCATTCACCTTAACCCCTACACTTCCTCTACTGACAATGTCTTCGATCCACTTGCACCATACGGGTGAAAATCCTTTCATTCTCAAGGTTTGCTGCAGGAAAGTCCAATTAACTTTATCATAAGCCTTCTCGAAGTCCAGCTTAAGAATAATGCCATCTTGTTTTTTCATATGGAGCTCGTGTATTGTTTCATGCAAGACCACCACCCCTTCCATAATGTTTATTTTCTACCATCATGAACCTATTAGCTATTACCTTTGTGACAATCATGAAACTCACATTTAGCATGCAAATAGGCCTATACTGTTGTATCATCTTTACTCTTTTAGCTTTGGAATCAAAGTTAAGATCCCAAAAATTTAGACTAAAAAGAGGAAGGTTGCCTTTGTGGAAGTCTTGAAACATGGCCATCAGGTCATCTTTTATCAGACTCCAGAATACCTGATAGAACTCCACTGGGAATCCATCTGTCCGAGGTGCCTTATTATGTTTCATCTGAAAAATGGCCTCCCTGATCTCAGTTTCTGTGAACATTTCAGTTCATTCTCCAATTCAGACACTTGAGGAATATCCTCTGTCCTGGATTCATCCATGGAGAAGTTGTTCTATTTGTGAGCTCCAAAAAGACCTTTATAGTACTTTGTGATGTACTTCTTTAGATTCTCTTCCCCCTCAATTATCCCCTCCTCTTGCTCTAACCGAAAATTCTAGTTTTACGATGCTTTCCATTTGCCACCAGCTGAAAATATTTTGTATTGCTATCCCCCAGCAAAATTTCAGTGGTTTTAGCTCTCTGGAACCATCTAATTTCTTCCTCTCTCAGCAGCTGTGTCAATCTCTCCTTAACACTTTGTTTCAGATCAATCTCTTGCTGCGTTAGCAACATCGATTCAGCTTTTTATCTAACTCATCAGCCACTTTAAGAAGTTCTTGTTTTTCTTTCTTGTAAGCCCCATTCATGTTCTTTGCCCATCCTTTTAGAAATTGGCACAATCTTCTAATTTTGTTTTGCCAAATCTGCATAGGGGTCGATCCGCTTTTCTCCCCCTTCCACACTTTTGCGACTAGATCAAAAAATCATTCCTTTAGGAGCCAATCGAGCTCGAATTTAAATAGTTGTTGCTTTCTTTTCTGATTTCCTTCTCCAGTGTTTAGTAACAGCAGAGTATGGTCTGAAATTTCCCTACTCCAGTGTTTAGTAACAGCAGAGTATGGTCTGAAATTTCCCTACTCATTGCCACCACTGTGCTTAGAGGGAATTTTTCTTCCCATTCTGTACTGACTAACACTCTGTCAAGCTTCTCATATGTTGGAACATCCCTTGAGTTAGCCCCTGTATATTTGCGTCCCGACATCTCAATTTCTCTCAAATTTAAACCGTCAATGATGGCATTGAAAAGAAAAGGCCATCTGTCATCGTATCTGTCATTTTTTCACTTGGGTTCCTGATGATGTTGAAATCACCTCCAAGCATAATGGGCAGATTTTCTTTACTACACACATGCACTAACTCTGTGAGGAAACTCTCCTTGAATTCGGGTTGTGCTGCCCCATAGATAGATACCAAAATCCACCGGAAACCATCACTTTTATTCCTGAGCTTGAACTTTACATAGAAATCTCCTTCGTCTATACTACCTATATCAAGAACGTCCAGGTTAACTCCTAAAAGAATCCCCCCTGATCTGCCATGGGGCTTAGTCCAATGCCACAAATAATTCTTTCCTCCGCACAACTTACTAAGAGTTGCCTGAGAGTAGTCTTTTTTCCCTGTTTCCAGCAAAGCCACAAAGTCTAAGCTTCTTTTACTGCTTCAGCTAAGAATTTTGTTTTAGCCAGGTCCCTAAGGCCTCTGCTATTCCAAAATATTCCTTTCATTTATGCACCTTTTTTGGCTTTGCTGCTAGCTTGACCCTACAAGTCTTTCTCTTATGCGACTTAGCGCATGACTTGTTATTATTAACAACCGAACCACCTAGATAGCTGTCCTCATCATAAATCTCTTCCACTAATTCCCCACAAAGCTGCTAAATCGCAGTTTTTTCAAACACTTCTAACCTTTCATCCTCACTGTCACTCACATGTGAGGCCTCACTTTCGGTCTCAAAAGCAGAAGCATCAGAGATCTTTGCACCATGCAAATCCAACAAAAGCCTAGCTGAATTAGCCCACTCAGTTTTGTCAGAGCCACAACAAACGCCTAACTGCTTGATATTAGAAACAGCAACATTTAAATGCAAAGACCCAAAAGAATTGTCTGAAAGTGTACCTTCGACATGTTCCAGGTTCTTCTCTGCAACACATCGCTCTGCCCTTGACAAAGTGTGCTCCTCTGTCGAGAGCGCAAGCCTTGGACTGGCCCTTGTAGGCGATAGGATTGCTTCAGGGATGGCTGCAACCGACTGCACCATTACACTGTTGCCTTTGACAGCATCTTGAGTGATCTTCTTGTTATCTGAAATTTGCCCTGATTCCTTGTCCTCCACCATCTTCCCTTCCACTACAGTCCCCTTCCACTGTCTCCCTCTGTTCTCTTCAAACTTCGTCACGCTGACCTCTTCCTCATCCTCTGAAACCTCCTTCATGTTAACTCCTTCAAGAGATTCACTGCTTTCGGCTAACACCTCATCCGCTACCTCTTCCAGGACTTTACCAACAGCGACAGCAAGGATTGTTTCAGCTTCCTTTCTAAGGAATACCGTGAACTCCTCCTTGGTCATGTTCTGTACTTTATGCTTCATGGATTCCACCTGATTCAGTGTATGTACAGTATGGTTCCCATCAGCAGCTCTCTCCTTTTCTTTATTTGGATTCCCATCACTAGGGATGAAAACGGATCGGATACGAACGGATATGCACGAATACGAATACAGATATTTATTTTTTTCTCGGATCGAGATTCAGATACGGATAGTGTAAAATGTGTCGGATATGGAACGGATATTGATATATGTTACATATCTATAAGAAATATCCAACTTTGGATACGNAACGGATATTGATATACGTTACATATCTATAAGAAATATTCAACTTTGGGTACTCGGATTCAGATACCAGTCAGATACTGAATCTCCGAATCCGAATATCAGACTATTCATTTAGTGTCTAAACCCCCTCGGTCGGACGGACGGACAGAAAATATCCCTACCATTTTCATCCCTGCCCATCACCTTTCATTCTTTTTGCCTCCCTGCTCTGGTCAGGCTCCTCCTCCATATCCTTCTCACCTTCTCTGTCCTGCCTCATCCTCTGCTCCTCCTCCAGCTCCACCATGCCACTCTATCACAGTCTCCTCTGACCTCTCCATTCTCATCTACTCCCATTCTTTCCACCTCGAACTCAAGTTCAAAATAATGATCCCCCACAACTACATCCAGGTGTGGTGGTATAAGAGCAGGGCTGAGGACAGCCACCAAATTCATTTTTCCTTGTGGTTTCGATATCGACCGTTTGTGTTGAACCCAGCATGGAACCAATTGCCCAGAGTTCAAGGAATTCTCTTAGAGCTTTCCTAAGACCAAAAACTCTCACCCAGACCTTGGGTAAGAGAAAGCTCTCCTCCTTCTCATGCCAAACTGTGAATTGCAGCCTAATGCCCGAGGGCACACCCAATCCCTCACATCAGCTCCTCCAAAAGCCACTACCCTTTACAACTCTGATTTGGATGGAAACTTTGTTATAAAAGGATCATCCTTCTCATGTTCAGTTAGCTCCCACTTCCATTTCCCTGGGAAGTTCTTTGTAGCTGCTGCTGACCTGATCCCTGCTCAATTTTCCTCCCACTACTCTGATCAGGACTGACTTCGATTCCTTCCTTGCTCTTGGCAATGGGGCATGAGGGATGTGATAAAATCCCAGCCCATGAACCGCATACCCCACTGCATGAACCACGGGCCGTGGTTGTTTGAGGATCGGGCATCTGTGATTCATGTGATCCTTGCTATCACAAATCACGTAGTAGATTTCCGCCATGCATCTCGCCACCGAGTTAAGTATATCAAGGCCTATATATTGTAGGCCCATATGGCCTGTGAGGACACTATATATGTCCATAGTCCCTACGTTGACTGACAATTCTCTCACAAATCCTCTCAAGGTAACATGGTATCAAAGCCATGGATTAGGGTTAGGGTTAAAGCTAATCAAATTTTTTAACTCACCCACGATCCCATCGCCATTTTCACGGCGTCTGCATCGCCGTCCTCCTTTTGCCGCCCGTCGCGGCATCCACCCGTCCGCCGCCGTCTGCAGCGACTGTTCGCCGCCCGTCTGCAGCGGCATCGTCCCTCCTGACGCCGCCCGTCGCGGATTGCTTCAAGGCCGTCCCTCCATCCGTTCCACTCGTCATCGCCGACTGGATCGAGTAGCCTGCGGCCCGTCCATCCGCCGTGGACTTCCTCCTTCGGCTCCTGCTTCCTGGCTGCTAGTTTTGATGTGGTAACTCTCCTCTCCAGTGCAATTCTACTTGGTCCGTTGGTAGATTGGTGGTGGATTTCTCTTCTGTGACTTGGGATTTTCTTCCGCTGCTTCTGCCACTACTTGGTGCTCTGTTCTGCTCCTACTAGGTGCTCTGTTCTGCTACTGGTAGTACCACCTGCTGTCCATTGCAATTGCTATTTGTGTTTCACTAGTTCTTCAACATGTCACAGTCTACTGTTATTGCAATTCCTATCAAACTTGATGGTCCTAGCAATTATCTAGAGTGGGCATTCTCTGTCAAAACTGTGTTGAGGGGTTTTGGTCTTGCATCTCACTTGACTGCAGAAGCTCCTGTTGCGAAAACAGATGGTTCGAATGCTGCTGCTGTCACAGCTTGGCTTAATGATGATGGCAGAGTGATGAGTGTCATTGTCACCAGTATGAAGCCTTCTTTGATGATGAGTCTTGAGAACCATGAGTCTGCTAAGGAGATGTGGGACTATCTGAAAGGGAGATATATTCAGAATAGTGGTGCTCTTCTGCAAAATCTGTTGCAAGGACTTCATGGCCTAGAACAGAATGATATGTCCAGAGGAGTACTACACTGCTTTTGATCGTTTGTCGGGGCCTTTTCTCTCAATGGTGCCTCAGTGTGATGGTCAGTGTTCAGGCTGGTGTGCCAAGAAGCTCATGTTCATTGAGACATTCCTCACACACCAGTTCTGTCACGGATTAAAATCTGATTATGAACCCAATAGGAAGCAGCTGCTGAATGCTCCTACTACTCCATCCATTGCTGATGTATATTCTGCTTTGATTGCTGAAGAAACACGTTTGTCCTCTCAGTCGCCCACTATACCAGTACATCATAGTGTGCTGGCAGCCTCGCAGAAAACCAATGCAGCAAGGGGCAGCTCTTTCGAGCCTTGTGAGCATTGCAAGAAGACTACTCATCGATCAGAAAATTGCTTTGCTCAATATCCAGAGAAGTTGGCTGATTTTCGTGCACGTCGGGCTGCTCGTGGTCATGGTACAACCTCCACTCCTAGAGGCTCTGTATCTGTTGCTGCTGCATCGCCCGTCAGTGCTCCATCATCATCTTGGGTGCTTGATTCAGGAGCATCTTTTCATGTGACATCTGATCAGTCTCAGTTGGTTATTCCAAGCCAGTCACTGATGGTTCTTCTGTTCAGACTGCTGATGGTACATCTTGCCATATTACTCACCAGGGTTCTCTTTGCAATTCTCATTTTTCTGTACACGATGTTTCCTTTGTACCTCAATTGTCTATGAACCTACTTTCAGTAGGACAAATTACAGACCAAAATTGCTTTGTTGGATTTGATGACTCATCTTGTTTTATTCAGGATCGTCAAAGTGGGACAGTGATTGGGACTGGCCATCGCCGTAAGGGTGCTCCTAGCCTCTACATTTTGGACACCTTACGCCTTCCTTCTTCCACTGCTCCAGCTCGTGTGTCTTCCTTGGTCACTTGTGTGGGTCTCGTTTGTCCACTTTAATAAATAAAGGTTGTTTAGGTCATACATCTATTGGGTCTAGCTTTCATTGTAAAAAAACTCGACCTGCGGGGGGTAAGACAGCCCCCGAGCATTTTGCTAAGAAGAAGACCTTCTCACGCAGGTCGAGAAAATTCCCGAACCCTTGCCCCACTCTTACACAGCGGCATCGTAGCCCGTGTGAGAATGACCAATGACCTAGGCCGGGCCTTAGAAGACCTGTGCTTTGGCCGTGGGACAGACGAGGGGATTTTTTAACCTCAGCCTGAAATTCGCTCCCACGGGGAGTCGAACCCAGGACCTAAGGAGTGCTACTGAGACCATCTAACCAACTCAGCTAGAGGCCCTTTCGCTAGCTTTCATTGTAAGGGTTGTAAGCTTGGCAAACAGATACAGCTTCCATATTCCTCTAGTGTTTCTCATTCTGCTAGACCTTTTGATCTTATTCATTCAGATGTATGGGGTCCTGCACCTTTTGCTACAAAGGGTGGTCACAAATATTATGTCATTTTTGTTTATGATCATTCTCGTTATACTTGGATTTATTTCATGGAAGAGGTTTATATGCAACCACCCCCAGGTGTTGATGCCCATCAAGGATATGTTTGCCGTCTTCGTCGTGCTGTATATGGTCTTAAACAAGCTCCTCGTACTTGGTTTGAGCGCTTTGTGTCTATGATACGGGCTGCTGGTTTTTCTCCAAGTGATCATGACCCTGCTTTATTTATTCACCTCTCATCTTGTGGCCATACTTTACTTCTTCTATATGTTGATGATATGTTGATTACGGGAGATGATGAGGATCACATTTCTCATGCGAAGAAGCAACTTAGTGAACAATTTCAGATGTCTGATTTGGGTCCTCTTAGTTACTTCTTAGGAATTGAGGTGCTGCACTCTGCAAAAGGTTACTATCTATCCCAATCTAAATACATACAAGATCTCATTGCTCGTTCAGGCATTACTGATAATCGAACGACAGCAACACATATGGATCTTCACTTGCAGCTTCGTCCTACTGACGGTACACCACTTGAGGATCCTTCTCGATATCGGCATATTGTGGGCAGTCTTGCTTATCTCACTGTCACCAGACCCGACATTGCTCTTGCAGTCCATATTTTGAGTCAATTTGTGAGTTCTCCTACTTCAGTACATTACGGGCCGCATTTGCTTCATGTGCTAAGATATTTGAGGGGGACAGCATCTCAGTGTTTGTTCTATGATCGTGATAGTCCACTTCAGCTTCATGCTTACTCAGACTCCACTTGGGCAAGTGGTCCAACTGATTGCCGTTCTGTCATAGGCTATTGCATCCTTCTTGGCTCTTCCCTTCTTGCTCAGACTCCACTTGGGCAAGTGATCCAAGAAGCAGGCGGCTGTATCTCGATCTAGTACAGAAGCAAAACTTCGAGCACTTGCCACTACCACTGCAGAAATTATATGGCTTCGCTGGTTGCTAGCTGATTTTGGCATTCCATGTGATACTCAACACCTCTCCTGTGTGACAATATTGGCGCCATACAGATTGCCAATGATCCTGTGAAACATGAACTTAGGCTTTGATGCCTTCTTTACCCGGTCTCATTGTCATCAGAAAACAATTGCACTTCAATATGTTCCCTCAGAACTGCAAGTTGTAGACTTCTTTACCAACCCACGAACTAAAGAGCAGCATCGGCTTCACTTACTCAAACTCAATGCTTCAGATCCTCCGCTTCCACCTTGAGTTTGAAGGGGGGTGTTAAGTATATCAAGGTCCATATGGCCTGTGAGGACACTGTATATGTCCATAGTCCCTACGGGACTGATAATTCTCTCACAAATCCTCTCAAGGTAACACGAGTGACCCTTTTGTGCATCTAGTCAACTTGGTCCCCGCCCTGGGATCTTCCTCTCCTCCTTCCTTTTGCACCACATCCTCCATGACAGCATCGTCTCCCTCCAGGACATTCTCCTCTCTCCATTGCCTGAATGGCTGCTCATCAAATTTTCTTCTTGTCTCAGTATCAATCACCTTGTTGCCTTGCTTTGCCTTGTCTGTCTCCTTCCCCTTCTCGATCTCACTCTCTTGCACCCTGGTGCCTTCTTGCCTCTTGCGCCAATCCATGTGACTCTAAAATCTGCTAGGGCACCGGCCTCCTCTTCTGCCGCCGTACCCCGGCCGTGGCCAGCCACGGCCAGAGCAATCGTGGCCATGGCCACCTTGCCCGAAGCCGGGCGCACCCCCACCAGCATGGAAATGACCTCCCCCCTTCCACTCTTCTTCCTCAAAGCTCCTCCGCGCTCCCCCCATCCCGAGCTAGTTCTGGAATGGTTTGCGACCCTCGCGACCCCCGTGCATCTCCACCTCGTCAGAGCTTCCGTCCTCCAACTTTTCCCCAACCCTTGGACTCCGTCCCCCTTCTCATCTTCCTCAGTAATGGCGCTTTCTACACGAAGCGTTTGGGCGGTAAAGTGTCATTGGGAAGCGAAACATTTAAGTTTTCCTCCCCTCTGAAATAACCTCTCGAGCCCTTCCATGCACTTGAACGCAGATGGGCCCCCACTTTGATCACTTGAGCCAGCCCACCACAGGATGACGCACCATGAAACTGAAATTTTCTGCGAAATTCAAAATTTTCACTGTTCAGATCTGACACATCCGCCACCAGCATTTTCTCCACTTCCGGCAGCCCTCCGGCAACGGCGGGAGTTGGCGTCCTGACTTCAAGCTCTCCTAGCTTCACTCGCTCCCCCACCTTACCTACACCACGTAAATCATGCACCCATATGTCCCCTAGTGACATTTTTGGAGAGGATCTTCTCTTAGAAAGAGGGCCCTGCCATGGCTTGCCGACCGGAGTCCTCCTGCTCATCCTCTGCCCTCTTTCCCTAGAACTTGATGTTAAATCATGGCACGTACCATGTACCCTTGAGCCCTTGCCTGGCGAGGTTGGGATAGGCATCTGAGCTTTAGCTCCAGCCATCACATCCACCGAGCAACTCGACCTTGTTTTGGACCTCGTCTCCTCCAATGGTGAGTCATTCTCATCTTCTTCTTCCGAGCTATCATCCTCAATAAGAGGCCAGGATCTTGACCCATTCCCCCTCTTGCGTAGCCCTACTAGAGGGTCAGCTGAGGAGACCAATGAGGTTCCCGAGTTCCTTTCCCGAATCTCTTCCTCGTCCTCCCCGAGACCTTCCTCCTCATCTGAGTCTGCAAAATACGCATCCCATACATGTGTCTCGTCGATGGCTGAGGCGTCATCCAGGAGCCCCATAGGTCGTGGTGCGATGGTAAGTCGGCGTTGGCCGCATCCACGGACAGCCCCGCCGTCGCCTCTGCCAGGTCGCCCACCTTGGTCGCTCATGACAGATTGAGCTTCCAGCTAGTAGACTACCCGTGAATGATCATCCCCTATTTTGAATAAAGGAATTGAAAACACAGAAAAAATGTAGGAAAGAGACACGAGTTCTATAGCAAATTAGAGGAAAGAAAAAAATGTTTCATGAGGTAATGTTTGAAATGCCGGAATCAAACTCACAGTGAGTCCCATGAGTGAAAAAGGCCATCTGCTTGACAACATGAGTATGCATCGTTATATAGTACAGTAGGTCCCATGGGTGGAAAAGGCCATCGACATTTCAGCATGAGTAGGCACCATTTGGGTACTGACATGTTTACCTCACAAGAAGTGAGTCCCAGAATCAGACGACCAACCATCCCACAGCCGGGCCACGACGGGCGACAACTTGCCGCCATGCCGTTCCGCCCGCCTTCGACCCCCACTGCACCACCCACCGTTCCTAATCAATATTGTTGCTCGCCCCCACTGCTGTGCTGATCATCCAGGCTCTCCCACCATCTGGCAGGCAGTGCCCCTCCTTGCCGCCTTCATCCACCACCACCGCCGATCAATCGGCCTCTGCGGAGATCCCTCTAAACCCGGAGAGCACAAACATCCTCCCCCACCTACCCACCCACCCACCCACTCACACACACACAAACCCCAAACCTGAAACCCAAATCTCGACCCCTAAACACTGACCTCACCAGTCACCACGGACAGATCTCACTCTTTTTCGCCTGATTTCACCGGTGACCAATCAAATCGGGTGATGCTCTCGTCCCCGCCTCCACCACCTCACACTTGGCTCCGACAACGAGAGGCCGCCTCAGCCATCGCCCTCCACATCGGGCGTTGCTAATCTCAATGTCAAGTGTCGATGTCGAGCTATCAATCCCATGCATGAATTCAAGGGAGAGTTGGAGAGAGATGAAAAGGAGAGGAAGACAGAAGGACTGTGGGAGGAAGATGAAGACGACTGGACGAGTGGCCAAGAAGAGATATGGTTCAAGCAGTGGTTACGTGATGTCGTTGAACCCACCCACATGGGGGCTTAGGTGACCACACGCATGTAGGCTGATTATGCCTCCGCGTTGGCCAAGTGGCTCTCCAGATAGGGCAAAAAGGAGAGGCACCCTTCAAGTAGATTATTATAGGTTTCCCAAAGCATGTGGCGTTGTACTGGCCCTGATGGTATTTTTTACTCATTTGAAGAAGTATCCTCAAGGGAGTCAAAGCTTCTTAAGGAGGGAATCACCTGGAGAATTAGGGATGGAAGCTCAGTAAATATATGCTCTGATCCATGGCTGCCACGAGGAATAAGTAGAAGTCCTGCTGCACCAAGAAGTCGTTCTTTGTTGACAAGAGTTTCGGAGCTGATTGATCTAAGGGCAGGAAGCTGGGACGAACAGTTAATTCTTGGCACTTTCTGGCCGGAAGATACTGAAATTAGTCTTGCCACTCCCATTGACACACAAATGGTACATAAGCCGGCATGGCATTTTGATTCAAAAGGCCATTCCTCTGTCAAATATGCATACAAAGTTGCTGTGCAAATTAGGAACAGGTCACTGAACAAAGATGCATCATCATCTGGTTAGAACTAGGTGATTTCCCACACGTTGCTGCTGGATTTGAGAGAGCTTTTCGATAAACTATAAACCAATGTGATTGTTTAATTGCTCGTATAAATGGTACAGTTGTAGAGATCACGTTGAAAATATGTAAAGCCATGTGAGCGACCTCTTGGATAAAAATTGTCGAGGTTGTACTCGGCAGATATTTTTTCGGCAGGCACCCCATTTCTTGCAAAGATCGATCACAGTAGATGAAGAAAGAGACTCGGGATTTTATACTGGTTTGGGCCCTCGAGATCGAGTAAAAACCCTACGTCTTGGCGAGTACAGATTACAATCGTGTAACAAGTACCCTCGGATGGATTGATGAAAGTTGGGATACCCTCTACGTGCAGGACCCCCCACTATTTATATCCAGGGAGACGTGCCTTACAAGACAAAACAGACCTAAACCTAATAGGACTCTAACTATCTTTGGACTTTCCTCCTGTGGTCCAGCTACCATGTCTTGTTCGGAGTCTTCTTCGTGCGGAGTCGGTAGTTGGCAATCCTCGTGGTCGGGCACCCTGGTATTATGGCCTCAACAGTAGCCCCTGAGCTTATCTTGTTCAGAAAAGATTGTTCCTTGAATAGTCTTTGGGTCTTTTTACTCTTCGGGTGATTTTAGGATATGTAAATATCTCGATCATCACTCTTGTACGAGAGTTGGAAAAAGATCCCGAACTCTAAACGGAGAAACCTGCATCCGAACTCTAAATGGAGAACTCTGGAAGTAAAGCATGTCACTCATCCACCAAATAAAAGCTCCACAGAAAGTATGGTACTCTTTCCCAACTTTATTGAAAAAAGAGACATGAGCTAAAAAAAGAGAGCACATGAAGGCTCTCGGTTCAAGAAAAAAATAGTCATGTCTCCAAAAGCAGCACTTATAGGGAAGAGGAACCTGCAAAAAGGAGCTATCATTTATCATACTATCCATACACGTGCACATCTTGGTTTGAAAGTATGACTTACTTCTCTTTGAATTCTGGTTTTGACTTTACAATATGTGCAATGCAAGTAAGATACAAATCTCTCCTAGCACAAACTCCACTTCAATGAGTGAAATGAGAGTTAAGAGATGATCTTGGTAAGGAAATACACCTTGAGTGACTCGAGAGTACCACCTAAGGAACACTACCTTTTTGAAAAATCCCCAAAACCTCCGGTTTGATTGTCAAGCAAGGTAGAAAGCAAGGTGCTTAGTTCAGTCGTTCTGGCTACCAACCGCCCAAGACAAGGAGAAGCTAAAAGCCCCATAAAAGGCCAAGGTAATAAGAAAAGTTTATTTTACCAGCTCATTCAATTCTTGGTAGAATATCTTGCTGAACCACTGTACTTTTGAGGAGTAATGAGGAAGCAACTCCTGATCCATCGAGCCTAAAGTTCTAGTCTTTGCTCGGGACGAGCAAAGGGCTAAGCTTGGGAGAGTTGTTGACGGTCCTTATAATGAAAATCCGACCGTCAATAGGCTCAGAAAACCAATAAAGATCGAGCATAACTTAGACATTTGTATTCAAATAATGTTGTAGCATGCATATATAGAATTTATTTGAGTACAGGAACCACGGTGCAAAAGATGGAGGGAAATGGGCTCAGACCCAGGTCGGCCGACCTGGCTAGGTCGGGCGACCTGGCCTGATGCCCATTCGACCCCAACTTTCCTGCAGGCAAAGAAGCATACTAAGAGATGATCGTGGATGCTGAATCATGGTCGGTTGAAGTCAATGGTGAAAGATGAGCCACGTGTCAATCCTATGGATTGAAGGGCCCACAACCAGAGCTTCGTGCACCCAAACCAACGGTACCCACCTAAAACCGACCTCAGGACCCACATGTCAGTCTCCCAGAGAGAGGTGGGCCTGAGAGGTGGTTGTGGAGGGTCGGCCAACCTCCATAGGTCGGCAGACCTTCCCGTGCGCCCGGCTCAGCCTTCCTTTGACCAGTACCTGTAAACCGCCTTCGGGAGTCTCAACCGTGCAATGCTCAATACGGTGCATCCAAGGGTCGGCCGACATGCCCACTTCGGCCAACCTGGGCCCACAGCCAAACGGCCTCAACCGTCTCTGGCTGATCCTCCACCGCCTATGGTTGCTATAAATACCTGCAAAGGGCACCGTACTCAACACACCAGAGGAAGAGCTCTCCTTCGCTACAAGCTTAGTTTTAGTCTTACTAGTGATAGTTCTAGTAGTAGATCTTCTGAAGGGCTTTCGGAGGAGTCTTGGTAAGTTCTAGAGTTCAGTTCTTATTTTCTCTTACTTACTTGTAATACTCTGAGCTTAATGGAAGATTATGTTATATGCCTCAGTTGTACTTTATCTAGTGTATACTACTTATGTCTTGCACCTTATTCAAGTTGACGTGTGCTATGACATTGGCTTAATGTGCCTTATGGTTGCTCTATTTATTAACGTGATAGATAGATTTGTATTTCTTAATGCAAACATGGTGTTTGGAATACGGAATACTGTTGAGGGTATCGCTACCCCACAGATTAGTAGAGGTAGGCAGCAGGTGGTGACAGCCCTGTCCATTCTTTGTAGTCCCCCACGTTCAGGAGATGATATTAGGCCTTTATGATAAGACGTTCTCCTGTCGTCCCTTGATGAGGGAACCATTGGACACCTCGATATGTCCTCTTGCTTATGTCAATTGTATGAGCTTGTATAGGATAATGTTATATATCTAAGTCCCATTTGTATGATGCTAATGAACCCCTTTGTAATCTTTACTAATGTTCTATGACTAACTTATTTCCATATCTTTTGCCCCTATCTAGATTATGGTAGGTTAATGTTGTTGTAAGTAAATACATTGGATGACACCTCTCTTTAACTAAACGCTTTCCCTGCGGATAAACAAATAACGATACTCTGGAATACTCCCAGGTGAAATGCTACAACGTACTTCTGTGCGCTTGTAGAATATCTGTAATGTTTAGATTTACATTGAGGCATCTCTAGTGCCATCACTAATCTAGTGGTGACGCTAAGAAATAACAACAAGGACTCATCTTGTTGCACATCAACTTCATTTTCAGACACATTATACATGGACCTATGCTCAAATTTTTGCACAACTGATAGTGCATATAATCCTTCACCGACTTCATTTGGATTGTTTTTATGCTGCTTCGCAATCTGCACCGAAATATAAGACGATGATGAGTACTAATCAAAGATGTTGTTCAAGTTAGTTTCAATTGGGGAATGAAAAAGCAGGTCACTTACATATGTCTGAAACCATTTTGCAAATCCTTCTATAAGCCTTTTGTCCATATCATCAGCATGTACCCCTTCTTTCGTTAACTCCACTTTGTATAAGCTGTAAAGAAATATAGTACAAAGGTGATTAACACATCATGTGCAATGCATTAAGTAGGCATTCAGCAGGTACAAATGATACTTACTCGACAGATGGCTCAACTTCTTCACAATTATTTAGCACAAACCAAACCATCTTCTCAAATGCTTGCTGATCGATGGTTTCAACCTTTGCCTTGCCTTGTAGCTCAACATCATGCAAGAAAACAGAGATTTTATCATCTTTTGGCCCCTTCATGAACTGTGCCGTTCGGGTTGAAATCATCAATATACCTAGAATAGAATGCTAAAGTTTCACTTGCTATATAAGCCTCAGCAATCAAGAAGTTCGAGGAGTATAAAAAGAGGGCGGAAGAGAACAATGCCCTCCTTCAGCAAATCCTCAGCTTGAATGCTATTGGTAACTCCTCTCAACCTACTGTTACTCCGTGATCATGTGTTGGATTGTTGTTTCTACCAGAAACTTGTGTTCTGTGGTGATCTATGATGGGTGAACTCTGAGGCATTCTGATGCATCAAATGTGTATGTGATTCTATGATGGGTGAACCCTGATGCATTCTGATGCATCAAATGTGTATGTGATTCTGTTGATGCTGATTCTGTTCATGCTGTTTCTAATGCATCAAATGGTGTTGATGTGATTAAGTTGATGTTTCTTTCTGTGATTCTGTTGATGCATCAAATGGTGCTATTTCTGTCAATTTGAGAGCTAAAACATGGACGAAAAGTGGCCCTCTGGGAAATGCACACGAGGTCCAGTCGCAACTGGGCACGTGGCGGCTTCATGATGTAACACGCGGCAAACCAGAAAACAAACACACGGTGCATTCACCGCAAAACACGCGGTGCAACCAAAAAGAGACACATGGCATGACGATAAAGCGACACATGGCAACGTCCCATTCCGACACGCGGTGGAACCAGAATGTCACACGTGCGACACTCTGAGGGTGGCGCGTGGCGCAATCACGAACTAACACCTGGAACTTTACGAACACAACACATGTCACAACCATGTGACGACACGTGGCTAAACCTGAGCGCAACACGTGGCGCAATTAAAAACAAACACGTGGCACTTCACGGATGCGACACGTGTCATAGCCTCGTGATGACACATGGCTAAGCCTGAGTGCAGCATGTGGCGCAATCAGGAATGGACATGTGGCACTTTACCAACACAACACGTGTCACAACCCTGTGACAACACGTGGCTAAGCCTGAGCGCAACATGTGGGTCCTGCGGAGGTGACAAGTGGCACACTGAGAAGATGACACGTGGATAGCTAAAAGTGAAACATGTGGTGTGCTACGGAGGGGCCACGTGGCAACCATCTACGGCACCACGTGGACGGATACGATCTCAACACGTGTGCAGTCATGTGGACAAGCCGTGTCATCAGACAGCGTGGCCAGTGCCACGTAGACTTGCCTTGTCATCGCCATCGTGGCATGCAGCGTCATCAATGGCATTTTTCTGTGGCTTCATAAAACACAAATCAGTTCTGTGATGCAAAATATTTCACCTTACATCTTTAGCGACGCGTATACTATGACGAATCCAATTTCGTCATAAATTCGTCACAGAAAACCTTCTATGATGAATTTTCACTCTGCTGTGACGAAACTGAAACGTCATTGGTGGGCGCATTTCTACTAGTGAAAAGTGCTGATTCGACCGGATCATGCCGAAGCGGCTAATGGGAAGAATGTGATAATTGGTGAGAAGAGGCTTAAGGAAGGAATACCTTTAAAGAATACCCCTCAAGTTGCAGCAAAGGCTTCGACGCTCAGGGGGCAAGGCAAGAACAAGAAGGCTGGTGGTATGCCGACCGGTCTGACCGATTTTGAAAATGGTCTGACCGGATTTTCTGGCAAGGCTAGAAATTCTAGTGAACCAAATAAGAAGGTGAAGCCGACTTTTGAAGAACTTTTGGACAAATACAAGAAAATTGAAACTACTCTGAAGCAAAGGAGTCGGTCAAACATAGTTAAGCATGCAGAATACTCTTCACCAAGGTATGAAAATAGATCAAATTCTTGCTCATCTCAAGATAATTCTGTTGTTGCTTCATATTCATCATGGAGACCGGCTGCACCATGGTCTTGGTCGTATCCTTGTTATTATTTGCCTTGGGATTATAGTAATATGTATATGCAGCCATTTATTGTTCCATATCTACTTCATACTACAATTATGAAGTACCACAATGATCGATTGTTGCTAACAATGATCTGGTTAGACAAAGTGCATCTGTTAATACTAGGACAGGTGAGAAGAGAAACAAACAAGATTCAAGGTATATGCTGCCGTGGTGGTGTCCCTCAGGCTTGTCTCACACACAAAAAAGGAGATTGCAGCGCTTGTGCAAGCAAGGAGCAATGGAATAACAAACTGAAGACAAGCCAGCAAGATCAACATAATCCAAGAGAATGTGGAGGCCAAAGCAGGTAATTGCAGCTTCAAAATAAGTAAAGCATTATATTATGACCGATAATGTTTATCGACATTGGAAGTAGTTTACAGCTGATGTTTTTCTGCAATAAGTATCATCTTGAGACAATTTTGGTCCTAATTATGTTTTCTGGTGCGCAAGCATCACCAAAAAATAGGGGCATATGGTTGTGACCAAAATTGGCACAGTTGGGCAAACCAGTTTAACTGGGTTGTTTAAACCGGTCAGACCAGTTTTGGCAATGTGCTACAAATGCAAATTTGACTTCACCATTGCATAGCTCTCGTCGAGGTGATCGAAACGCATATGTATAACGTCCAATTTGGAGTTCGGATGAGAGAGTTATGGCTTTGGAAAGATCAACACCCGGGGAAACTGGTCGGATCGATTTCCAAAATCGGTATGACCTGTTTTATTCGTGTAGTCCGAGTTAGGAATTATATTTTAATACAGGATTTATGTAATCTTTGATTTCTAATGGGGCAAGACCTCCCTATAAATATGAAGGGCCACGGCCGATTGAGGGTATCCAATAGAGAAAAACACATTTATCTTTTCTTTTACCTTTATTTTTTGTTTCTCCAAACCTAGCTTTCCCAATCTCCATACTTGATGTTTCTCCTTCGTCTCTACGGCGTTTGAGGATGTTCTAGCTAGCCTGCTGATCCTAGAACAACCCTGCACACGTTTGCCCTGATGGGGTCCCTCCCGAGCGAGCGTTCGTTGGTTCATCGCCGGGCTCTCCGGCGAGAAGCGGTCTGACCGGTAATGAACACCGGTCTGACCGGTTTTCTTCAGCGGTGCTGCAAGGAGTCCCTGTGCATCTGTGTGAGTATTTGGTGCGGCACATTTTTGCGTTAACACCATGGGGCATGATCTCATTTTTTGGTTAATGGGCGAACCATATCAGCAGCAGGGCATGACCATCCGGCAAGTAATGCATGATGACGGCGTGAAGCAACATAGAGCCCACAAGCACGGGCATAGGCGCGCTAGCTAGGCTAACGGGATGTGCATTGCAAGGCACTGTCCCCTGGGCGCGTCCGTGCAAAAGCAACATAAACCAAGCAGGATAGGCACGGGCACACAATTGCACAAGGGTGGTGGGTTGTTCTTGTAGCACGACCACACAATATAGGTGCCCGGTGTTTGCATCAGAGAGGAACAAACGTGAATATGGATGAGGGAAAGGCTATAAGCTCATTGAAAGCATCTAGGCTCTTAATTTGTGCCTTAGTAATTAATGACAATAATTATGGACTAATGATTTTATTTGAGATATGGAATTGGGGTTAATTAGTCCGGGAGATGAGATGCCTTGATGGATGTCATGGTGATATCTAAATCATTTAAATGAAGTGGAAGCTCAAGGTAAAGGTATATGATATGATAGGGATTTATATTTTGCCTGCCAAAGGTAATTAGATGATGAATATTGACCGGGGTGATGGGCTAGATAGTCGTACTATCAAGAGGGGTCAATGTCATTTGCTTAACGGTTCTATAGTGCCACTTTGCTCAAATATTGTGTTGCTTGCATACAAATTAGTGCTGTTTATTATTCGAGTTAGAAATAGCTTGAAAATCATGCAAAAACGGCTAACTGATTCGTATGGTGGATGATCTCCATGGTTTGGGCGGACCGTGTCTCGACTTCGATGCTTTTGGAGTTGTTTGGGAGTGTCTGAAATTGAATAGGTGGATACTCTTCGCAGGGGACACGGCATGTTTGCAGTTCAACTTGTTTTCGTGGGCAGAAACATGATGTTTCTAGTGGACCGAATGTTTTGACTGATGGATGGTCCACCCATGAGTTGCAGACGGTAGGCAGTCCATCGACCGCGCGTCACCAGAACCAAAGGTTGTTCTAGTGAAGTTTTAACTTCAATGGCGTACGGTCCGCCCATCCTTTGTTGCTTGTGGACAGATCAAGGGAAATTTTTGCGTTGGACCTAATCGTATAGGGGATGGTCCGTCAAAAAGGGGGATGGTCCGCTAGCTTTTTGCCGAGCACACCCAGAATTTTTGCTTTTTTTGAGTTGGATGTAAAAACGTATGACAGACGGTTCGCCCCTAACTTCTTTGAGTCAGTTGATTCTTTTTTTTCAATTACATTATTGTAATTTCCTTTGAGCAATTTACATTTCTAGAGATTGAAATGTATCTTGTCTTGCTAGCTTGCAATACTTTACTTTGCCTATTTTAGAAGTAGTTTCTTCTTTACTGTTGTGATTTTAGTTCAAACCACCTATTTACCTCACTCTAGTCGGTAATCCTACACTCATGTAGTTTTACATTACCAATTCAAGAAAGGAATAGGTCTACATAACCCTCCAACGTATCGATGGTCAGCCACATCACCCTCTCAACTATGAAACTGGGTATTTGACCCCTTGATTTTTGGAAAACCATCTATTTAACCCCCTTCCCTGGTTTCGCTTGGTGGTTTTGCCCAATTGGCATGTTGAGGTGGACCGAGTTGCTTATGTGTAGTAGCTAACATGTGGGGTCCAGGACTTATCCTTATCCCAAGCTCCAGTGGCGAAGCTAGAGTATCTTAGAGGGTGGTGCATCTGCTTTATAGTTCTATGAATTTGAGACATATATATGGTGAAAATTTACTCATAGTCACTAGATTTCATTTTTTAGGTGGTGCATCTGCACCACCTAAATCCTATATAGCTTCGCCACTGCCAAGCTCCATCGTTCTCCTCTCTCGGTCTCTCTTCGTTGGTTTCTTCGTCCGTCGCCGCTAACCGCCTTCTTGATCTCCCAACCTGGCAGTCATCTGGCCTTGCAGAGCAACATCTGAGAACCTCAAGCCTCCTTCGTGCCTGCAATTTAGTTTGATGCCTATAGCCCTCACGTGGGGAGAAGCGCATGGTCGCGACAACTCAAGGCGCCGTGCCCACTGGCCATGGCCGAGCTGGACGGCCGGCCTACCTTGGGTCATGTCGGACATCCACGTGTCCGCCTATGGACGAGCTGCGTGCAACATATTCTGCTCCGCATCCATGGACTTGAAGTTGGTGGTGCGATGCCCGCGTTGATTTCTTTGCGAGTGCCTGCGGAAGGAAGCTGGTGGTGTTGGGTGTGCACAACTTCTGCGTGGGGAAGATGACATTCAGCCGGGACGCCATCAACTTCCTTTACTCCCTCCTTGGCAGCGCCTCACTCCGGATCGAGGACACGACCAGACACGGCTGCGTGGGCAACCTCTACGACAGCGCCGACGCGCTCGCCTTCAGGGAGCACACCTGCACCTACTGTCGCTGCGGCCACCGCCGCCTAGGCACCAGCGCGGCACTAGTTGCGACGGGCATATGATGGGCAAAAGCGGCGTGAGGTGACCGTCCTGCAGAGGTTGTATGGCCACCGCGCGGTGGCGCCCGGTGCCGGCGGCGCTGGGTTCACACAACAGGAGACTGCAGGGCGACCTCACCCTTGCCCTCGAGGTGCTGGAAGCTGGATCACCACAACCACCGCTTGGAAACTGCCCAACTCTGCCTCAGCCCGTCTCGCCCCCACGCTCCACTGGCCGAGCCTGCCAAGCAAGTTGTTGATAGTGGCAAAGAGGAGGGGTAAAAAAAATAGGCGTTCCGCCCATAGGTGGACCCACGTGCCAGGCTGCCAGCATGTCAAGCCATGGTGGCAAAAACCACTATGCTAAACCACTGAAGGGGTCATTTAGATGGTTTTGCAAAGACTAGGGGGTCAAATATCCAGTTTTATAGTTGAGGGGGTGATGTAGTCAAACATGGATATGTTGGGTGGTCTTCAAGCAAGCATCATTGATTTGTCACTCTGGGACGTTGTCGCCTCCAAGACGACTCAGAGGTGTGGAAACCATTGAGCCCTTGAAAAAGATTGTGAAAGAGCCTCGGTTGTTCTTGTGAGATGTCATTGTGCTCACCTCACCGGAGCGGTGAAGAGCAACTCCAGCGGAATCAAGGTGTGGAGTGGTTCTTTGATCCAAGCTGGCTCAAACATTGTTGACGGCTGTTAAGTACCAAATTTAGGCCATCAACTCCTACATAAATGAGCAAAATGTGAACATCAACATTAGTGGTAGGATTTATTACTAATGAGTTCCACAAGTGTTGGTGAATAATTGTATGCAGGTCACTTATCTATGGAAATGAAGTGGGAATGCACCTAAGTGGCCAAACTAGCACAGCTACAGCCAATCAAGGGCTGCCACATAGGCTTCCCATGGATCCATGGCCCCACAAGAGCAAGGAAACACACTCTCGGCCAATCAGGAGCAAGCACACGGATTAGAGGGCCCACATTGGGGGTTAAACAGTCTACAAACACCCGAAGGCACACCCATACCCACTTGAGGACCCACCTGGCAGTCTCCCAGATGAAAGGCAGTGCAAGGGGGACCCACCAGGGGTCGGCTGAAGCCAAGGTGGCCCCACTCGCCTCCAGCCACCACATGTCCTATCTTAAAGTGGTTTAGGTAATATTCCTTCAGAGATTTGCCCCAGATACTGCCTCTACCAGCCTATAAATATGAGGTGAGGGGGCTCAAATGAGGATAACACTTTCCACTCCAACATCACCAACTCCTTCTGAGTTGAGAGCTCCATTGCAAAGGCCTATGCACTAGTTAGCTAGTGCTTAGTATGGAGAGTGTGATGGGTAGTTGGGAGAGAGTGCCAAGGTGTTGGCACTCTCCTCGCATGCTTGTACCTCGATGCATACTGGTTCTCTTCTAATTAGAATAAAGTTAGTATTCATGCATATTCTAATTAGACTAAAGTTGCATTCATGATTCCTTGTAGTGTTATCTTTGGTTGCTTGTGTACTCTTATTCTCTTGCTTTGATCATGTGCTTGGCTTGTATGCTCATATGCTAGTCATATACCCTTGCCACCATAGTATAGGCTTGAGTGCGCTCTTGTATGTTGAAGGTATACTCTAGTAGTTCTTAGTTCTTGAAAGAGTGTGAGTCTAGTGTGTGAGTTAGATCTCCCTCTTGTGGGTTCGTTGTTCCGTCTTAGTATGGGTGCTATGGTGTAGCTATGGGGATCCAGTCGTAGTTAGATCGCGTAGTAATCAGTAGAGTAAGCGTGTTGCCTAACTACAGGTTACACATTGTTTGCGCAGCTTAGCCCATGGTTTAGTAGGGTAGGCCGCAGGTGGTGACAGCCCTGTTGGTCCCATTGTAATCCCCAATGTTCGGTTAAGTCATAGAGCTGTTGGCCGGAGGCGCCTTGGGCTCAGGGGTAAGCCGGTGCCCGAAGCAAGTAGTGAGACTTTAGAGATCTACTTCATTCATGTTGGAACTATAACTATAGGAATCCTCTCTACCCTCTGCCACTCATTGTGGTGTGTCCTTGGACCGACTAGTGTAGGAGTTAGTGCACACATGTTCCTTGGATTCGATACCCTTGGAATACTCCTAGGGGAAGCTCCGACGACATCCGTGCGCTTGCGGATTCATTCGTTATTGTTAAGAAACGTCAACAAGCTTACTGGCGCCGTTGCCAGGAAACAGTTGTTGTATCTATCTTCATGCCTAGTCATCCTCGTATCCTTTTTATCTTTTCTTTCTTTCTATCTTTACCCCCGCTACCCATGGAGAAGCTCTCCTATAAAAGCCTCTCTGCCCCAAAGGGCGAGTTCTTAGTGAAACCATCAATTTCTTCATCCATCTGTGAACTCTGTCCTGGCTTGATAGCCAAGGTTCGGGATCTTCTCTCAACAGCCAAATCCGAGCTTCATCTTTCCACATCACAAAATTTGTCTGTTAGGCACTCTCCCGAACCAGGAACATTGGAGGAAGAAGAAACTCAAACTCCGGAGTTCCCATTCAGATTCAAGGATGATCCATTTAGAAATCATAGAAACACCTCGAATATCTTCTGCAAGGAAGAGCTATCTGTGACACTCCTGGTGTCACTATCGTAATTATGAACCATAACGAACTTAATTAAATCAATAATGGCATGCATGATCTCATAATCATAGTGTTTTGTTTGTGCATATGTGTATATGTGTGACCAATTTAGCTATCGTGAGGAACAAGACTTAGTTTAGCAAAGTTTAAATCAGAACCAATACGAAAAGTGCAGATACAGTTATCTCAGGAAGTTGCGGTGCCAGTGCAATGGCCACCGCAACAGTCAGTCACCTAGGCATAATTATAAAATGCTCTCTGGATTGACGGACTATTGCGGTGGTTCCTCATCTGTGCACCACCGCAACTTTCCATGGTTGTTTTAGCTACAATCAAAACCCGAGCCACCAGATGTTGCCGTCCTAATCCAAGAACATGACCGCAACAGTCGGTGATCCGAAGTAAACAGTGAAATTCGTCTCTGGATTGAGAGACTATTGCGGTGCTGCCAATGACCAACTATTGCGGTGTTGTGTGCTTGCCAGCACCGCAACAGTCGGTGGTCCACGGGTTTTGAATTGGACCTTCGTCGGCACAGTGTTTTCCGACCCACGAACTGTTGCGGCAACAGTCGGTCCCCAACCACCGCGCCGGCATGAGCTTCTCCGACGACGGTATGGGTGTCCGCGCCACCCGGGACACGCATCCGCGTTTCTCCGTGCCTTGTGTGAGGTGTATGCTTCGGCGTCGTGACACGTCCGAGCCTAGGGGCAGGTCAACCACCCCCGTACCTCCCTTCTTCCCGAGTTCAGAGGCTTCTCCACCGGATTCACCGTTCTCACTTCGTCATTTCGCGATTCCTCACGCTCAGCGCTCGCTCACCTCGCTCTCTCTTTCCCCGAGCCATCCCTGGCCTGCGCCCAAGCTTCCCTCGCTGGGAATCCCCTTTTTGCCGACCGCCATTGCCACGGAGGAGCTCGAGCTCCGCCCCTCACCGTGGCTGGCCTCTTTCGTCCATCTTCTCCTCAAAAGAGCTGCCAAAATGGAAGTCCCATGAGCCACTGAGCCTCCCCGGTCGTTTCCCCTTTCTTTTCCCCACCGGCTACATCAGAACACCGGCCACCGGTCCCTGTCCGAGCTCTGTTCATGAGCAAGCCAAAGGTAGAGGAAGAAAGGACCCTAGGGGTAAGTGGTTAAAAGGATAGGGGGTTCTTTTCTATAGAAGTTTAGGACTTGTGTGCAAAATGGTTGTTGGAATAGGTGTAATGCTTCATGCACAATTGTGTGCTAGAAAGAGGTTTATTGTTTTGTAAATCCTAGGTGTGAACTAAAAATGCAAACCACCTTTGTTGGTCTTGTGGTGATTATGGGAGTAGAGATGGGTGTCTAATGGCTGGAGTTTATTCATGGTTTTAGGGTTTGGGAGTTGGTTAAACGAATGGAGTGGATAAGATATATATTTAGTCAATGAAACTTGGCAATTTAGTTGGATCTACCCTAAAGTTTAGGAAACCTTACAAAAGAATTAGCTCCTGAATACACATGATTTGGTAATTAGGATGTAGATTTTTGTTCTAGCTAGTAGTGGGTAAGATCGGCCCAGACCGGTCAGACCGGTATGGCCATCTGGTCAAACCGGTTCCTTGGCCAATTGAACTTCTTAGTTAATTACATTTCATAAATGATTGTCTAGTGATAAGAGTTGTTGTAGATATTCTCATAATTAATCACTTATGCATTCATGCATCTCATACTTTCACATATTTTGTAGAGAGCACCATTACCAACGGCGTGCACGAGATTGAAGTCAAGCCCGAAGGTGTTTCCGCCGCCGCTGAAGTGAACTACTCCACTGCTCAAGACCCGGACCAAAGTCCGGAAGGGCCCAAGGCCACCGGTGATCAAGAAGGCAAGCCCCAGAGCATAACCCATTGTGAAACTAACACTCCTTACTTTGTGCCTTGTTTTGTGCATTTAAGTTCTGAGGAGTTGAATGAAACCTTAGTTGCATGATCCCTAGGTACCTATGTCCTAATACTAGTATGTGTAGGTCGTATAGAGTGCTATGCTTAATTAGGACCGCTAGAAGTCGAGTGATTGCCTTGTCACTCGCGAGATATAGGGGTTTACTTATTTCAGCTAATGATGATCGGCAAGCGGGGCTTGTACGATATTCATGTTTGATTGAATGTCCCGCTTGCACAGGGAGTTGTGGCTAAGGCATTGCTTGTGTGGCCTTGTTGGTCAAGCTTTTGAAGGTACTAATCGTATGCCGGGAAATGTGGCAAACTGGTAAACCTAGTACTTGATTCAAACTGACGTCTGACGGACACTTCCACTCCATTGGGCGTGGGGTTGATGGTGAGTGTAGCAGTGGCCGCGGCACAGGTTTGCCTGGGGCACCTGGGGTCCGTTGGGGCGTGCACTCGGATGGAGTGGGCTCTGATGGCAGATGGCAGGGAGAGATGGGAAAGGTTGCCCCGTGAGGTCCTGGGTGTCTCTCACGGGTCATGCGATTAGGTTGTCCCATGCATGGTTAAAAATCAACTCGAGTTGTCCGTCCTTCGCGGTTACATGAAGCTGCTTGATCTCTCGTTGCACATCAATGTTCTTGGGCCAAAGGGTAGAATTGTTGGTAGATGAGAAATGTGAATATCAGGTTAATCAATTGTTTTTTTCCACACTGATTGTTATTGGATAGTTTGGCAAATCTAGCAATGGTTAGTCTCAAGTTAACTTGGCTAAAATCTTGAAAATAGGATCAACTTGTAGATGCTTTTGGCAAAACAAACCCCAGAGCCATAAAGCCGTGCATGTCTAGAATTTAACCTTGTCGGGTAAGTCTTGCTGAGTATTAGTATACTCAGCCTTGCTTGTGGCTTATCTTTTTCAGATATTTGTGATGGCTATGATCCCGTGGCTGCTCTTACTTGGCCTTGTGTGCTTCCCGACGGTTGGACCGTGGAGCGGGTGCCGTCTGAGTCTGACTCAGGCCGCGGTGACTAGGTGTTGTGCGAGGGCTCCCCGCGACATCTTTTGCTTCGACGTTTAGACTTCCGCTGTATATAACTCTGGTTTGTAATAACTAAAACTTATGCACTGTACTTGTATAATTATCTATGCGAACCGTGTGCTGTAAAATTTGTGATAAGTTGTACTGCCTGAGCCCATCGTCGAGTGGGACTGCTGCTATTTCGTTTCGGTCGAGAGAAAAGGTGGTTTAATCGGGAAGGTATCCGACGGATTGCACGATTAACTCGGTTTAAGGGCGTGGAGCACTGCTGGGATTGTGGTCCCATCCTCTTAAGCCGGATTAATTGGGGCGGTCTGCCACAGCTGGTATCAGAGCCGAAAAATAGGCAGCGGGTGGTATGACAAGTCTTAAAAATGTTTTCTTGATGTGTAAAAGCTTAATCTTGACTTAGGATCTCGTTGGTGGTGCTAGGATTTGAAAATAATAGAACGCGAGCCCTAGGGAGAATTATGGGTATAATTAGGTGGCATAATGTGTATATGACTAACCTCCAGCACATTACTTTCTGTATCGACGATCCCAGGTAAGTAGTTGGTCGCCCATTGCCAGAGGGTGTGAATATTGGACGCTGTTCCCCAAGCAGTGGCTTACTTGGGGTGCAGTCAATATAATACTTTCACGGTGTTATAATGACTGTAACACTTTAATTTACTGGTTGAACTGTTGCTTCTATAGTGAGCAACAGGGTGTGGTCATCATATGTGGGTAACCGCATATGCGTCACCCATGTGGCGTGAGGTACATGGGAGCTATTTGTGAGTGCTGGCACAAACGGTTCAGTGATGAATATTTTCTGCAGGTACACTAACCATGAAACCGTAGGTTGTGTGTTCGTTAGAATTCTGGCTAATTAGTATAGGGAGAGACGTATATATGTGCCACCGATGCTAACCCTGTAAGTCCAAGATTACTTGGCAGTTATTTCTTTTGTGAGGACGACTAGGTCGATCATTCATGCACCATGCTCATGCACAAATACATAAATTGTGGGTTAAGGGGTAGATCTACCAACAAGAAATTATGCACTCATTTGAGAGTACCTTAGATTATCCTTTAGACCTCCATGTTGGTAGGAAATTCTCGACCCACAAGGTCACCTCACTTGCCAAAAACCTGGATTGGAAAAGTTGTCCCAAATTCCCTTATTTAGCCACTGTCAAATTTTCCAAAATTTTTGACACTACCAATTGAGAGTTAGGTCGGTTTTGTCTTTGTATCGAAATCTATCTCTACTTAAGCATTTGATGGGTTTGGTACACTAGTGCTTAAACTTGTCCTGGTTGTTGTTTTCTTTTAGATGGCTGGTCCGAGCAACCGTACCATGCACATCGACGACCAAGGGCACTATCATTCCACTTGCCTCCACTTGGGGGGATTTCCCGTGCTTTTGTGGGAAACTGCGCAACGTTGCGGGTACACCGAGCCACCCCGCTACGTTGGAGTGCACCACCTCGAGTGGAACGTGATGCCGTTTGAGGTTACCGTTACTGTTCCAAGCCCACCTGGAGGGAGGCAGGAAGATTTGGTGGTGACTACACGGGCCCATTCCTTTTTGCCCGTGCAACATCAGATGCAGCTTCATCACACTCCTGCAGCCTTGTTTCCACCACGGCCTGGCAATGCCATATTGTGGTGGGACAGCAGGGCTAGCGTTCAGGATCCTACCACTATTGCCTTGATTGACTATGGGAGAGCATCCGCTGATCTCATAGAAATGCTCACCCACCAGAACCGTTCGGTGGCTGTAGCAGCTCAAGCTCTAGCTGATCAAGTGAGGGATTTGGAACACCAAGTCCATAATCTCAATGAGGAGCTAGTTGAGGAACACGAGATAGTGGCTCATTTGGAGGACGACATGAATGAAGCTCAGGAAGTGATCGCCGAGTTACAGCATCCTCCACCAGCGCCTGTGTATCCAGAGCTGCCTGTGCAGGGTGAGTCCGGCTTGGATACCGTTTCGGGCCTGCCGATTCAGCTGAATGATCCTACCATGTCAGATGGAGAAGGCTCAGTGAACCAGGCGTCGCCTCCTAATGGTGGGAATGACGGGTCCGATGACGAGGAAGATCCGGAGGAGCTTTACCCTGTTGACTCCGACTCGATAGTGTTGGTAGGAGATGACTTTCTTTTGTGTCCATGAATGCAATCCTTGAGCGTGTGGTAGACTTTTGTTCTGCTGCAAGGATGGTGTAAATTATTTCATGGATATTGTATATATGCCGCTAGTATGGAAGAACCATCTATGTATATATGCTAATTTCAACTTTGTTGCAGCAAACATATCCTCCGCTTTGATTCTAGTAACCGATGTTTTTCGAGGGAGGCGTGAATACTAAACTTGTGCAAAATCTCATAATCTAGGTTATGTCCAAAATTCAATTCCTTTTGAGCAAGGCAACAAAAGTTATGATCGAATTACCAATACTCAGCGAGCACCGCAACAATTGGTGTATATCACCGCAACAATCGGTGACCGAATAACTAAGGTTCAAACTGAAGCACAGGAAGTGCGGTCCTGAAAGCTAGGGGCACCGCAACAGTCGGTGGTCCGGATGAACAGTAAAGTTCGTCTCTGGATTGAAAGACTGTTGCGGTGCTGCACATGACACACTGTTGCGGTGCTGACTACATGCACCACCGCAACAGTCGGTGCCTCAGGCATAAATTGAATAAAGCTACTGGAATGACCGACTATTACGGTCGTAGCCACGGGTGAGGAACCGCAACAGTCGGTGGCGATCGGCTTCACCGATATTCCCCACGAATATTTCGAATTTCACAACTTTTCAATTGGAAGCAGTTTGAGCCCCCAAATACCAAAAGAGTTAGATAATCATATAAGCTCTCTTTTGGTAAAGAATGGGAATTTCTGGGTAGTTCCTTAATTGCCTTTAGCAAGCTAAAAACGCTCGCGATAAATGGAATTATGTTTGGTACTAACATTATAAAGAGCATTTCTCATGGTTGTTAGTACCTTTTATCGTCCTTTGTTTTTATCATTCCACAAATTGCGTGACTAATGTCAGCTATGAAACAATGCAGATGTTGCAAATTCCAGGTGATGGTTTACCTCCTCCGCCACCTCTGCCCACCAATATCGCGGAGCTATTGGCTATGCAGACGGGGCTTCTTCGACGCTTGACCGAAGCACAAGTGAATCCGCAACCACATGGCGGATGCCACAATCCACATCCTCAGGAGGCGACATACTCGGACTTCACGAGTACTCAACCACCCCTGTTCACCAAGACGGAGGATCCCCTCGACGCTAATGCCTGGCTCAGCAATATTGAGTCCAAGTTTGCTTTGCTGGTGGCACCTTGTTCAGATGCCAACAAGGCTCGCTTTGCTGCTCAGCAATTGCGAGGCTCAGCTCGTCTTTGGTGGGACAATCATAACAGTATGCTCCCAGCTGATCACGTGGTGACTTGGGAGGAGTTCAAGAATGCCTTCCGTGCTCACCACATTCCTACCGGTATGATGGACCGCAAATTGAATGAGTTTTTGGCCCTTACTCAAGGAACCCGCAATGTGCTGCAGTATGCCCAGGCTTTCAATCAGCTGGCACCATATGCGGGCTATCATATTGATACCGAAGCCAAGAAGCAGGATCGCTTCCACCGTGGCCTTAGCTCCAAACTAAAGGATAGGCTTTCTCTGGTCAAGGTTGATAGCTACGCTGATTTGGTGAACATGGCTATCACCCAGGAAGACAGCATTAATGCACACAAGGCTGAGAAGAAGAGGAAGGCCCCCGTTGGCCAATCTAGCTCTACACCGCCTAAATATCGTTTGGTGCAGAAGAATACTTCTCAGTCCTATCAGAGGGCCCCTCAGCCAGGGTCATGGATCATCAGGCCTCCGCCACAGCAGAATCAGGGGTATCGTGCTCCAGCTCCGGGACAGCAGCCGCCTCGTCCCAGTAATGCTCCCTGCTATAATTGTGGTAGGCCGGGCCATTTTGCTAGAGATTGCAAACTTCCCAAGCAAGGTGGGAACAATGCCCCAAATCAATCAAACAATAGAGGCAAGAAGCAAGTGACAGTTGTCCGGCAGGGTAGGCTCAACTTCACTATGATGGATGAACTTCCTGCTGGTGCTCCAGTAATGTCGGGTATTTTCTCTATCCGCAGTATACCTACATATGTTTTGTTTGATTCTGGAGCGTCTCATAGTTTCATGAGCAATAGACTTGCTGCCAAACATAATTTTGCTTTTGTGCATACAACTCAACAATATGTCATATCTACACCTGGAGGTAGAATCGAGTCACATCAAATTGTGAAGAATATACCTCTTCAGTTGGGTAGTAAAGTTTATGAGACCAATTTTATTCTCTTGGAAAATCAAGGGATAGATATTATTCTGGGTATGAATTGGATGAAAAATCATGGGGTCAATTTAGATATTCCCTCCCGTTGTGTGGAAATCAATTCTCCGACCCATGGTGCTGCAACCTTATACCTGCCGCGTCAAGACGTCAGGAATTCTTGTGCCTTCTCTGCAATAGAGACCCCTTTGGAGAAGATCCCGGTTGTATGTGAATACCCAGATGTATTTCCTGATGAGTTGCCGGGAATGCCACCTGACCGGGAGATTGAGTTCGTGATTGAATTACAGCCCGGTACAGCTCCCATCTCCAAAAGGCCCTACAAAATGGCGCCCAAAGAGTTAGTTGAGCTAAAGGTTCAACTCCAAGAATTGCTAGACAAGGGTTATATTCGCCCTAGCTCTTCACCATGGGGCTGCCCTGCTCTATTTGTGAAGAAGAAAGATAAAACTTTGAGGTTGTGTGTTGATTACCGACCTCTCAATGCGGTGACTATCAAAAACAAATATCCACTTCCCCGCATTGACGCTCTTTTTGATCAATTGTCTGGAGCCAAGGTGTTCTCGAAGATCGACCTTCGCTCTGGGTATCACCAAATCAAAATTCGACCAAGTGATATACCGAAGACGGCTTTCTCAACTCGCTATGGGCTCTATGAGTACTTAGTGATGTCTTTCGGTCTCACAAATGCTCCAGCATATTTCATGTATCTCATGAATTCGGTTTTCATGCCCGAGCTGGATAAATTTGTGGTCATATTCATTGACGACATCTTGATATATTCTAAAAATGAAGCAGAACATGCTCAGCACCTCCGCATTGTTCTCCAACGCCTCCGAGATAATCACCTTTATGCAAAATTCAGCAAGTGTGAGTTTTGGCTGTCAAGTGTAAAATTTTTGGGGCACACTATTTCAGCCGAGGGAATTACTGTAGATCCAGGAAAGGTGCAAGAGGTACTGGATTGGAAGCCTCCTAAATCCGTTCACCAAATACGGAGTTTTCTGGGTTTAGCTGGATATTATCGCCGCTTTATCTCGGATTTCTCCAAAATTACCAAGCCTATGACCGAACTTCTCAAGAAAGGAGAGAAATTTGTGTGGAGTGAGAAATGTGAGCAAGCCTTCCACATCTTGAGAAAACTTTTAACCTCAGCACCGGTTCTAGCTCAACCGGACACCTCTAAGCCCTTTGATATTTATTGTGATGCCTCGGGCACGGGTCTTGGTTGTGTGCTTATGCAAGAAGATAGAGTTATTGCCTATGCTTCCCGAGCTCTTAGACCTCATGAGGTGAAATATCCCACCCATGATTTGGAATTAGCTGTTGTGGTTCATGCTTTGAAAATTTGGAGGCATTATCTTATAGGCACTCATTGCAATATCTACACCGACCATAAGAGCCTCAAATACATCTTCACCCAAGCCGATTTAAATATGTGTCAAAGAAGATGGTTAGAGCTAATCAAGGATTATGATCTTGAGGTGCATTACCATCCAGGAAAGGCCAACGTGGTGGTGGATGCCTTAAGCCGCAAGGCTCAGTGCAATTGTCTCACCATCACATCTTTTAATGACACTCTCTGCCATGAGATGTCCAAGTTGAATTTGGAAATTATTCCTCAAGGCTCATTAAGCCACATGGTGGTAGAATCCAGCTTGAGAGAGAGAATTGTTATGGCACAATCCAAAGATAAAGGAGTTGCTCATATAAAGCATGGGCTAGCTCAAGGACTGCCCAAATATACATGCTTTTGGCAAGATTGGAAGGGAATTCTTTGGTTTGAGCAACGGATCGTGGTACCTAAAGACCCTGAGCTAAGAAAACAAATTCTTGATGAGACACATCAATCTAAATTCTCTATTCATCTGGGTAGCAATAAAATGTACCAAGATTTGAGGAAGAATTTTTGGTGGATAAGAATGAAAAGGAAGATTGCAAAATATGTGTCCGAATGTGATACATGCCAGAGGGTGAAAGCAAGCCATTTAAAGGTAGCTGGAACATTGCAACCTCTCCCTATTCCATCCTGGAAATGGGATGACATATCCATGGATTTCATTGTGGGTTTACCCAACACCTCTCAGAGACATGATTCTATTTGGGTGATTATCGATAGGCTCACCAAAACTGCTCATTTTATTCCGGTCAACACCAGATATTCTACCAAGAGGTATGCTGAAATTTACATCGACCGAGTTGTTTGCCTTCACGGAATTCCCAGGACGATTATTTCTGATCGGGGCACTCAATTTGTTGCTCATTTTTGGGAACAATTGCATGCTTCCCTAGACACTAAGTTGATCTGTAGCTCCACTTATCATCCTCAAACGGATGGGCAAACTGAAAGGGTGAATCAAATAGTGGAAGATATGCTTAGAGCTTGTGTCATGCATTATGACAAAAATTGGGATCAATGCTTGTCTCTGGCTGAATTTGCATATAACAATAGCTACCAAGCAAGCATAAAGATGGCACCATTTGAAGCCTTGTATGGGCGTCGGTGTCGAACTCCTTTGAATTGGTCCGAATCCGGTGAACGGGATTTCTTTGGGCCAGATTTAGTTCAAGAAGCCAAAGATAAGGTGCGAGTCATCCAGAAAAATCTTCAGGCTGCGCAATCTCGTCAAAAGAGCTATTATGACAAAAGAAGAAAACCTTTGACCTTTGAAGTGGGTGATCATGTTTATATTCGGGTCTCACCAACCAAAGGCGTTCAAAGGTTTGGTGTGAAGGGAAAGTTAGCCCCTCGCTATATTGGACCTTTTCCAATTCTGGAAACGTGTGGACCCGTGGCATATAAGGTTCAACTTCCAGATACTCTTTCAGCCGTACACAATGTGTTTCATGTCTCCCAACTCAAGAAGTGTCTTCGAGTTCCAGAAGAATCCATACCCTATGAAGAAATTCCTCTTGAACCCGATTTCACGTATGAAGCCTACCCTATTGAGATCCTTGACCAGAAGGATAGGACCACAAGGAGGAAGACTATAAAATTCTATAAAGTTCAGTTGGATAATCATACCAAAGATGAAGCTACTTGGGAAGAGGAGTCATATCTCAGATCCAAATACCCGGATTTTATGAACTCTATTCCAGGTAACTCTCTTTCCACACTTAAATTTATGCACCGGAATCTCGGGGCGAGATTCTTTTTAAGGGGGGAGGGTTGTGACACTCCTGGTGTCACTATCGTAATTATGAACCATAATGAACTTAATTAAATCAATAATGGCATGCATCATCTCATAATCGTAGTGTTTTGTTTGTGCATATGTGTATATGTGTGACCAATTTAGCTATCGTGAGGAACAAGACTTAGTTTAGCAAAGTTTAAATCAAAACCAATACAAAAAGTGCAGATACAGTTATCTCAGGAAGTTGCGGTGCCAGTGGAATGGCCACCGCAACAGTCCGTCACCCAGGCATAATTATAAAATGCTCTCTGGATTGATGGACTATTGCGGTGGTTCCTCATCTGTGCACCACCGCAACTTTCCATGGTTGTTTTAGCTACAATCAAAACCCAAGCCACCAGATGTTGCGGTCCTAATCCAAGAACATGACCGCAACAGTCGGTGATCCGAAGTAAACAGTGAAATTCGTCTCTGGATTGAGAGACTATTGCGGTGCTACCAATGACCAACTGTTGCGGTGTTGTGTGCCTGCCACCACCGCAACAGTCGGTGGTCCGCGGGTTTTGAATTGGACCTTCATCGGCACATTGTTTTCCGACCCACGGACTGTTGCGGTGAGGGTTTTACCCCACCACCGCAACAGTCGGTCCCCAACCACCGCGCCGGCATGAGCTTCTCCGACGACGGTATGGGTGTCCGCGCCACCCGGGACACGCATCCGCGTTTCTCCGTGCCTTGTGTGAGGTGTATGCTTCGGCGTCGTGACACGTCCGAGCCTAGGGGCAGGTCAACCACCCCCGTACCTCCCTTCTTCCCGAGTTCAGAGGCTTCTCCACCGGATTCACCGTTCTCACTTCGTCATTTCGCGATTCCTCACGCTCAGCGCTCGCTCACCTCGCTCTCTCTTTCCCCGAGCCATCCCTGGCCCGCGCCCAAGCTTCCCTCGCTGGGAATCCCCTTTTTGCCGACCGCCATTGCCACGGAGGAGCTCGAGCTCTGCCCCTCACCGTGGCTGGCCTCTTTCGTCCATCTTCTCCTCAAAAGAGCTACCAAAATGGAAGTCCCATGAGCCACTGAGCCTCCCCGGTCGTTTCCCCTTTCTTTTCCCCACCGGCTACATCAGAACACCGGCCACCGGTCCCTGGCCGAGCTCTGTTCGTGAGCAAGCCGAAGGTAGAGGAAGAAAGGACCCTAGGGGTAAGTGGTTAAAAGGATAGGGAGTTCTTTTCTATAGAAGTTTAGGACTTGTGTGCAAAATGGTTGTTGGAATAGGTGTAATGCTTCATGCACAATTGTGTGCTAGAAAGTGGTTTATTGTTTTGTAAATCCTAGGTGTGAACTAAAAATGCAAACCACCTTTGTTGATCTTGTGGTGATTATGGGAGTAGAGATGGGTGTCTAATGGCTGGAGTTTATTCATGGTTTTAGGGTTTGGGAGTTAGTTAAACGAATGAAGTGGATAAAGTAATTGATATATATTTAGTCAATGAAACTTGGCAATTTAGTTGGATCTACCCTAAAGTTTAAGAAACCTTACTAAAGAATTAGCTCCAGAATACACATGATTTGGTAATTAGGATGTAGATTTTTGTTCTAGCTAGTAGTGGGTAAGATCGGCCCAGACCGGTCAGACCGGTATGGCCATTCGGTCAGACCGGTTCCTTGGCCAATTGAACTTCTTAGTTAAATTCATTTCATAAATGATTGTCCAGTGATAAGAGTTGTTGTAGATATTCTCATAATTAATCACTTATGCATTCATGCATCTCATACTTTCACATATTTTGTAGAGAGCACCATTACCGACGGCGTGTACGAGATTGAAGTCGAGCCCGAAGGTGTTTCCGCCGCCGCTGAAGTGAACTACTCCACTGCTCAAGACCCGGACCAAAGTCCGGAAGGGCCCAAGGCCACCGGTGATCAAGAAGGCAAGCCCCAGAGCATAACCCATTGTGAAACTAACACTCCTTACTTTGTGCCTTGTTTTGTGCATTTAAGTTCTGAGGAGTTGAATGAAACCTTAGTTGCATGATCCCTAGGTACCTATGTCCTAATACTAGTATGTGTAGGTCATATAGAGTGCTATGCTTAATTAGGACCGCTAGAAGTCGAGTGATTGCCTTGTCACTCGCGAGATATAGGGGTTTACTTATTTCAGCTAATAATGATCGGCAAGCGGGGCTTGTACGATATTCATGTTTGATTGAATGTCCCGCTTGCATAGGGAGTTGTGGCTAAGGCATTGCTTGTGTGGCCTTGTTGGCCAAGCTTTTGAAGGTACTAATCGTATGCCGGGAAATGTGGTAAACTGGTAAACCTAGTACTTGATTCAAACTGATGTCTGACGGACACTTCCACTCCATTGGGCGTGGGGTTGATGGCGAGTGTAGCAGTGGCCGCGGCACAGGTTTGCCTGGGGCACCTGGGGTCCGTTGGGGCGTGCACTCGGGTGGAGTGGGCTCTGATGGCAGATGGCAGGGAGAGATGGGAAAGGTTGCCCCGTGAGGTCCTGGGTGTCTCTCACGGGTCATGCGATTAGGTTGTCCCATGCATGGTTAAAAATCAACTCGAGTTGTCCGTCCTTCGCGGTTACATGAAGCTGCTTGATCTCTCGTTGCACATCAATGTTCTTGGGCCAAAGGGGTAGAACTGTTGGTAGATGAGAAAGGTTAATATCAGGTTAATCAATTATTTTTTTTCCACACTGATTGTTATTGGATAGTTTGGCAAATCTAGCAATGGTTAGTCTCAAGTTAACTTGGCTAAAATATTGAAAATAGGATCAACTTGTAGATGCTTTTGGCAAAACAAACCCCAGAGCCATAAAGCCGTGCATGTCTAGAATTTAACCTTGTCGGGTAAGTCTTGCTGAGTATTAGTATACTCAGCCTTGCTTGTGGCTTATCTTTTTCAGATATTTGTGATGGCTATGATCCCGTGGCTGCTCTTACTTGGCCTTGTGTGCTTCCCGACGGTTGGACCGTGGAGCGGGTGCCGTCTGAGTCCGACTCAGGCCGCGGTGACTAGGTGTTCTGCGAGGGCTCCATGCGACATCTTTTGCTTCGACGTTTAGACTTCCGCTGTATATAACTCTGGTTTGTATCTATGCGAACCGTGTGCTGTAAAATTTGTGATAAATTGTACTGCCTGAGCCCATCATCGAGTGGGACTGCTACTATTTTGTTTCGGTCGAGAGAAAAGGTGGTTTAATCGGGAAGGTATCCGATGGATTGCACGATTAACTCGGTTTAAGGGCGTGGAGCACTGCTGGGATTGTGGTCCCATGCTCTTAAGCCGGACTAATTGGGGCGGACTGCCACACTATCGATCCTCTCATCCACCGTTAGGAGAAACGAAAGGTTAAGGGTGCTGGAGCTATTGTCAGAAGTTCTCCGGATCAGCTCCCCTGCCTTAACCATTCAACGCACCGTACGAGAGATGGAGGTCGATCCTCTTTACAATCCCACCGTCGGTGCCAACGTCATCTCCGAGTCCTTCATGGCAATCATTTTGGGAAATGAGTCGTTGGTCCCAACAGCCAAAACCATCCAGACCTCCTTTGGAGAAATCTTAGAAGGGATAAGGATCTTGCAGAACGTGTCTATAACACACGAAGACGTTGATGCGACCCAAGACTCTCATGCCTTCGAAATTCCAGATTTTGATATCTGGATTGGGCATCCTATAGAGAATTTTCTCTTAGATGCTCCAACTCTAGGAAAGCTCGATGTCCAGCTTAGGAAAGAGCCCTTTTCTGTCCAAATCGATCAATCCAGAAATACGTTGACAGAACCTTCCCTTAGAACTATGGTACTTCCTTTACTCTCTGATCCTCCCAACGAAGCATTTCTCAAGGAGCTCATGGATGAGGAGTGGTCGAATGGAGTGAGACGCTTTTTCGAAGCAATTTGGATTAGTTCACCCTCTACGATCATTCCTTGTTCCATAAGAGGAATTACCGTAGAAGCCCGTCTTAACCCCATCATGGAGGTTAATGTGATGCCATGGCACTTAGCGGACACTCTATTAGGCCGAGTGTCGCTAAGACCATCCGACAAGCTCCTCAAGAGTTGTCCCTTTGGACATATCCTTAAACATCGGGAGGTCGCAAGTGTCGTGCCACTCACGATAGACAAGATTGAGACTAGTGTAGACTTTCACATCTTTGATGTCCTCGATCTTGATCCTAGGCTACCCGCTAGAAAAAATTCCATGATAGATCCCATGGGAGCCTAGACGAAAAGCTTAGGGAAGCCGCTTCCGCCACTACTACCTCCTATCCAGAAAATCCTATGGCGAAGCCTCATCCCAAGCTAAACCCGTTCGAGAGTATGATGCATGGATCTCCGTTCATATCATCCGAGCCCGTCCTCTTTGAGGTGGCAAAATTCTCTGCTCCCAAAGAGTACGACTCTGAAGATACACTTCACCCTTGTGAAGAAGAACGATCATCATCACCCTCGATCGAGTTTAAACTGCTTGAGTTGTCATGATGAATCTCTTGAGATGGAGAACCCATGGGCCATGGAAGATTGTGAGGCGCTGACTCAGGAGTCCAGAGGAAAGGATTTCATAGATGAGCATGAGAGCTTCATTCATCAAATACCACAAGAATCATGCTCCTATAAAGCCTCTCCAGAGTTAGCTTCGCATTGTGCCCCGAGTGCACACGAGGACTACAACCACCCTAAGGTCCTCTCTTGCAAAAAGTTTAGAAGGTTGGTTGTAGATACATATGTTTACCATAAGCATTGTAAATTTCATGGATGCACTATGGCACTAACCTTGCAGCTAAAGCTGTAATGACACATCAACAATTGGCGGTGAGTCAGGAATGACACCACCAATGGTAGCTGCAAGAGAATGTTCCCCATGGTCTAGCTTGTGACCATAAACAAAGCACTGCTGGGTGATAGTCCAGATTATCATTTGTTTGCCCTTTGAATAAAAGGCAAGGTCTTGATTCCAGGATAAAGTTGTCCTTCGAGTATTTTTAGTCGCTAACCATTTCAGGTGGAGATTAAAGAAGGATGATGGACAAGTGATGCCTAAGAACATGGGAGCTAGATCAACTACAACACCTTGGCAAGTCTTGGTGAGGGAAGATTACGAAAGGAGGCTTGAACTCCACACACACTTGAGTTGAATTGCACAACAATGCAAACTCCAAGTGTGGGGGAGGTATGTGAGTACCCAAGCTCCTCTCATACCAAATCTTATCTTGGCCTGGAGAGGGTGTTGATTCTTGCATCTTGCTCATTAAAAAAAGAGGAGTTACCAAGACGTTGGATTGGGATTCTTCATCAATGAAACATCATGGTAAGTTCCTCCAGGTATGTCCTGCTTTTGACTTTAAACAAAGCCCTTCCGGAAGGTCGCCCGAAGTTTGCCAGTTTCATGCTCAAGTTTATCTCTCTTCGAGTATGGCTTGATCATGCTATCATACTTCCTTTATTTATGCTAGTATGCTCTGGTTTGAATGCATGGTTCGAACGTGCATTCATAGGTCGTTTTAAATTAAGCATGATGCTTAGGTTGAAATGCCTTCTCCAATCAAACAAGACATGATGTCGAGTTTTGTTGATGAACTTTAGAGTTATGCTTTCATAGACATTGGTTGTATATGTGGACTTACCCCTACAGGAAATCCAAATCCCAATGGGTGAGTCGTCAAGCCTGATTCAAATGGAAAGGTAAGCCAAGGCATCGATTCTATTGTGCAACATACAAAGGAGGTACATTCTTCTTTGCTTGTGTTGATGCAACATGAATTCAGCCTTGTTTGAGTTATGTCTTTTGGTGAAAATAAAATAAAATAGAATAAAAAACCAAAAATATTTGAATTCGAATAAAGGCTCCGTGGTTCTCGAACCAGCAGAGTCCCTCTTTTGTTTCTATTTTTTGTTAGAATGACAGAACAAGGAACAAGTACAAAGTACAAGTGTGGGGGGGATCTCTCAAGCTTATTGTCGGCACACATACTTGAGATCTCCCATGAAGGTGTTGCACACAATCGACCGCGCCAACATGACAAGGGACAAGGTAAGTGCCCCACAAGGAATCGGTCACCCATGTGGTTTGATCGAATCATCACTGGTTTACCTTGATCCCCATCTTCTTCAAGAGCGATGGTATGTGCACCCTTTACCTCTCTATTCTCTAATTCATGAGTTTGAATAATTTTGAAATCGGATCCTTTAAATTGAACTCAAGGAATCGTGCTAAGCCTGCTCTATTTGTTTCCTATGGTTGGCTTGCATATGGTTTATTCCTCGCTATCATCTTGATGCTTGTGAACAAAAATCATTAGGACCTCATGTTCATCTAAGTAGTTGATGTTTGAGATATGATTTGATGATATGATCTTCACTCTTAATGTTTGAGTGCTTGGGAAATTTGTTTGAAAATTTGGAAAACCCTTTGCAAAGCTCCTCTTTGATATGCCAAACTCCTACCAAAGCCATATGATGAGTTTTTCGTGAAAAACCTTATACACATATGCTGCTTGTCATTTCATTGAGCTTTGTCAAATTGTTGTGACCCATGTGAGAATTCTTTTCATGCTTTCATGATCAAGATTCATGGGCACACCATATTCCCCTTGCTATGCTTCTACACCGGAAGTTAGCATTGTACCATCCATCCATTCAACAAAATAAACACTCCACTATATGTGTTGGTCTCTCTCTCTCTCTCTGTCTATTGTTACAAAAGAGACATGGCTATTAAAAAAATGGACACATGAAGGTCCAAGTATTCAAAAATCCAACATGAAGGTCCAAGAAAAGAAAGAGAAAAAGAAGAAGAAGAAGAGAGCCATGTTCTCAAAAGATCTATAAAAGAGAGAGACCATACAGAAAGGAGTTCTTTATTCCATCTACCAACCACCACATCCATACACGTGCACATCTTGATCTGATTGTATGATTTGATTTCCACTTGGATCCGGTTTTTGACTTTGCAGTATATATGATACAAGTATGCCTTATCCTTCATACCCTACCTTGAGCTCCACATATAGTCATCATTAGAAGTAGGATGAAGAAAGGCGAGCTAATGCCTTGGTGAGGACATATACACATTGAGCACTATGAAAGAATCAAATGAGGAGCTAAACAAGGATCGTTTTGAAAACTTATTGAAAAATCCCAAGCTATTGACAAAAGGAGTTGAGGTGACTTGATTCACGACCATCCCATTCCTCAACTACCCAAGGTGACATGATAGACACTTCAAAGTTCACAAGTGCAAGGTAAGGCTTGGAATATCTCTTATGCTCACTCCATACCTTTGAAATCATGTTTCACCTTAGTCCTTTCTCCTTCACTCGAGGACGAGCAAAGGCTAAGTGTGGGAGTGTTGTTGACGGCTATTAAGTACCAAATTCAGGCCGTCAACTCTTGCATAAATGAGCAAAATGTGAACATCAACATTAGTGGTAGGAGTTATTACTAACGAGTTCCATAAGTGTTGGTGAATATTTGTATGCAGGTCACTTATCTATGGAAATGAAGTGGGAATGCACCTAAGTGGCCAAACTAGCACAACTCCAGCCAATCAAGGGTTGCCCATAGGTTTCCCATAGATCCATGGCCCCACAAGTGCAAGGAAACACACTCTCTGCCAATCAGGAGCAAGCAAACGGATTGGAGGGCCCATATTGGGGGTTAAACGGTCTACAAACACCCGAGGCACCCACATACCCACTTGAGGACCCACCTGGCAGTCTCCTAGATGAAAGGCGGTGCAAGGGGGACCCACCAGGGGTCAGCCAAACCCAAGGTGGCCCCGCTCGCCTCCAGCCGCCACGTGTCCTGTCTTAAGGCGGTTTAGGGAATATTCTTTTGGAGATTCGCCCCAGATGCCACCTCTACCAGCCTATAAATATGAGGTAAGGGGGACCAAATGAGGATAACACTTCCCACTCCAAGATCACCAACTCCTTCTGAGTTGAGAGCTCCATTGCAAAGGCCTATGCGCTAGTTAGCTAGTACTTGGAGTAGGGAGAGAGTGGGGGTTGTTGGGAGAGAGTGCCAAGGTGTTGGCACTCTCCTCCCATGCTTGTACCTCGATGGATGCTGGTACACTTCTAATTAGAATAAAGTGAGTATTCATGCATATTCTAATTAGACTAAAGTCGCATTCATGATTCCTTGTAGTGTTATCTTTGGTTGCTTGAGTACTCTTATTCTCTTGCTTTGATCATATGCTTGGCTTGTATGCTCATATGCTAGTCATGTACCCTTGCCACAATAGTATAGGCTTGAGTGCGCTCTTGTATGCTGAAGGTATACTCCAGTAGTTCTTAGTTCTTGAAAGAGTGTGAGTCTAGTGTGTGAGTTAGATCTCCCTCTTGCGGGTTTGTTGTTTTGTCTTAGTATGGGTGTTGTGGTGTGGCTACGAGGGATCTTGTCGTAGTTGGATCGCAGTAGTAATCGGTAGAGTAGGCGTGGTGCCTAACTATGGGTTACGCGTCGTTTGCGCAATTTAGCCCACAGTTTAGTAGAGGTAGGCCGCTGGTGGTGACAGCCCTGTTGGTCCCGTTGTAATCCCCCACGTTCAGTTAAGTCGTAGAGCTGTTGGCCAGAGGCGCTTGGGGTTCAGGGGTAAGCTGGTGCCCAAAGCAAGTAGTGAGACTTCAGAGATCTACCTCATTCATGTTAGAACTATAACTATAGGAATCCTCTCTACCCTCTACCACTCATTGTGGTGTGTCCTTGGACCGACTAGTGTAGGAGTTAGTGCACACATGTTCCTTGGATTCCATACCCTTGGAATACTCCTAGGGGAAAGCTCCGACGACATCCGTGCACTTGCGGATTCTTTCGTGATCGTTAAGAAACGTCAACAAACATCAAGCGGTGTCTTGATAGAGGACCGATTGGAAGTTGGAACATGAAATCCACCTCAACATGGATTAGAGATGACCGGCGAGTCATCGGCACCACACAAAAAAATTGTCTTTTGTGATCGGTTATTTCCTTTTTTCAATTACATTATTGTAATTTACTTTGAGCAATTTACATTTCAAGAGATTGAAATGTATCTTGTCTTGCTAGATTGCAATACTTTACTTTGCCTATTTTAGAAGTAGTTTCTTCTTTAGTGTTGTGATTTTACTTCAAACCATCTATTTACCTCACTCTAGTCGGTAATCCTACACTCATTAGTTCTACATTACCAATTCAAGAAATTACTTGTCACATTTGTTTTCATATTTGCTTTTGTTAAGTTATGGTGGTGTGTTTGTCATACCTTGATTTTATGAAAAAAGTCTAAATTACCCCCTCAACTATATCCAAAGTTTTTTTTAAGATAACCCTTGAACTATTTTTTGTTCAAATAACCCCTAAACCATGTCAAGTTCAACTTAACCCTAAATTGAATTTGTCTTTTTTTATCTCAAAATACAAATTGAAAGTTCAAATTTTGCGATGTGATAGCCGACATCATAAATTATGTTAGAAAAATATATTATAAATTTTTTGGTATTATTTTAGTAGCCTAATACATCTAATTATAAATTAATCATAAACTGTATAAAGTTTAAGTAAAAAATATATAATATTTTGTAACATAATACACGGTGTGTGGGATATGGGTACCCCTGGGCCCACTACCGATCGGGTAGTCAGTCGGCCTGGGCCCATATCTGACAGTGGTGTGGGCCGACCCAGGGCCGACCCACAAGGATCTCTGGACTTGATGGACAAGACTGATGAAGACTTAGCCCACAAGGCATGAGGCGAGATATTCGGATCTCATCCGAAGATCATGGAGATTATGTTGTAACCAACTCAGATTAGTTTCCTAGTTCTAGCCGGATACAATTAGAGATAACCGACTTGTAAACCCTGGGCCGTCAGCCTATATAAGGCGGCCTAGGTCGACCCCTTAGGGGACCTTCATCTGATCTCCATTCACCTATTGTAACCACAAACTCGCCGTTGTTCTCAGAAACTTCGCCGAGCAGAGCAATACAGTACCACCGAGCACAGGACGTGGGGTATTATACCTCCGGATAGACTGAACCTGTATAAACCCTGCGTCCATGTGTTACCTCGAGCTCCCTAGTCTCACGATTGCCCTTTGCCTACAAATCAACCACTTGGGTACCCCCGGGTGGACTGTCAGACAATAAATCCGATAGTTGGCGCGCTAGGTAGGGGTGATCGCGGGGCATTACAGCTAGCTCGAAGGTAGATCGTCGCAGCATCATCTTCCTCGAGAGCCTCAAGGATTGCCCCGAGCACCTTGAGGGCATCAGCTTTTTTGCGGAGATCCACTCCACCACGTCCAATTTCGGCGCACCGCTCGGTGCCATCACGCCAACCAGCTTCGCGCTGTCCACTTCGCCGGCTCCATCATCGACCGTCGTTCCGCTCCAGCAGCAGTTCGATGCGATGGCGCTCCATGACCAGGCTCCGAGCCTAGCCGCTCGCCAAAGACTCCCAGCCCCCGCTGAGCTCCGCGCTGGGCTGGACCGCATCCAAGGCACCCTCTCTGAGTGCATAGCTATGTCAGAGGAGGCCCTGCACCGACCCAACGATCAACCCCCGCTCGGGCTCCGCAACGCGCCAGCTGACTACTCAGCGCGGGTGCGCAGAAGCGTGGCTCAGATCCAATCTGAAAGCCCACCCACAACCACCAAGTCTCCAAGCTCCGAGGATTTCCAAGTTGCCACAAGCGTGCTCCTGCCGGCTCAGGCCGACTCAGGCAACGACTCCAGCTACGTCACGCCTCCGAGACGTGAAGTTTTTGTTTCCGAAGATCAGTCCACCCAAAACAGAGAAACCAACTCGGAGAGAGACCAGCGTCTCGAGCGCAATGCCGACCGAGCCCGTCGCCGCACTGCCATACCCCAGCCACCTGAGGCGGCCACGGGAGCAGAAGCCGCAGAAGGGCTGCCCCCGGGCGCCCCAGCAAGACCGCATCCTGATGCGCAAGGCCCGCGTGGTGTTGATCCAATAAACCTAAACGGTGCCTTTGAAGGGGTGCAAGGGGTGTTCCACACGCCACAAGCCAACATCGCCGCCGCCTTCGCCGAGATGGGACATATGGCAGACACCCCGGAGGTCCGTCATGCCAGGGCTCGGCTCGTGGTAGCACAAGAGCAAGTCGAGCATTCCTACCGCTCTAGATCCAGATCCGGCCAAGCAAACTCGGGCAGATCCATCGGCAACCGCTCTGCTCATAGTAGATCGGATCGGGACCAACCTCGCCAGAGGAATCCCCCACTTCCTGTCGTCGACGAAGAGGTGGCACAAAACCACCACGAGGAAGACAATGAGGAACAACGCAACCCACGCAACGCAGACTGCCGCCAAGCTCGTCACCAAGATCGCGACGACAGGTGCGCACGAGCCGAGCGACATGATCATCCGGCTGCCCAACAAGATGGCGACTTCCGAGTAGCGGTTGAGATCTGTATAGTCGATACGCATTCTCCATTCACGAGATTGTTTCTTTACAAGTACAGGATTTGCAAGCCACTCTGGGTGTTTGCATTCTCTAATGAATCCGGCAGCTAAGAGCTTATTCAATTCTACCCTAATAATCTCCTTTCGATCTTGGGCAAACCGACGCAGCTTCCGCTTGACGGGCTTAGTGTTTTTTCTCAAGTCCAAGGAGTGCTCAACCTTCTCCCTCGGGACACTTGGCATGTCGGATGGCTTCCATGCGAAAATATCCCAGTTATCCCGGAGGAAGGAGGTGAGCGTGCTTTCCGATTTAGGAGGAAGCCCTGGTCCTATGAGGACCGTCTTGGCGGGGTCGTCGAGTTCCAGGCTAATTGCCTTGGGAGCTTCCGCTGGTGTGAATGCCGTGGGCTGCTGCCTTTGCTCTGGGAGAGCCGGTTCGCTGGGCGGTTCCTTCGGCGCAGTTGCGGCCAGCAGGGTACTGTTGCCGAGTTGGTGAGACAACTCAGCAATCCTGACAGCTTTCCCGTCACATTCGAACGAGGTCTTGATGTCTCCGCGGATGGAGAGAACTCCATTAGGCACCGGCATCTTGAGGATGAGGTATGTGTGGTTCGGTATAGCCATGAACCGAGCCAGCATGAGCCTGCCAAAGATGGCATGGTAGGAGCTCTGGAAGTCGGCTATCTCGAAGTATTGGAACTTTGTGCGGTAGTTGTCCGCCGTGCCGAAGGTGACTGGTAGGACGACTCTTCCTATCGGGTAGGAAGCTTTTCTTGGCACGATGCCGAAGAACGGATCTTCGGCGTTTAGTAGTCGGCTGTAGTCGAACCCCATACTGTTGAGGGTGCTGGTGAAGATGATGTTGAGGGCACTACCGCCATCGACCAAGACCTTCAAGAGGAGGACCCGTTCGACAACAGGTGCCACTACGAGGGGGTAGGACCCCGGCTCGGGGAGGTAGATCCAGTGGTTGGCGCGACTGAATGTAATGGGCGTCTCTGACCACTGGAGGTATTCCACAGGTTTGGTGGAAACCAGCTTTACCTCGCGTTTGTATAGCTTCCCCTTACGTCTATCCGGAAAGGCGTCGGGCCCCCGATGATGACATTGACGTGACGGTCAGCTTGTTGGAAGTCACCGTTCGCCCCGCGCCTAGAGGCCTCCTCCGGCTCGGCGGATCGGCGCTCGTCGCCTTGGTGGCGTGCTGCTTCCTGGCGGGCCGGGGCCTCGCGGTGGCGGTTGTCGCCACGGCGGTAATCATCGCGGCGATCGCGGTCTTCTTTACGTCGGTAGTCGTCGCGGCGATCTCGGTCGTTGTGACCGTCACGACGATAGTTGTTGTCGCAACCGCTATTGTTGTTGTAGCGCTGTTTCTTGGTCGGCGGCATGGCGTCGAGTTCCTTGAGCAACGCATGCCAGTCGCGAAGGGTGTGCTTTGCCTACTTATGAAAGGGGCACTGGTTGTTTAGAGTGTCGTGAAACTCGACCGCAAGGAACCGGGATTCCATTTGGCCTTCTCCTTCTGTCAGGGCGACTAGGGGCTCGGGGCCTGCTTTGCGCCCGCGCAATGGCTCGTGTCGCTTGGAGCTTTCGACCCGGTCGTCATTTTACTAAGGGGTAAATTGTACCAATCGGTGAAGTTGTAAGAGTAAATTGAACCAAAATATAGTTTAGGGGGTTAACTAGACTTTTGACCATAGTTGAGGGGGATAATTTAGACTTTTCCCTTGATTTTATTATTTTTTTGCGAAATTTCCTTGATTTTATTGGGCGAGTGTGAGCTAAAATTGAAAGTTTAACTTGATAGGCCGATGAGAAAGTTGAGAGACGAATTTATCCTCAGAGCCAAAATTGGACCAAAAGACTATTTTGCTAAAAAATTGAGGGAAAAGACAAGCTCCAATCCAAGACGTTGCTTGCCCCATTAATGGCTCGGATGCAACTGCTGGTTTGTGGAACAGGCGAAAGGCTCTGACCACTTACCAGGTCCTCCTCCTCTTTTTTTCTTCCTCCAAAAAAAACTGTGTTTTCTTGGGTTGCCCTCTCTGTCTCGTCTATCGTGGCCTTCCTTCCCTGGCGCTGGCGGCGACGACTGGGCGAGCCGCGACGACTGGGCGGGCGGCTGCGCCCTTCGCCAATATTCTCCGGCGACGAGCACCCGCCAGGTATGCCCGCCCCTTCTCTTCCCTTTATGCTGTGCGGAACGGATCACTCCAAACCCTAACGTAAACTATTTGTTTTCGAATCTGACCCAGATGTGTATTTGTTTTCGGATCTGACCCAGATGTGTTTACATGTATTATACTTTATCTTCGATTTTTTTTTAAAAAAAGTTATCGGGTGTACACCCATGTTTCCTCCCATGGCCGCCCCATAGCACAACTTAAATCAGAGTCCATCTGGGTTGCATAGTAAACAAGCCGCAATACTCAAGTCCAACTATATCAACAAGCGAGTTGACTTGCCAATGTTCAATCTTGTATTCATCATTCCCAAGCGTGCACAAAAGTAAATTAAAATTAATCTTACTCACATACACTAGCATAGGAGTTCTCTCCTGTACACCATCAGTCAGTCACTAATGCTGTTATGCTGTAAGTGATGTCTTTAAAAATAATGATCAATGGTGGGAAAGATATTGGGGATCACTAGCCAAGCCGGCCAGGTGACGGAATCGATAGTGTTATATGTTGGCTTGGACAGAGCCACTCATTGTGAAGAGCTTGAGGTGATGACTTATAGTCTTGTACTTTTGGTTATGACGGCGGCTATTTGATCCCTGAAACTGGTCATAGGATGCCACCAATAGTTCCTCGTATCATAAGGGCTTGGTTTCATGGTTGTTGTTTTGCCAGCATTTGGCGCACCAGGCCAATCACTTCAGTCAGTATGTCTAAAAACAAACCATCTGTTGAGAGAACAAAGGAAGAAAAGGATCCTTAATGCATCTAGATTGTTCTATTTTGTTAATTGGAAAGAAGTCGTGTTGCCACGGGACATGCACAAATCTAGGGCCCTGGTTTCTGTTGGATACTTGGATGGGCAAGGCCTCCACCACTGAAAATTCGTAGTTTTTCTAGTAATTTAGTAATTCTGCCTTAATTATTTCTGAGTAGATCAAGAGAAAATCAAGTACCCCTGTAGCGTTCACCCAAGTTAGAACTGATGCTACTTTATTCTTAAAAGACTATCTTCATTTGAAAATTCTGTTACAGCAGCTTCTCATCCATTATAGATAGTCATCTATGGTGTTTTGGGTGCACATCTTGCTTCTGACAGGCAGGATTGAGGAATCTTCTTCTATATTCAATAAGTCATGTTTCACTCTCTTTTGCAGACAAACATGCGCCTTTCAATGTTTACTAGTCTATTGAAAATTTGAGATGAATTTACTGGTCTACTGAAATCGCAACGAGTTATGTTAGCTAATTATCTTCACTTTTTGTCTCTTAGTGTGGTAAGCAACCATTATGATATAGTTAATATAGCATACACTCTATTGCATATGGGACAGGTTGCCGGCTATTTCAAATGTATAAGTGCATGTTGTGTGCTCACTGTGTGTGCGGATTATACCAAGAATGAAGGGATACATATTTTTATTCAATGATTTGTTAACTTAATATGGCACTCTCACCAGTTGGGCTAGTTTTGTGTCAACTCTCATTCAGTGATTTTTCAGCTGAGTTATCTTTGTACCTCATCAGACATTACATATATCACTGAGCTTCATATGAATAATGTATTGCCTTGAAGTATATACACAGTGCTGTTTCAATTGTAAGTGTCATGCTCAGAGCATTGTCTGATTAATTTGTATACAATGAGTAAATTCTGGATGATCCACTTGTGATGATAATTGATATCAAGCATGGTAGAGTTGTGGGATATAGCAGCATGTGCTTTCCTTGTTCAGATAAATGCTGTTGCCAGCTCATATGCTTATACCTTACCTGCGTCTCTATCTTGCTTTCTGGCATACATTGTTTTATTTCCTCAATGAGAACCTTAAGAAGCTGTATATGATTTCTTAACTTCAGCAGGTTTTCTGTGTAAAGATTGCACAAGCTTCATTCACTTTTTCACCAGTTGGAACTTGGAAGTTAAGACACAAGCATGAGGTCGGTACTGGGGTCTCATGAGTATTGACCCATTTATAGATAATTCATGCTTTCCATATTCGTTTTCAGTATTCTTATGTTTGAATCTATCCAAATTGTAAACGGTATAAACACTGCCAATGGTATTGTCATCTGCATGCGAAATATGACATGTCCCACCTCTCGTGATCTTTTTAAGCAACACTGCACTTCTGTATGAACACTTCTGCCTTACTACTATGTAACTTACATGTCTATGACCATATCATCTCAAAATGTTTATCCAGGTTTGAATCAAGTGTATACTTATTGAGATTTTTTTACTCTACACAAACCTCGATATCGCAAAATAGTGTTTTATAGTGTGTAGCTTGTTATCATTACTATTTGTTTCTTATCTTCGCTGCCTCCCTTGCCTGTGTGGGTTGGTGAGACTGATAAATATTGTGAAATTGAAAGAATTGTGTATTAGAATTTCGATTGCGGCCTGGTTGTTGTGTTCGATTAAGCTTCATTATGCTGTCGACATTTTTAATTGATGATGAAATCAGTTGTGTTGCTTGAAAATGAAAAAAAAAGTATTATTCACATGAATGCAGAACTGAGATGATGGAGGCAAGACTATTTTTCAGCATTGTAGGGAAACAATACTTTGTTGATTTACACTGCTTTTACTAGGTGTTAGAACCTTAAACCTCAAAACTGGAAGGATCGGTAGAACTGATACGTGAAATAGTTTTTGTTGAAATTTGAAAATAAAAATGCTTGATTGTCTCTCTTGTTTGTTCTGAGCTTGTGATGTCACTCCAGGATTGAGTTACATAGACAACACAAGGATGATACAGCCTAACTTTTGGTTTGTTATCATTATTTTCTTGAATTAACTTCTGTTGCATTAACCATTTGTCTGTAGCTCTCACCGTGTGAAGTGGAATGAGGACAATTTGTATGAGATTGAGTCAAACAAACCAGTGAGGCAGAAGATAACAGAGCCAAAGACACCATATCACCCTATGATAGACGATGACGGTACATATATTGCTACTTCCTTGCATCATATATTACTGATTTAAGTACTCCTAGTGCTCACACGATGATTAGGATCACTGCTTGCTTTTTAGGGTCCCTATCGCCAACACGTCCTTTTGACAAATGTCTCGATGAGACTGTCCAGGCTGAAGCTATATTGACTGCCTTAAATGGTGTGGCTTCTTCAAGCAATACCGATTCAAAGGATGACGGTTGGGCATCCTCAGATGATGAGGCAGATGCTATGGAACAAGAGGATGGTTAGTTTTTTGCACAACTGCTATATTCAATTCTGCTTACAGCACGATCCTCAATTTTTTCTGTTGATTTTTAATAGTGTAGTTAAATAGAAAATTAAGATGTTTTTTTGCAGAAAGTTTGTATTTATTTATCTATGTGAACCTCACAAAAATAATCAGTCTTGAATATTTATATATATGTAGTAGTTAAAGATGGCACATGTTTAATTGGTAGACTAATTTGCACTTCCATTTATTTCCACAAGTGGAACCGTGCAATCTAGCAGCATCCTTAAGTGAAGTTCATAATTAATCCAAGCAATGACTACTTAAGACAGCTAGTCTCACTTTTCTAGCTTTTGGGCAAACATTTCACTGTTCTAGCTGTTCCTTAGGAAAGACAAATGTCATCTTAGAAACAAACGCATATGTAGGGCACACACAATGTTGTGGCGAGATGGGAACCGAACAGCAGATGCTCTCGGGATGACAGGGCGTGAGCCCTGACTCCCCAGGCAGTAGATGCAAACAAACAAATATGAGGCACAACTGATTTCTTACTTGCTTTCCCTGATGATACACCCCTCATATATATAGGGCAGATCCTTTTACAATCACGCAAGCCACCTACGAACGGTGATCCAAACGAGAGTCCAACAAACTTGTGCCAATCCTAACAAACCAAATCTCAAGTTCCCAAATATCTAATAATAATAAATATAATAATAGATACTATCAATATCTGCTAACTTGCCGGAGCTGCTGGCTTCTTGCTTCGACGTTTGTATGTATGGCCCCACATAACACAAGCTTAAATACTATGTCATTATCTTTGTGATGGGTGATTTATTATTTTTCTCGAATACGCAGGAGAGCTGCGTATCTTTGTATTAAGAAGGAAAGAACTCGGTCCCGTACAAAAACCACCACCTCACTCCGAACCGAGCTGTGAGGGGCTGATCTTACAGAGAAAGAGAAAAAAAAAACATGTTCGTAATGGGGACACGTTGTGCTCCGGCAAATGGGCTTAGCTAAAAAAAACATGTTCGTGATGGGCTTAGCTAAGCTAAAAAAAAAGGAATAGTACACACAGATATTGATTTATTATTACCCGCTCTATATTCGTAATTAGGGATGCAGGTGTACTATGGGTCACTCGTTAGTCCATTTCTATCTCATTTCAGTTCAATTAAGGCCCCGTTTGGATCCATCAGTTTAGCTTTAGCTGCCAGGGATCCAAATGGGGACAGCTAAACTTTAGCTGGAGGTCAAAAAGTGTACTATTCCTTTAGCTGGTTGAACCCAGCTAAAACATGTTCAAAGATGAAATTTCCCCTCATAAAATCAAATCAACCGCCATCCTCTTTTTTCTATTATTTCCATGAGGGTAACATGGTCCCATTATTTTCAATTAGCTCACCCCCAGCTAAAGTTTAGTTAGCTGATCTTTAGCTGGCTAAAGTTTAGCTCTTCCAATTAGCTAGCTAAACTTTAGTTGGGGTTGATCTAAACAAGCCCTAAATAAGTTTTGGGTTGGCCGGCCCAGAGAAAATAAAACTTGCATCCCTACTCGGAATACAAAATTATCTTTACGTAGTCCCAGATGTTTCCACTTGGACCTTTTTGTAAATTATTGGAACATACATTGATATGTTGGGTTTCATGTAGGCCCAGAAGCTGATACAACTAGATTGAGTTTCAAGGAGCATCGCCGTGCCCATTACGATGAGTACCGCAAAGTTAAGGAACTGATGCGCACTGGGTCCCTTGTTGAGGATGAGGCCGATGAGAATAACAGGACTGCAAACAGCATCGAAGTCAAGGGTGTGGGAAAAGGTGTGGCAGTTGAGGACAGGAAACCCTCAGCAGAAACATGAATTGAGATGGTCATGTTTGCTCTGTTGTTCACTATAGGAAAGCCCATGGCCATGGCTGAAGCATGATGTTTGCCTAAGTATGTTACAGGCTTACAGCATGCTTGGTGTGTATCAGATCCGTGGTTTCTGAGTTGGGTGGTTTTCTGTAAGCGAAGCAGTTGTTACTCTAAATTTGTTTTGAGATGCCGGTGTGCCTGAAATGGCTTGATGACCAAAAATTCTAGTGGAGTGGGCTGCTTGCTCGTTGTGCCATTTGCCCATTTCCCATTTAGTGGCTCTTAATTTTCAGTCAACAAATATGTTGTGGCAAGAGCGAACTGCTTGATGGTGAACTCAGTAATGCGATCATCATGAATGATTGTTGTATCTATTATCGAGTTTGAGACCAGTGCCCTTTTTTTTGTTTTTGACATATTCTGTGATGATTTGAAGTGCTTTGCTAGCAGTTACTCAGGACGATGTTATGAGTTACGCAGCTGTAGTTAGATACCTTTTGGACATATTACTACCTGTTTGGTAAGTGCCAAATAGGCAGGCATCTGATTAAAATGATTTGACCCAAATCATTGCACTAATTTGTTGTCTAGAGATTCCAAGACTTTGCATCACAAATTGATTATTTTCCTATACTAGGTTCGTGTTCGTGCGTTGCTACGGGACAAATAAACAATGGTAGAACAAATATTTCAATTCCTCAAACTGACATTGGAGCTCGTCCCACTGTCCATGCCAAAGGAAACAAATCAAGTAAGACATATGCTGGTATTTGTCAAAACATAGAGAAAATCTTTCAACTATCTGATGGGTTCAAAATTCTACTGCACAATTTAACCTATAGTGTATGAACGAGAAGAGTTCTCCAACACAAGTCCTTATAAAACAAACATGTTGTCATGAAATACATCCATGTAATTTTAACAACACATTTTAGTGAAGTTGAATGCATACCATCAGGGATTAGCCTCTTCCATCACTAATATAGTACCGCTGAACAAGGATCTTCGCGGCAGGACTGTCAATGTGAAGCGACTTCAAAATGGTAGCCCCATCATTTGTAACAGTAACATTCCGGCCTGTACAAGTAGATTGCAAGATCTTATCCTGGACAAAGAAGAAAAGACACGTCAACATTAGGGCCACTAAACCCTAAACCCTCTAAAAGGTGAACAACTGCCATCATTCATATAGTTCCAAGTTCTCTGTTAAGACATTCTCACCAACATGTAGTTCACAGGTAGTATAAGATTTTGAAAGCATAGCATTCCTTTTTGTCCCAATGTAGTCTTGACCAAATTTGCAATCACCATGGCTCCAACAAAAGAAGCCTACAAGGAGATGACATTACAGGCATATAGGAGAATTGACAAACATAAGGGCATAGAACTCAAAATGACACTTTTTTTTATAAACCAAAGATGAAACATCTTGTAGTTCTTAGTAGTACAGATCGGTGCACACCCTCTGCTATCTAATATGCTAGCATACCAAACAAAATTAGTACCAGTTTAGCTGGCTCTGCTGCACATGAGACACACACATCTACATAACTAATAAAATTTGACCTACATTCACGTCGCAGATCTTAAAACTCACCGAACAAGGTAATCAGAAGGGGGATCAGCACGAAAGGAAAAAACCATAACCTTCCTTAGCCGGCCGCTTGGATTGCATTTCATTGTAACCATCAGAGTTCGCATATTTGCCCAATCTTGCTTAGCCACCTGGCAACACCATGGTTGGAACACTTCTGACTACCATGCATGGCCTGAAAATTCTTCATGTTGTCTTGCTAATAAAGGAGCACTCCATCAGTTTCCTTCAAGAGACAACAGAAAACAACAAGAGACTAATTGAGATAGTGAATGAGATGCATACACTTGTCATCGACGAAATTTGAGTCCTTTCACTACAAGAACACATCTGAGCTTGTTGCAGGAAACATTCTCAATTATAACCTCTTTTTTCTCCTATGGTCAAAAAGTAACATTGTCATAGACAAAATTCGATGTACCACCAATGAAAAAGGCTATATGCAGAAACACCATTTTCCTTAAACTCTTAAAGACAGTAGGAGTACATTGTAAAATGAAAAAGTAACATTGTCATAGACAAAATTCGATGTACCACCAATGAAAAAGGCTATATGCAGAAACACCATTTTCCTTAAACTCTTAAAGACAGTAGGAGTACATTGTAAAATGAAGACTTTGGTTAAAGCAACAATAGATTAGGTACTGAACAAAGATGATGAATACGTAAACCATTTATGCGCTGGAGAGACCGTTTTGTCTTTTATGTTGAAGCAATTTATAAAACACAATCCAGCCATAACTTTTTCAAAGTCATAATGCATGTATTTCTATTGGGGGCATCTCTGGTACCTGTAGTATCTTAATAAATCTTGTAAAGAATGCACACACACACACACACACACATGTATTTTGTTTTCCTCTTGCTAGAAGATGAATATGAGTTTAGCATCTTGGTACTGTTCACATCATACTTAGTTTAACACAAGTAAAAGCATCACAAGGTAATGTGTTTGATAGCAACACGATGTATGACAGTACAAACAAAAAACAACACCATTACACTCTGCACACAACAAATCAGGAGATGTACATATTAAGTAAATGAAGTTGACAGAGGAAACCAAAATAAAGAAAAATCACCTGGAAATTGGTGGCATAGGTCACATTTTCACAAATTTGCTGGTAGTACGAATAAGCTGCAGGACTCCTGCAGTTTAATGAGATGTAATCATAGGTAAATGATGGAAAGAAAGTGTTTAACGTTTGATCTGAATGAAAGCTTCTTTTTTCTAATCAGCGATGGCACAAAAAAGGTTGTCATAATGATTTATAAGTTACCATTTTCTGATCTGGCGCAATTTTTTTAAAACATGATGTGCTACTTGCTACTTCAATGGCTAATACAAATTCACAGTGAGAACACTACAATTTACTTCCTACCCGAGAGCCCAACAAAACCTCAGCCATATTTCTTGGAATGTGCTTATTATGAGTATACAAAAGACATCTGACTAAATGCTCTTCTATTACTTCAATAAATTTTGCTTGAAAAAAGGCCGGGAAAGGGTAAACATCAATGGCAAAACATTTATGGATGCATGCCCTGGCCAGACAGGAGAATAAACAATGAAATAGAACGACAAGCAATAATGAAACTCCCAATAATATATGAGAAAAAATATGAATATCTTCAGGGATACTCTTATTTATCATGACTGGTTGAGCAACAGCCATAACATGATCTTTTACAAAAGAAAATAGCAAACTGCAGAGTTGGGATTACAAAAGCATAATGATGTTCTTCTACTAATCCGGTGTATGCATAGTGATGTTCTTCTACTAATCTCGACTATCAGACTACTGGAGTGAGCCATGGCTTACTCAACGCATGTGCCTCTAAATTATCTAGCACCAGATCCACTAATTGAACCACCAAATGCCTCAGCTCCTTTCATGTGTGATGCAACAATAATCTCTAGACACAGAAAAATCTCTGGTTAGAACCTTAAAAATATTTGGCCCTCTCCATTTCAGCATTCCACTTGCGATTGAGTAATTCCAGGAAGCAATATTTCTGTCTATTAAAAAGGCCAAGGCAGGACCCCTACGAAGTCTGAATTTCAGTCCAATAAAATTCAGATTCATAGCAAAAAACAAGTCCCTTAGGGCTCGGCTAGTTCTGCATCTTGCTAATCTACGCTAGTCACATGGTATTTAAGAAAGTTAAGTGAGGCAACAAAAATTTGGCTCCCTGATAATGGCCTCCCTATTTGTACTTCACTCTTTTTTTTTCAGTCATACCCCCCTAAACTGCTGCTCCCTCTTGTGCTATCAAATAAAACTCGGTATCAAGGATTATTCACTTTAGTAAACTAAATTAAAGGGTAAACAGAATAACGAAACAGGACTCACATCACCAAAGTACCAACTAATCATGCTGTATTCAGTAGAAGGACCAACATGGAGAGATAAATTAGTCTTGTTAAGTCGAGTATGTTAGTGACCTGTATCCTGCAGTTGCAGCACTTGGCGAGGTCCACCACGTCGTCGATGCCGACGGAGAAGTAGGCGAAGATCTCGATCCAGCGCCGGTAGCGCGGTGTCGGAACCGCAGTTGGAGTTGTTGACGACAGCACAGATAGATTCCCATGTGTGCGGTGGAACTCGTCGCAGGGACTGCCGGCAGGGCCTCCCAGAAACGGTGCAGACTCACGGACAGCGACGGCGACAGCGACCAGCGAAGATTACGTCCGTGCGGTGGCACCGATGATGGCACTGGCATCGGCGCAGAGAGACGGCGACAACGGATGGCGGCACGGAGAAGGCAGCGACATCCGGGTGGCGGCGCGGTTTGGCGAGCGGGAGAGGACGCGCGCGGATGCAGAATCGCGGGGAGAAGAGGAGAGGATTGCGATGGAAGGCCCGGGGTTCGCGGCCGCGGATCCTCACGCAAAATCAGACGATTTTGATTTCTCGGTGATTCGGGTGATCCCACGCGCAGAGGGGTTCGCGGAGCGGAGCGACGAAACGACGTGGAGGGGTTTCTGGAGGCGAAGAAAAACCCGAGACTTCCATTCTTTTCAAGAGTAGAGATAGGAGTAGAGAAGAGATAATCAGGATAGCAGTGTAATACAATTTTGACAAAATGAACGAGAGTTAATATCGATTGGAAAGAGAAACTTGGCAAGAAACGGTTTCCTCTATGCTAGCCAACTAGGATAGCAGTATGATGCAATGTTTTTCGTAGATGGAAAAATAAAACTACACTTGACCACTCTGTCCAGGCAAATAACTGGACACTAACACAGTCACGGATTCAGCTACATGGTCCTGCCACAGCAGTGGACCAGATTTGCAACTTAAACCCGGCAACTAGTGTATGAGCAACATCATTGCAAGCAGTGAGAGACGGAGCTAACAGAAAAGTCAACAGAGCTGAAGGTCATCTGCTCTTTTCGTTCACAGTTTTCATCAGGGCTTAGCAAGAACACGTAAGATATGATGGTGTCAGTTCTATGGCAAACATGATCAAGCAAATCAGAACCAATTAATGGACCTTGATCAGTGCCGTCAATCTAAAGTAACCACACCACACCACACGATAGCGGCGCCGGGCAGCTTGATGCTCTCCTGCTCAAACTTCCGCGCGGCGTCGATGCGGCCCTCCACGTGGGGGAGCGAGACGCGGGTGGGCAAGCAGCAGCCTCACCGCGAGCATGTAGCCGCGGCACCGCGCGACGGAGTCGCCCGCATTCCTGGGGCGGCCCGTGGCGTCCTTGAGCTCGTCGAGACTGCAATGGAGGCGGGGCGGGGCTCGGAGCGCGACGAGCCTGGCCACGGCCACGAGCGACGCGGCGCGACGAGGTCGCGGGATGCACCCGCGAGAGCGTGCCGTCCGCGCGATGCACCCAGCGACGCCAGGCCGCGGCGTCTGCCACGAGCTCCGGCGTCCCGAGGTTCCCACAGCACGGCGGCGATCTTCCTGTGTGCGTGGGCGCGCGCGACAACCGGCCGCGGTCCTGCACCTGATCCTGCTGCCGGAAGAAGGCTTCGCCGTGGGTCGTGGGATTGCGGCGGGGGTTCAGTTTCAGGACTCGCCGGCAGTTGGCACCGTGGCGTGTATACATGGCCAAACGGGCCGCACGGCACGGCACTAGCACGGGCACTAAGAGGCACGGCACGTACCGTGCCTCTTAGTGCCACCGTGCCAAAACTTGGGCACTAGCACGGCACTATGTGCCTTTGGGCGGGCCGTGCCGTGCCCAAAGGCATGGTAGTGCCAGTGCCAGCACTGGCACTAACATGGCACTATAGTGCCAGTACTCAAAATTGTTCAAATTTCATTCACAAGACAACAAACACAAAAGAGATAACAAAATACCAATTTATTAGGAGCTTAGCGCAATGGCTGCCTCATTAAAAACCTGCCCAGGTAAAACTCACCCTTGTGAGAAACCCTGGACAGGAAAAGAGTACAGCCAGCCCCATTAAACAGTTCAATGTCTTACTGTCTTACAGCACAAGTCCAGGTCCAGCACCAGACCATGAGTCACAAAATATTACAGTCCCATTACATAAATGACTAATGACTAATCAAGATACAACCCTTCAAATGCTTCTTCAAGTTTCTTGTCCTCCACTTCCTGTTGCAGCCTTGCTTCTGCAGCCTCACAATCCTTGATGCAGGTCAGCATCTCCACCATTTCAGGCTTCAGCTTCCTTCGCCGCTCCTCGATGATCCTGCCAGTCATACTAAAGGTAGATTCTGAAGATATGGTAGACACAGGAACAGTTAAGATATCTTTTGCCAGGATTGAGAGTACTGGATATGTAAGTTTGTGTTGATGCCACCAGTTCAAGATGTTGAAGTCATCAGTTAGATGGTTGACAGTGTCACAGTCCAAGTAGGACACAAGTTCAGAAGCATTAGAAGATGATGTCCTTACCGCATGCAGCAGAGAAGTTGCAGATGTATCTCTAGACATGTTAAGACTAGCAGGCAAGATACCACTACCCAAACCAGCACCACAATCATCATCATAAATTTCATCCCAAGCAGATCTTGACTTACCAGACATTTCAGGAGGGTCAGTCCTCCTCAACCTAACAGCACCATATTTCTCATCATATTTATTGTACACATCAGTAAGTCTAGCTCTAGTGCTAACCAAATAAGCAGCATAATCAGTACTGGTGAGACTACCTAACCTTCTAAGCACCCTAGAAAAACCTTTCATTTTAGCTCTAGGGTCCAAAATGAATGCAAAAGAATAAAGCAAAGGTATGTCCCTCCAGTACTTATTATACTTGTCTATCATAGGTTGAACCACAGATCTGATGTGCACATCATTAGCATAATTTTTCAGGTGTACAGCCATCTTAACAAGATAATGAATCATAAGTGGAGATGTAGGATAATACACACCAGACAATGCAACTGTTGAATCATAAAACAACTCAAGAAATGATAGCACTTTTTGTGCCACAGACCAATGCTCATCAGTTAACAACAAGGCCTCACCTTCAGCCCTAGGATACTGAGCATGGATGAAAGTAGTGAAAGGAACCTTATGAGGAAGCAGATGCTTAAGCATTAGATAGGCGGAGTTCCACCTAACATCCATGTCCAGCTGAAACTTTCCAGGCCTAACACCAGTTGCAATGCAGTAACTTTTATATGCAACAATTCTCTGATTAGATGAATTTAAGAATGATATTGCAGTTCTAAATGTTTCTATCAAAGGCTTAAGAGCAGTTAGGGCCTCCTTAACAATTAGATTGATGATATGACATGCACAACGTTGATGCAAGAACATAGAATTAACTGCATTAGATGATTCAAACTCTGGTTCATTAATAACATCAAAACCAAGATACTTAGATAGGATAGGCCTCAATTTTTGCATGGCTGCAGCATTAGATGATGCATTGTCTAAAGTAACAGCAAACACCTTTTCCATCAAACCATAATTAGCAAGCACAGATGCAACACGGTCAGCAATGTTTTGTCCATTGTGGGACACATCAATAAGAACTAGACCAAGCACCCTCTTCTCTAGTTGCCAGTCAGAGTTTATGTAGTGGGCAACAACACTGATGTAGTCCTCTTTGGCATTACCAGACCAAATGTCAGAGGTTAGGCACACACAATTGACAGTAGTACTGAAAGTCTCAACAAGCTTAGCTTTACAATCAGTGAAGTACTTCTGTATGTCTCTAGTGGTGCTTTGCCTAGACACTTTAGCAAATTTAGGGTTATGAGCAGTTTTAATATAGTCTTCAAAAGCATCAGTCTCACCCATAGAGATAGAAACATCAAGTCTAGCAATCAAACGAACCAATGCAGTACGAGCAACCAGAGGACAGTAGTCCCAATTACGCATGCTACCATCAGGATTAAAAGAGATTTGAGACTGGGACATACGAGACTTTTCACGCTTCTTAGGGCATCTTAAAACATGCCGAGAAAGGTGACCAGTGCCACCACTAGAGAGAGCAGAGTACTCTTTAGAGCAATGCAGACACTTAGCTCCACACCTGACCTTCTTACCTCGGACGGTCTTGAATAGCTTCTCGAAGTCATCCCAAACAGCGGAGGTAGAGGGACGAGAGCGCTTGGCGCTGTTACCTTCCATGGGAGGGAGAGGATCGAGATCGACTGGATCATCAGCGCCGGCGCCGTCGACGCTGATGGGCTCATCAGGGCTACGGCTGAATAGGGCTGCACGATCCTCGCTCATGTCGTCGTCATCGTCATCTCCGGCCAACCCGCACAGCCGCCGCTCTTCGTTCATACCAACCTCGACCGTCTCCTCGTCAGAGCCGGCCATCGTCACTCGCCAGTGACCTGGTTCCTCAACAGCTGCCGAAGAGAGACATGAGACGATCTCGGTTAGGGATCCATCAGAGAGAAAAGAAACAATCCTAGATCTAGGGTTAGGGTTAGGGTTAGGGATCTCGTACCTTTGCAGCCGGAGCACCAGGTTCGCCGGCGATGTCGATGAAGCACGGATCCAGCCCTCTGGTCCCTCAACGGATCTAGTCTACATCTGCAGAAAAGAGGGAGACATGAGATTGTGTGTGAGAGAGAGACTGAAGAGGGAGAGAGAGAGAGGACTCACGCTAGATCCGGAGCACCAGAGTTGCCGGAGTCCGGCGACGGCGGAGATGACGAGGTGGACGACAACGAGAGGAGGAGGCTACATCGTCTGTGCGAGATCGAGACGACGGATCTAGATGGCCGTGCCGTGTGCCAGTGCCGACCACCGGCGGCTCAAGGCCACCGGAGATCGAGAAGAAGAGAGAACAGGAGAGGGAAGAAGGTTAGGGAGTGAGTCGGGGGGCTGCGGCACCGGCGCAGCGCAGCGGCGGCCAGCGGACGGAGGGGAGGGGAGAGCCGGAGAGGCCGAGACCGAGAGCGTTAGGGTTAGGAGTGAGGCCGTGAGGGGCGCGGCGGCGTGCGGCGAGTTTTTATAGCCCTCCCCCAACGGTCGGATCCAACGGTCGGAATCCGCTGGGGGAGGGCCATCCAACGGCTGCCGTGCCGGGGCCGTGCCGCAAGCGGGCCGGAGCCGTGCCGGCCCATTAAGCGGGCCGTGCCCGTGCTAGGGCCGCGTGCCGCAAATGCGGCCCAGGCACGGCACTGGGCCAGGCACGAACACGGCACTGGCACGGTGGGCCTCGTGCCGGGCCGTGCGTCTTCGGCCCGCCCAGCGGGCCTGGCCCATTTGGCCAACTATAGTGGCGTGCTCCGAAATAGCCAGCCTGGCGAAATGGACTCCACCGCCGTAACGCATTATTTACCCCCGTGCCCAAGTGAAAATGGGATTCCACACCTATAGAAAAGAAAGTAAAAATAGAATGACATGCGGTAGAAACTGTTGGCCCCACCACGTCAGTGAGAGTAACGGGCGCCTGGCGCTGGCGGTGAGTTCTGCAGATTCTCGTGTTATAAAATTTTGCCGCTGTAAAATAAAATCCTGCATCCACGTAGTAGTCACGCAAGCGCGCTCGGAGAGGGGAGATGAAGCGGGCGAGAGAGGAAGGGGAGACAGAAGGAGAAGGCGCGTGCTCGGCGGCCTCGGCGGCAATGGAGGAGGGGTGCAAGGAGCAGGTGGAGGCGGAGGCGGTGCCCGGAACCCTCCTGAACGTCACGCTCGGCACCGGCGGGCTCCTCGGCACGGTCGCCTCCGCCCACAGAAATCTCGGCGCGTTCGCGCTCACGACGCACATGCTCATGGCGGGCGTGAGGAGCAGCTACATCCGCGACGCCACGCGCGGGCGCTTCAGCGGCGCGGTCCCCTCGGCGATCCTCCAGGGCGCCCTCCGCGAGCTCGACCGTCTAGGCGCGCTCCACGACAGGACCAGGCGCGCCCGCGAGTTCTACGCCGCGCGCGTAGCCGTCGAGGCCGGCGGCCACGGCCGGGACGACCCGCTGCTGCAGAGCTGGCAGGGCCACTGCCGCGACGCTGTCTCCCACGCCAGGGACGCGAGGCGGAAGCTGCACTCCGCCGCCTCGATGGCCCGCGCCGCCGAGGGCGCGTGCAGCGGGGTCCGGTCCGTCCCTCGCGGGTCCCCCGCCTGGATAGCCCGGGCGTCGGCGGTAAACCGGTTCGCGCTCCACGCCGCCGTCAGCACCGCTTTGGCGCAGCGCGCCCTGCGCCGGATGCACGATGCGGTTGCTCTCGAGTTCTACGACGCCTGGAGGGCTCTCAAGGGCTAGGCGCGCGGCGGCGTCTGGAGGCATCGATCGATCGATCTCTGCAGGCCCAGGACATGAGTTCTCCCCCACCCATACATGGCTAACCAACCGGATGTTTCCAAGGTTGTTGGTCGATACTGAATACCAACGTGATTGCAGTGGTAAATTTGAAGAACACCTCTGCTGTTTTTCTAGAACTATTTTGACCCTTCTTGTTTGTGGAGGATGTGAATACTGACTACCAACGTGATTGCATTGATCTGTCATGGTCGTCGTCAAATTTCAAACTGCTCTTGATCGATTTGGAGCATATCTCTGCTCATTTTCTAGATTTGGTTTGCCTACTGATATTGCATCTGATGGAATTCTGGGCAATGCTATGCAAGCCAATTGCTAGTGTTTGTTGATATTGTGTGAGGCGTTGTACATTCACGTTCAGTACTTCAGTTATTTGTTTATGATGCACAACTGCAGAAGATTTTACAGGTAACAACAAGCATAATTGCTGCTCATTTGATGTGCCAGATCATTCTGGTAATTCTGAAGGTGAACTTTGACATACAGATTGAGGCTGGCTAATATGGTCACCATTTAGCTCAGCATATAGTAACTGAATTTCTTTTATGCATTGTTGCATGCAAATGCCGGCTCAATCCAAGTCATGATTCACTGCAACAAGCACTCGGTTGCCCGCAAATCTAATTTCCAACAGGGCATGAACGACAGACAATCTTCTGGCCAACACTCCATGTTGACTATGAATCAGTAAAGGTATATAGTGCATGGAGTGATCAGTCCATGCAACCAGTGGGGAAGTGAAGAGACCGAATAAGGGGATGGTGACAAACCATATACAATTATATCTCATGTTCTCCCTGATTATATCAAAATTTAAACAAGGCAATTGCAACAAGAAGACGCAAGTAAATTTTTTTAAAAAAATCAGCATAAAGGGGACAAAGGAAGTGCCCATCACGCTGTTTATGACTCTGACTCTGTACTTGCACACGCAAAGTCGCAACATGATCACAACCAATGTAGTATCTAATACTTTTAACACCATTCCAAAATTGTTGTAACACCATTTTTACTCATCTGTTTCAGCACAATATCAAAATTTCCAGGAAATGGAATAAATCAGGAGTTCAGGAATCAGACAGCTGCAACATTATTATCATGCGAGTATAGTTCAAACATGCAAATTCTGCATACAGAGGATAGGAATGAACCAATCAGTATGATCTGAATCTGTATAACTGACATCATGAGGACTGAGGAAACCAACAGCAACACAGGCTTTCATAGTACGATAGTCCGATCAGAACTACTTGCATAATATCCACTAAGAATCATTCAAAGTACGAAGGAAACAGCAGAAGTCGTCATCGAGATGAGGAATGGGATGAATTCACGAATCAGTTTTCCTGCTCTTTTCGATCAGAGTTTCAGAACGAGTGGACCTCGATCAGTGGTCACTGGCGCCGTCTAAAGCAGCCGCACGAGGGTGTTGCAGGCCAGCGAGATGCTCTCCTGCGCGAGCATCCGCGCGGCGTCGAGGTCGCGGCGGGCGGAGACGAGGTTGGCGTCGAGGAGGCTCTCCACGCCTGGGAGATGCATGTGGCCCAGCAGCACCCCGACCGCGCGCAGGTGGGCGCGGCACACCCCCGCGGCGATGCACGCTTTCTCCGTGCGATCCCTGGCGCGCTGTAGCTGGCCGAGACCGACCCGCAGGGCTTCGCCGTCGCCGGGGACGTTGCCGGTGGAACGCAGGGGGACCGTCGGGCTGGCCGCGGCGCCGCAGGGCGCGAGGGTCCCGACCGCCGCCATGAGGGACGCGCCGACGGCGAGGCCGCGGGACGCGTCCTCGAGGATGCCCTCCGCGCGCTGCGTCGTCCAGGAACTCCAGGCCGCCGGGTCGGCCACGAGCTCCCGTGCCCCGAGGCTCGCCAGCACGAGGGCAAGCAAGTGGAGCTTCCCGCGGGCGCGGACGCAGCAGCCGGCCGCCTCCCCCGTCTGCTGCCGGATAAGCACCATCCATGCCTCCTCCGCCATTTCTCCCTCCCTCTCTCTAACGGCTGCGGCGGGTTCTGTTTCTGGTTGGTTAGCTCCGCCGCCGTTTGCCCCGCGGCGTGCTAAAATAGCCAGCCCGGCGGGGTGGACGTGGGGCCCACCACCGTAACGGATTATTTACCACCTGCCCAGGTAAAAAAAAGTGAACGAAAATATATTGGCGGAACGGTGAACACAACCGGACCCACATGTCGGTGAGAGCGATTGGCGGTGAATTATGGCTGATTCTCGCATTAACGTTGGTTTTTTCTCGAAACTCGCGTTAACGCTGTGAAAGCTGCATTTCTTTTTTCTCCTGTAAATTTTCTCTCCTTTCCGCTTCCCAAACCCACACCGTCACACGAGCGCACACAGAGAGTGGAATGGCAAAGAGAAAGCGCGCGCTGGAAACCGCTCCGCTCGAGGCGATCCTGACGGCGTTTCTGTCTTCGACTAGCGCCGCCCCAGCGTGATCTCCCGGTGGCTTCGCCGGCGTCCCCTGAGCTCGAGCGCCACCGCCGCTGACCATTCCGGTCTCGGCGTCCACTTTCCGTCGGTAACCAATCCGGATCCGGCGTCCAGTACTTTCTTTTCCCCTCTAGGTTTCAGGTGCTTCCTTACCTAGGGTTGGGACTGGTTCTTGCAGTCGACTCAAAATCGATCTGTCAAGTTTTTTCTCGGAGGCTGGATGGAGAGATGTCTCTGGAGACTGGAGGTGTGCAAGGGAGAGCTGCTGGAAAGGCTCCTAGGGATTCCTCCACGGGGAGGAGGGGGAAGGACAGGGGAGTTGAGGAGATGCTCGAGAAGCTACACCTGACGATGGAGGAGGAAGAGGTGGCAGCGCTGAGTGATGAGGAGATAGAGGATGATTGTGGAGGAAAGGAGTTCTCAGTGATCGGAAGGTGCTGTCCCCGGCAGTGTTGCATATCTCCACGATGATGAAGGCGATGCGGCCGGCCTGGGGTAACCCGGTTGGTCTTCTTGGGTGTTCGGTGGGAGAGAAGACAGAGAATCTCTTTGTGGCGGACTTTGGCTGTGATCTTGATAAGGCGAGGGCGTTGGAGGGATCGCTATGGCTGGTTGGCAAACATGCTGTTATCCTTCAGGATTACAATGCGGGGCTGCGCCCATCGGATGTGCACTTTGATGATATGGCGATCTGGGTGCGTTTCTTGAACGTGTCGCTGGGGTGGATTAATGAAAAGGGTGGACTGAAGCTAGGAAGATTGCTGGGAGAGGTGGTGAAGGTAGACGTGGATGCGCATGGAAAGGCGAGTGGGCCCTTCCTGCGGGCTAGGGTTTGGATTCCGCTGAACAAACCGCTACGGCGGGGAGTTTTGCTTCGCTCGGATCGAATCAAGCCACTACTATTTTTCCTATGGGATAATGGGGCACTCTGAATTGGACTGCTCTATTCCGACTGCACGCGATGAAAAGGGTAAACTTCCATATGACTTGCCGATGCGTGCGCCTGTAGAGCGAAGGAGGAGGTTGCAGAGCTTCGAGCAGGCAACAACAGAATCTTATGGGGGCAGTTCATCTAGCTGGAGCCAGAGGGGTGAGACGGTGGGCTCTGGGTCTGGTGGTCATGGCTACTCCTCAGAGGGTAAGCCGCATGAAGTGGAGAAGGGGGACGAGGTAGTGTCACCGCTCAAACAGGCAGATGGCTCGCAGGAGAAGCAAAGGGAGGGGTTGTCGTCTCGCACTCTTTTCCAAGAGGGGCACGAGGATGATCCCTTGGTGCGCAAGAGGAAGCCGGAAGCAAAAAGGGGGGCTAGGTCCATGTCGGCACCAATTCTCAATCGCACTCCAGAGGAGCAGTAACTGGTGCCATCTGGAATTGTTCAAGCACGGAGGGACCGGCTGGAGGAGTCACGCGGAGGTGGAGAGGGTGTCCATGGGCAGCAGGCCAAGAATGCCGGGGCAACAAGAATAATGCAGAATCGGCGGCGGCCACAACGAGCGAACCCCGCCGGACGCCATGAATCTCCTTTGTATGAACTACCGGGGTTGCGGGCAACCCGAGGCAGTTCAAGAGCTCTACCAAGTTGTGAAGTAGTTCAAGCCCGCGGTGGTGTTCTTGTCGGAAACTAGATTGGGGGAAGATTGTGCTTTGTCCATGGGTCGCCGATTGGGTTACCCAAATGGCCTAGCGGTGAGCTCGAATGGACAAAGTGGAGGCCTGGCCTTGTTCTGGCGGGGTGATGTCATGGTGGCACTACAAAGTAAATCAAAATCACACATTGATGTTCACCTTTCATATGCGGCTATGGATGTTCAACAACGGAGATTTACGGGGTTCTACGGAGAACCACATCGAGAGATGAGGCGTGAAAGCTGGTATCTAATGAGGTTTTTGCGTGCGCAGTCGGCAGCCCCTTGGTTGTGCGCTGGTGACTTCAATGAAGTGTTGAATGGAGAGGAGCACTTTGGCACAAATGACAGAGAGCAATGGCAGATGATGGGATTCCAAGATGTGGTGGAAGATTGTGGCTTTACTGATCTTGGTTACACAGGTCTGCCCTATACTTGGGACAATAAACAAGATGGTGAACATAATGTGAAGGCACGTTTGGATAGAGCGCTGGGGGATGCTGGTCGGTTCTTGGAGGTTCTCGGAGACACTTCGGTGCGGCATGTGCAGCTCGCAATGTCCAACCATTGTGGCCTGCTCATTGACATGAAGAAGACTAACCGCCGGGGGGGAGGGGCAAGGTAGGAGACGTGGGAGGAAGCCGTTCAAGTGTGAAGATATGTGGTTTTGACACGAGAGCTACAGGGCCTTTGTCCAGGAGAAGTGGGAGCCAGGGAGGGTGCGTGCAGCCTTGCTGAGTTACGGAATTCCCTTTGTCATCTACAAGGCTCGCTGCAGACCTGGGAAAAGGATGTGTTTGGATCAGTGTGGAGGCAAGTCCGGCAGGCAAGAGAGGAGATTGAGAAGGAGAGAAGCCGTACTCTATACCGGGGCCCTACAGATAGAGAACGACAAGTGGTGGCCGACATGTCGGAGTTGCTTGCGCGCGAGGAGACTATGGAGAAGCAACGGTCTCGGGTATCCTGGTTGTGTGAGGGAGACCGAAACACTGGCTTCTTTCAAGCTAAAGCCTGGGCACGAGGGAGGACAAATAAAATCCATGCGCTGAGAAGAGGAGATGGGTCAATGGCGATGATGCAGGAAGAGCTAGAAGAGGAGGCTAATGTTTATTACCAATCTCTCTTTTCTGCGCAGGATAATTTGGAACCAATACTCGTGCGCAAATATGTACCACGCAAGGTGACATTGGAAATGAATAATATGCTGGATAGACCTTTCTCACCAGAAGAGGTGGAAAAGGCCTTATTCATGATGGGTCCATCAAGAGCACCGGGCGTGGATGGTTTCAATGCTGGTTTCTTCCAGCGACATTGGGAGGTGGTCAAGAATAGTGTGACGACGACAGTGTTGGGTTTCTTGAATGGAGGGGAGATGCTAGAGGAGGTAAATCAAACCTTGCTGGTTCTAATTCCTAAAGTGGCTAACCCTCAAGATTTGTCACAGTACAGACCTATCTCTTTGTGCAATGTGCTGTATAAAATTTGCTCAAAGGCCACGGCGAACAGGTTGCGAGTGGTACTTGATGATGTGATATCGGAGGAGCAGAGCGCTTTTGTCCCTGGGAGATTGATCACTGACAATGTCCTTATTGCATTTGAATGCATCCACTATCTCAGGAAGAAGAAAGGGCAAATGGGAGCCTGTGCAATCAAACTTGATATGGCAAAGGCGTATGATCGGGTCGAGTGGAGATATCTACATGCTATCATGGGGGCTCTGGGATTCTCACCTAGGTAGCAGGGGTTAATTATGAAGTGTGTGATGATAGTTTCCTTCTCGGTGTGAATAAATGGACAGTTCTCTCCTATCTTCAAACCTTCACGTGGGATTTGGCAGGGAGACCCTATTTCACCATACCTCTTCTTGCTATGCGCTGAGGGCTTGACGTGCATGTTGAAGGAGAGTGGACCGAGAGATATATCGCGTGGAATTCGGGTGAGCATACATGCTCCATGGATATCTCATTTGTTGTTCGCGGATGATTGTCTTATGTTCACCACAGCTACAAAAAGGAGTGCAGAACGGGTGGCGATCATATTGGAGGATTACAGTAGAGGATCGGGCCAACAAGTTAATAAACAAAAGTCAGCCATTTTCTTTAGTGGCAATTATGATACAGAAGCAAAGAGTGTGGTCCAGGAGAGTTTGCAGATTTCAGTGGAAGCCTTGGGCGAAAAATACCTAGGCTTGCCAACGGCTATGGGTAAGGTGACAGATGGGGCATTTGAGTATGTGCCTAACAGGATTCGAAATTTCATTTGTGGTTGGAGTGAGAAATTGTTAAGCTGTGCTGGTCGAGAAGTACTCACTAAAGCCAATGCACAGGCGGTTCCGACTTATCCCATGAGTTGCTTCAAACTGCCAGGAGTAATATGTCAATGTATGACAAAATATATCTCGAACTATTGGTGAGGAAGCTCGGTTGACAACCATAAAATCCACTAGCAGAGATGGAACAAGCTAACAAATGCTAAAGAAGAGGGGGGTATGGGGTTTAAAGACATGTCTTTGTTCAACCATGCCATGCTGGAAAAACAAGGCTGGAGGCTCATGACTCGTCCAGATTCACTATGTGCTCGTGTGATCAAAGGCAAATATTACCCCCATTGCGATTTCTTGGAGGCGACCAGAAAGAAGAGGTGCTCGGACACTTGGCGAGCTATTTGGCATGGGAGAGAGATGCTAAAGAAGGGTCTTGTGAAGCGGCTTGGTCCAGGTACATCAGTGAATGTCTGGCATGATAACTGGATACCGAGCATTCAATCCATGAAACCGAGAGTCCAGCTGGACAGTGCGATGGTGCAATCGGTTAATGAGTTATACTTGCCAGGCACTAGGGAATGGAATGAACTTGTACAAAATTCTTTTATTTATATGGATGCAGAAGAGATTCTGAAAATTAAACCGGCAAGGGGTATAAATGTTGATATGGTGGCCTAAGGGCAAGAACGTAGCGGAATATACTCAGTGAAGTTGGCATATCGGCTACTGAAGGAGGAGCAAATGCATAAATAGCAAGTGGAGGAGAGCTGGGGGAATACATCTGAGGGTAACTCATGGTGGAAGAAATTGTGGAGGTTGAAAATCCTACCCAAGGTGTGTATCTTTTGGTGGCGGGTTTTAAACAATTCCTACCATCGAAAGCGGAGTTGAAACGTAGACACATTGGCCGGGAGAGCCACTGTGATGTTTGTGGAAATCCATTGGAAAGCCTGTACCATGTGGTGGTGGAATGCCTTTTAGCCCAGCAGTTCTGGAAGGCGACAAAGGATTTCACCGGTAAAAAGATGCCAGAGCTGCACCCTGAAACATGGGCGCATGATCTTCTGTCGGGCGATCTATGTTCTATGGATGAGACGGCACTTTTCATCTGTGGTTGCTGGTCACTCTGGTTAGGGAGAAATGGTCGTCGTCATGGCCAGGTTCAATGGAGACCTAGTGCGGCGGTCCGGCATGTAGCAGGAATGTTGGAGGAGTTAGCATGTATGAAGGTGGGAGGTCACGTTGCTGCTATTCATGCCCCATAACGGTGGATGCTCCCGGAGGCAGGGTGTGTCAAAATCAATTCGGATGGTGCATTTTATGCCAGGCAAGGCATTGGTGCAGGGGCAGCCATAGTACGAAACTCGATGGGCCAAATCTTGGAGGTAGAAGCAAGATGGTATGGCCCTGTGGAAGATGCACTGATGGCTGAGGCGATGGCGGCCCGAGACGGACTGGAACTGGCACATCGAATAGGTGTGCGGTGGGTTGTCTTGTAGTCAGATAACTCCACCTTGGTGAATGCTTTGAGAGCGACTGCTGCTGATAGATCACATATTGCTGGTCATTCGCATGAGATTAGAGAGCTAGGTAAAGTTTTTATGTCTCAGTGTCAGACCTTTGTGCGAAAAAAGGCCACGGCTTCGTCTCCACTCCTAAGCTGGCGCAACTGCTTCCCTGAATGGCTCCTGGATGCAGTAGCGAATGATTGTAACCTGGCCGTGAATGAATGAGAAGCTCTCGATTCCCCTACAAAAAAAAGAAAGCGCGCGCACGGAGCAATGGAGGCGTGTAAGGAGCTAGCGGCAAAGGCACCAGGAACCCTTCTGACCATCGCCCTCGATAGTCAACACCACTAGCGAGCACATCGGCACCGTCGATTCCGCAATCCGCACACAGGATGCTCGAAACGGTCGCCCATACGCTGCGCATGCTCCGCGCGGGCGCGACGCATGGAGACATCGGCGGCGCTACCACGACGGGCAGTTCGGCGCCACGTTCCCCTCCTGTAGGACCCCTAGACCGCCGGCGAATTCACTGGCGATGTGAGAGAGACAGATGCAATCGAGAGACGATAGGTACGGACGAATGCCAAGGACAGCTTCCTCGCGTGTTCACCTTTCTTACTTCTGAATCAAGATGATCCCCGATTACAGAGTACTCGGTACTTTAAACTCTCCCTCATCTCACTGCCAGTCTGGGTCCACATGCAGTACCCGCAGCGCGCGCACACACACACACACACCCCCACGCCAGACGATACGCCTTTTCCTGATGTCGCCTTCACTCCTCGGACCCGCCTTCACTGCCGGGCGTGACAGCTCCCCCCGCTGGAGAGCAGGCTTGCCCTCAAACCTCTGCATCCGAAAAACGCTTAGTAATCACATACCAATCTTCCCATGTCGCTGATGCAGATGGTAACTTGCTCCACTTGATCAACACTTGAGGTACAACAGTGTTTCCTTTCTTCATGAGACGACGCTCCAGACTTGTTCAGGGAGAAGTTCTTGGGCACCTAGATCCACCAACTCAGCAAGATCAGTGAACACTGGTGTGTAATCTGGAGTAAAGGGTTTCAATTGTGACACGTGGAACACTGGATGAATCATAGCCCCTTCTGGTAATTGTACATGATAAGAAGCAGCTCCAATATGCTCCAACACTGTATACGGCCCCTTCTGGTAATTGCACATGAAAGCCAGCTTGGGAAAGGGACGGTTCACCACAGAATGTTGGGCATACGGCTGAAGTTTCAGGAGTACCTGGTCACCAACTTGGAACTCCCTGTCAACCCGATGACGATCCGCTTGCATCTCCATGCGGTTTTTAGCCGCTGCTAGATGTGTCTTCAGATTAACCATCTGCAATTCCCTGTCTTTGATCCAGTCGCCCACCTCTGAATGCTCAATATCGGAGATGGGTACTGATAGTCCAGAATTGGAGTCATAGCCATATAGTGCTTTAAATGGTGAACACCCCAGTGTAGTATGGTATGTAGAGTTGTACCGGATCTCAGCTAATGACAACCATGATTTCCAACGCTTAGGTGAATCATGCACTGCACAATGTATGTACATCTCAAGACATTGGTTAACACATTCAGACTGACCGTCGATTTGTGGATGGTACGCCGAGTTTCTGAACAATTTGATGTCAACGAGTGAGAATAATTCCTTCCAAAACTTGCTTGTGAAAACCTTATCTCGATCTGATACAATAGATTTCGGAAATCCATGCAACTTCACTACATTATCAAAGACTAATTTGCAACCCCTTGAGCTGTGAAGGGATGTTTCAGAGGAATGAAATATGCATACTTCGTGTATCTGTCAACCACCACCAAGATACTACTGTACCCCTCTGAAATTGGCAGTCCTTCTATGAAGTCCATGGTGAGATCCTGCCAAGCCCCTTGAGGAATCTTCAGAGGTTGTAGTAAACCTGCTGGGTGTGAATGCTCATGCTTAGCCCTTTGGCAGATTGCACAATGTTTGATGAATTGTTCCACATCATTTTTCATTCCCTTCCAGTGAAACAACTTGTTGAGCCTATGATAAGTAGCTTTAGCTCCTGAATACCCCCCAATAGGTGTGGCATGTAGTGTGGAAATCAGCTTAGTTTGCAAAGCTGTATTCTGAGCAATCCAGACTCTCCTTTTGAAGTTAATGAGGCCTTTATGGACAGAATACCCCTGCTCATTTGGTGAGTGGATACTGAGTTGGGTGAGCAGTTCCTGAGCTGATGGATTTGTGACATGAGTTCAGCACCTCTTGGAGCCAAAGAGGTTGCACTTCAAAGACAGCTTGGACAGATTGAAGATAACTGACTCTAGAAAGTGCATCTGTAGCCAAATTCTCTTTACCCTTCTTGTATATGACTTTGAATTGCAGTCCCATAAGTCGAGTTATTGCTTTCCTTTGTATATCAGAGTGTAAATTTTGCTCTCCCAAATAGAAAAGGCTCTTGTGATCCGTCCTGATTATAAATTCTTGTCGTTGAAGATATGGTCTCCATCGCTCAACTGCCATAATCAGTGCTAGGAATTCCTTTTCATAGATCGACAGCTTTTGATGATTGGGACCCAAGGCTTTACTGAGAAATGCTATAGGTTGATCTTGCTGCATTAGAACAGCCCCAATCCCCACATCACAGGCATCAGTCTCCACAATGAATGGCAGATTGAAATCTGGAATTGCTAATACTGGTGCTGAAATCATCACTTGCTTCAACTTCTCAAATGCTGTCTGTGCTGCCTCAGACCAGAGAAACTGCTTCTTCCTCAATAAATTGGTCAGTGGCTTTGCAATAATACCATAATGCTTAATGAACTTCCTATAGTACCCTGTGAGACCCAGAAATTCTCTCAACTCAGTTGCATTCATGGGTACAGGCCAATTCATCATAGCCTTGGTTTTCTCTGGATCAGTAGCCACACCATGTTGAGAGATAATATGGCCCAAATAATCCAATTGGGTCTGAGCAAAAGAGCACTTGCTGAGCTTCATGTACAACTTGTGCTGCCTCAATTTCTCCAACACCTCTCTAATATGCTGTATATGAATCTCAAGAATGGGACTGTATATAAGAATATCATCCAGGAAAACCAATACAAATTTCTTTAAGAAGGGCTCCAGAATCTCATTCATAATACATTGAAAAGTGGCTGGGGCATTGGTGAGTCCAAATGGCATGACTCTGAACTGGTAGTGCCCATGATGTGTTTTAAATGCAGTTTTGTATTCATCATCTGGTTTCATCCTCGCCAGATGGTAACCAGACCTCATGTCTAACTTAGAGAAGTCTTGAGTACCAGCTAACTCATCCAAAATTTCATCTATAACTGGCATTGGAAATCTATTCTTAATGGTAAGATTGTTCAGCTTTCTGTAGTCTACACAGAATCTCCATGTATTATCCTTCTTCTGAACTAACAGAACTGGTGAGGCAAAAGGGCTTGAACTAGGAACTATAAGACCAGCATCAAGTAGAGCTCTTACTTGCTTTTCAATCTCATCTTTGTGTAAAGGGGAATGCCTATAAGGTTTAGAATTCACAGGGACAACATTGGGCACTAAAGGTATATGGTGATCATGAAATCTAGAAGGAGGCAACTCTTTTGGCTCTTCAAACACATCAGAGTATGTTTCTAGCAGTTTATGAACTTCAGGAGGTAGAGGGGTGGGGTTCATGGATGGTAATACCTCAATTATGGCAAAAGCAGCAATGCCATTACCAGCAGTCCATTTTATCAGTTGATCTTGGGAAGCTTCCTGCAGTTTGAGGTCAACAGACTTCACACCTTGCAATTGCACTTGTCTGTCTGCAGTTGAAAATGCCATTGTCCTGTTTCCCCAATGACAGTCCATAGGACTATACAGCTTTAGCCAGTCATAACCCAATATAGCATCATAGGCACCCAAGTCAAGGACCTTCATGTCAGACCTGAATGTGTAGGCTTGAATCCACCATTCCATCTGTTTGACCTCTTGAGTAGTGACTAGAGTATCTCATTAGCCACCTGCACTTTGTGTGGCTTCATTGTAGTAGGCACTATTCCACATTTTGCCAGGAAGGCAACACTGATGAAACTGTGAGAGCTTCTGCTATCCACCAAAATCAACATGACTTTGTTTTGAACTATAGCCCGAAGTTTCATAGATTCCTCTTCATCAGTGCCGGCAATTGCATTCAGAGACAAGGTACCAAACTCTGCTGCCAAAGAATCCTCCAATTGCTCCAGAACCTCCTTGGTAAGATTGACATCTAGATCATTGACAGCCAAAGCATTCAGGTGAGCTTTAGGTTGTTGTGTGCATTTGGAGAGGTGAGTACTGTCAAAAGGTTCCTGACAGTAAAATCATAAGTTGTTAGCCTTGCAATAGTCCCTCTTTTGCCTTTCCTTGCCCAGATTTGGTAGTGGTGCCCCTGGTCTTGTCTCCATCCTCCCTTGGTTGTTTCTAGTAGCTCTAGCATTTGACTGATGCTTCTGGAACTTAAACTTCATTTTCTCAGCTAGTTGCTGTTGAATCTTTGCCAACATCACGGCTCTTTCCATCTTCTCAGGGACTTGAGCTTGTACTGCAGCAGCAATCTCAGGTTTCAGGCCTCTGGTGAATTGGGTAACAAAAAACATTTCATCATAACTAGCATTGTGCATCTCCATCTAAAATTGCAGATTCTCAAATTCAGTAGTATAAGCCTCAATTGTGTTGGACTGCTTCAACTCTAGTAAAGCCTGAACTGCATGTATGTAGTCATATGCTCCAAACTTCTCCTCTACCTTCTGCATAAACACTCTCCAATCACCCAATGGCCCTTTTCTCTTCTGAACTTGCAACCACTTCCCAGAATTGCCTTCTGTGTACACTGATGCTATAGGAACCCACAAGGACTGGAACATTGAAGATGCGAAAGTAGTCCTCAAACTTATCCCTCCATACCTTGGGATCCTGCCCATCAAATTTGGGGAAAAACAATTTTGGTAGATTGGTGCGATTCCCTCCCCCAAACTCTCCTGAACTCCGATAAGGACCAGAGGAAGAACGATGAGGATGTGGTTCACCTTGGTTGTAGGCTCGTTGATCATGGGCTCTGCGAGGTGGATCTGCGTGCCTCTCTGAGTGCACCGAGTGGCCATTGCCCTCATCCCGAGCGTCCCTCTCCAGCGTGAGCCTTGACACCGCCTGCCCCGTGATCTGCATCTGCTGGGATAGTATCCCCTGATCCTTGACAATCTGTTCCATCGCCATCGTACTGAGGTTCTGGGTTACCTGGATTTGATCTTGCTTGGTACTGATTAAATCCACCCGCGCGAAGAGCAGATCCAGACTCTGCATAACGCGATCCATCCGCTCCTCCACTCGCTGCGACTCGGATTCCATCGCCTCCATGATAAGCTGGGACTGAACCGAAGGTTTTGGTGGCGCCGTGGTGAATCGCCCGCAAACTGGACCGGGGTGGAGTAGGATTTACTGCACAGATTGATCGTCGTCGCCGCTGCTGCACAGCAAACGATGAGATCCACGTGACCTAGCCCGTTTCCAGTACAACGGCCGATAGAGTACCGCGATAACACAATGGACGCGCACCGAAGATCGTCGTCTCTGATACCACCTGTAAGACCCCTGGACCGCTGGCGAATTCACCAGCGATGTGAGAGAGACAGATGCAATCGAGAGAGGATATGTATGGACGAACGCCGAGGACAGCTTCCTCACGTGTTCACTTTTCTTACTTCTGAATCAAGATGATCTCCGATTACAGAGTACTCGGTACTTTAAACTCTCCCTCGTCTCACTGCCAGTCCGGGTCCACATGCGGTACCCACGGCGCACACACACACCCACGCCAGACGATACGCCTTTTGCTGATGTCGCCTCCTCGGTAGAGATGGCAACGAAGAATTCCCCATCGGGGGATGCCTCTCCATCCCCCTCCCCACGGGGATGAAATATCCCCATCCCCGTCCCCGCAAAGGCTCATGGGGAGACTTTGCTTCCCATCCCTCCCCACGTGGGGATCACCGTCCCCGCGTGGGGATTAATCCTCATTCAGCATTCACATCTCTCAAAGCATTCAACACCGAGGCAATAAGATTTACAGTGCACAAATTACAACACGCCAAAAACTAGAACAAGAAAGTAGATAATCCATCTTTGTCTTGGAGCAACACACAAGACTGAACGAGCTTGTTACCCCCAAGCAAAAGATTCACAAATCCTTGATTAACTTGATGCTTCCTGGGCAGATAAAAGAAAAGAGGTTGGTGGTGCAATAAAAAATCGAATTGAATGCCTCAGTCAACACCGGCTGCAAGCAGACCCAAAGCTGAGCAAATATTAATGGGAGTTTAGAGAGGCAATCGAGCTGAGATCCATGTGCAGAGCACTTGCCTGTGGATACCGCAGTACTGCACGACGGACAGCGATCCTGGCTTGTGGCGCCGCAGCCAGTGGCAGGGTGGAACGGCTTGGCACGAGCGCGAGCGACGAGCGTGAACCGTGAAGGCACCGTCGCCCTGGTCCTTGCCTCCTCGCCTGTGGCACTGGCGGCGGCGGCTTGATGTGGCGGAGGAAACGAGTACATAGATAGTTAGGGTTTAGCTTTTTTTTCTTTTTTTTTGAGACAAAACACCCTTTATTACTCAGAATAGGTGTTACAAACGCCATCGGGCGCTGACAGGAACCAGACATGTCTACCAACATTAGAATGAATACAACTACGAGCTAAGTTATGTGCGTCAACATTCGACGCTCTTCCTTCATGGACAAACTCACACATACTAAAATCTTTCATTCTTGCTTTAATCTCCTTAGTGATGTGTCCATACAAACCCAGCCCTTCACCTCGAATGCTTCTGATTACATTTGAGCTGTCGCATGCGACCCTGAATTCTGCTAGAAGTAAGTCAGCTGCCAAGGCCAAAGCTTCCCGGCAGGCTATCGCCTCCATGATTTCAGGGTCAGTCATACCATCCATCACCAGTGCCGATGCTCCCAGAAACTGGCCGGAGCCATCACGCGCCACTGCCACTGCTGAAGCGATCTTCGTGTTCTTGGAAAGGGCGGCATCCACATTTATCTTCATTAAACCTGCCGGGGGTGGAATCCATCGGGCTGGACAGCCACGCCCATCCTTCTTCTCTTCCTTCGGAAGCTGTAAACCTTGGAGCTCGGACACATACTTAGCTATGAAACTATGAGTTGACAACGGACTCTGAAAAATCTCTTCATGTATCGCTTTCCTCCGGGCGTGCCATATAGCCCACGGTGTTACTGTTACCCGAACAACATCCTGGTGGTCAAGAGGCTTCAGGAGCGCTAGCAGCCATCCCTTTGCATCTTGTTCTCGTACTTCATCCATATGTTCAGTAATACTCTCGTCCTCCAGAGCCCATACACTTCTGGCCATATTACACTCGAGGAGTGAATGTCTCCACGAGTCAGTTTCTCCACAGATGAAGCACACAGCATTGTCTGCCATGTGCCTGTAATGAAGTAAATCCTTCGATGGTAAAGTGCTTCTAGCCAGACGCCACAAGAAAATTTTCACCTTAGACGGGATTTTGATACCCCAAAGAAAACTCCATTCCTGTTCTTCAGCTTTGAGGTTCGAATGCCCCGGGTAATTAAGCCTATACTTATTCAGTGCAAGCATCTTGTAAGCTGACCGGACTGAAAAGATTCCGCTCTTCTCGTAATGCCATGCCCAGAAGTCATCTTGACGTCTGGTGCTGAGTGGAATATTAATGATTGTCTCCATATCATTTGGAGTAAAAAACTGTTGTAGTTTCTGACGATCCCAGGTTACAGTAGAAGAGTCGATGAGTTCGCTCACTAATTCTGGGGCGTTTGTTGCACTACTCTGGATCGGTCTTCTCAGTCCCGACGTTGGCAACCAGTCCATGTACCATATCATTGTTTTTTCTCCCGTGCCAATACGTCTGATTAGGCCTTGTTGCAAAACCTCACGCCCCTCCAATAACGCACGCCAAATGCGCGACGGCCGAGAACCCAAATTCGCCTCCAGGAAAGTCGAATCTGGGAAGTAAACAGCCTTTAGCACCCGGGCGCTCAAGGTTGCCTCGTCCTGTAGAATTCTCCAAGCCGATTTTGCCAGTAGCGCCAAGTTGAACATCTCCAAATCTCGAAAACCCAATCCACCAAGATACTTGGGTTGGATAATATTATCCCACGCAACCCAACAGGTCTTGCGTTTTCCATCTTTACTGCCCCACCAAAGTCCCGCATAAGGCCAGTAATATGATGGCACAGACCTTTTGGGAGTTTGAAACACGACATCGAGAAGGTGGGTATGGCTTGAGCAACCGATTTGATAAGGACTTCTTTGCCACCTGCCGATAAACATTGCTTTGGGCCTTCTTTTCATGGGCTGATGGGCCAAATCGTCCAGAGAAACTGCCTGCGCCCTTGTTCGTTATCGGGGCAACGGGGAACAGGGACGGGGGACGGAGAATCATCCCCGCCCCCGTCATCCCCGACGGGGATAAAATTTTCCCCATTTCGTTCCCCGCGGGGATCAAACTGCTACCATCCCCGTCCCCTAATGGGTGAATTCCCCACGGGGAATTGGGGATCGGGTCCCCGTTGCCATCCCTACTCCTCGGACACACCTTCACTGCCGGGCGTGACACCTCGCGCCTCTCCGAGCACGTCTGCGACTGGGCCAGGCCGCCAGGCGCCTCGCCGTGGAGGCATCAACCGGGAGGTCCCGGACCCGTTGCTGGTCGCGACCTAGGATGGGGCCGCCGCCGCCGTGACTCCAACGTCCACGCCAGGGACGCCACGCAGAAGCTGCTTCCGACGCCTCGATCGCCCGCGCGGAAGCCTGAACAGGACAGCGCCGTGCTGGTGGAGCAGGCCCTCCAGAGGCTGCGGCTTTTAGATGTATCATCGCCTGCGTTTGCCATACAACTAACTCTGTCATCTGATGTGTTCTTGCCTTACTCATGAATCCTTCATCCCATTCGTTATTCTGATGATGAATTGATGACTGATGAGCACTGAAACTGTGATGGAAAAGAGCGGATGACTTATGCTGTTTCCTTCGTACTACGACTGATTCTTAGCAAGTTGTTCTGATTGGATTAGTTACTAGTGGATATTATGCAAGTTGTTCTGATCGGATTAGTTACTAGTGGATATTATGGCTCTTGGTTTCAGCATGTCAGTTGTCAGTGGTAGAGATTCAGATCTTACCGATTGGTTCTTATCCTCCATATGCAGGATTTGTTTGGACTATACTCGCATGACAATGTTGCAATTGTCCTGGTTGGTTCCATTTTGCTGAAAAATTTTACATGGTAGCAAGCATTTCTAGTGCTCGAAAATTTGATTTGGTGCGTTGTTCAAATAAAGAAAGCAATTCTAGTCTCACCTTCCTCTTATTCTGTCTCTTGATTTCTTACTAGTTGCATTGATAGCCATGAGCTATATGAACTCAACGTGGATCATATTGGGCATATGGCTGCTGGTGTGCGCTCATTATTTTAAATGAAAGTAAATGAAACTAAAGAATCAGAATCATGAACCCCCCCCTTTTTTTGTTCTCTTTATGCTGAATTTGTTTGAAATTGACTTGGTCACTATGCCACAATTGTCCTGTTCTGTTTGTCAAAATTTTCGATATTGTCAGGCAAAACATGAGGAGTAATGGTACATTGGTGGTCACCTTCCCCATATTCTGTCTCTTCGTTTTACCATCGGTTGCTTGTATTGATATTCCACGTGCTATACCTTCACTGATTTGCACTTAACTTGAAATGTTGGGAAGAAAATTGTCTGTCCTTCGTGCAGTCATTTTTATCATTCCTGTGCCTGTTTCTACTTGCAATCCTCTCTTTTTTTTGTTCTACGAACACCCTAGACAAAACCCTGATCTTTGGTGGCAGCTGCATGACTTTCCCTCACTGTGGATATTATGCCCGTTATTCTGAACTTCTGGTGGATTGTTAGATAAGATAGTATATTCGGTGAAATATATGAAGAGAATTAGGAACCAAAAATATTGCTATTTCCCCCAGGGTGTTGGTTTTGATGTACCAGTAGTCCAGTACAGATTCAGAAAAAAAAAACAACACTGACATTGACTAACAAAATTTTCAGAGAAACTGTTCATCCAATTTATATGGACTTGCTGCTAACCTTTGACTTGCTGCTATAGAGTTACTGAAAGGACCGACACTAGACCTAAGGGGGGTGAATAGGCCTTGATAAAAATTATGCAAACTTAACAATTAAATGTCAGATGGGCCGGATGTTCTGGCGCTGTGTCGGAATTTCCGGATTTCCGGAAGTTCCGGCACAGGGGCAGAACTTCCGGCTCAACACGAAAGCTGAACTTGAGATTCAAAAAACTGATAAGTAACTGCAGATTCTATATAAATAGAAAGTTCACCACAAGTGTAAGGAAGCTAAAAACTATGATCTCTAGCAGTGGAAACTTATAACAAGATAGATCGGATGAATTTAAGCTCAAGAACAATATGAATATGAAGAACAACAACAAAAACAAGAGACAAGAATTTGTTCACCAAAGTTCACTCCACTTAGGAGCTACGTCTCCGTTGAGGTGCTCACGTAGAGCCGGGTCAACTCTAACCCCTTGCCTCCTTCAATCAACCACAAAGGTCGGATTGAATTTCTTACTATTGTTCCCACCAAGGGATGAAGATTACAAACGTCCGGCACTCAACCACACCAAGTTTGGGAGTTGCCGACGACGCCTAACCGTCTAGGAGCTCAGCTCCAAGAACAACAAACGTGAATCAAAGAATCAAAGCTTGCTTCAAGTGCTTCTTGAGATGAACAAGTGATGAACTCACTCAAAGCTTTAGTCTCACACCTCAAGAATCACTCACACCCAAAGCCCTACACAAATCTTTGCAAGGATTGGCTCTAGAGGGAGTTGGGAGAGTGGATTGAATGCTCAAGAGGGTGTTTGTCTCGGGCTTGGTCAGCAGTAATGAATGGGGAGCTGAGGGGGTATTTATACTCAACCCCCAAAAACTAGACGTTATGTACTGCCAGGTCACTTGCCGGAATTTCCGACATAGTGTCGGAACTTCCGACAAGGTACTGTTCTGAACTAAGAAACTGCCTGACGAACAGAACCAACGGAATTTCCGGCACTACGCACCGGAACTTCCGGAACCACATCGAGCCCACTGGAGAATGTCTACCGGATATTTCTCGGGCAGGCCCAACCCATCGAATTAGCACGAAGAACAACCCACCGGAAATTCCGGCACTACGCACCGAAAATTACCGAGACGCCACCGAGGCTGCCGGAGCTACTGCACCAGATATTTCCGGGCTAGTCGGAATTTCCGACACAGTGTCAGAATTTCCGTCTAGCTGCTGTGCAGCAGCCGAAAACCGAAGTTAGATTTCTCTCTTGGGTAGTTAGCATCTCAATTAAGCACTTTAGGCACTTTTGATCCATCAAGCACGTCTCCCTTGATAGTACGGTGATTTCCTATACTCAAATTCAAACCAAAAATAAATTTAAATCCTCAATGAGCTCATCCACCATACATAAAGAATTGGGGGCCATCCTTTTATAATCATAACTCCTTCTTTTCTTTTATTCCTGCACATATCTTAATACAAGCATCAAATCCCAAATTCTAATTGTCATTATCACCAAAACACGTGGGAGGCCTAGATGCACTTTTAATCTCCCCCTTTTTGGTGATTGATGACAACATAATCTGGGTTCACAAGATCGGAATAAAATCATGTTTTTGTACCCAATCATATTTAGAAAAGCTCCCCCTAAATATGTGCATATCCAACATAAGCGGCCTCAAATGCCTTGCACATATTCATGTAAGAACTTCACCAATATTTTTGCATACAAAGGTACAGTAGTGCAACAAGTGTCAATTATAACCGTGATGCATATGACAAGATATATCACACAATAAAAGTGAGAATAACATTACACCATCCATCCATCATCCAACATAGCATACATCATAAGTAAAAGGAGTTCAACATCACACTTAGCACAAATTAAGTCTTACAAATAAAAGTTCTCACTTGGCACACACCACACATGACACCAACACATAGTTCTTACATGTCCAAAGATAAAAACATGAAAAAAGATATATATGGGTCTCCAACCACCAAACCACCAAAGCAATCACAAATTCACTCCCCCTTTGGCAACAAGCACCAAAAAGAGAGCTACTCATCATCTTCGCCATCTCCATTGCCTTCATCATCGTCATCCTCCTCTTCTTCCTCGCCATTGCCATTTCCACCATCATCATCTCCTTGGCTCTCATAAGAGCCCTCTTCCTCGGTCTCCTCACCATCTCCACTTCCCTCACCATCACCAAGGTCTTCTTCTTCAATTTCAGCCCCAAAGATATGAGCTTGAGAAGATGAACCACCTTCCTCATAAGGATTATAAAAAGGTGGAGGAGGAGGGTAGTCCCTTGGAGCACGAACCGGAGAGTGAGGAATATTATATTGGTCAAGTAAATCCTTTTGCTTCTTATCAAGTTTAGCAAGATCCTCATCAAATTGCCTTGTGCGCTCCTCAACCACATTCACACAATGGCGGCACATATTGAAGCAAGCAAAGATACTTTGAGCAAGTGGATCAAGCTTACCCCTCTTCTTGGGAGCACCACGTGTAGGAGCAAAATAAGGACCATGAGAAGTGGGTGGTGCACTAGGTGGAGGTGGAGCACGGGATGAAGAAGCACCTTGAGCTGAAGAAGAACCCTTTGAAGGATAAGCACCCGGAAAGGGTCCAGTGGGGGGATATGGAGTTCTTCCAGAGGGATTAACTGTGAGAAGCTGCAAGATCTTTCCCTTTGATGCCTTGTATCGATCATGCTCCTTGTCAGGCAATATGTTGAGCCCGGACACCCTTTTGATCATGTGAAAAATGAAGGATGCATAGTGACAAGCATTGGAGGCATCATGAGAGCAAGACACAATCTCATACCAAAGGAAATCCACCACATCAAACTTGGGTTGGTCAGGAGCAGCTTGGGCCAAGAGATTTCTTGCCTTGTGAGAGATGTTGCTAGCATCACCACCGCGAGGGCAAAGGGTGAACCTGAACAGCTGATTGAGCATCTTATAATAAGGAGTGAGGCCCTTGGTCTTGCCAAACACACATTGTCCATGTTCCCCATGAGCTTGATCATACATAAAGTGCATCTTGGTCATCTCAAGATCAGCATGCTCATGGATACGATACCTGACAATGAAGCTAGAATCATCACATGGAAGGCCAAAGATTCTAGCAAACTCGCTTCTACCAATGGTAAATCGCTTGCCTCCAAGAGTCCAATGAAGCCTCATATGGTTTTTATCCACAAAAAGGGTGGCATAGAACTGTGCCACCACTTCCTCATTCCAATTGCACCTAAAACCCATGAGATCGACGAGTCCCAACTCATTGCACCTGTCATAAACTGCATCTACCACTTCCTTGACCGGAGAACTAAGAGTTTTGAGATATGCCCAATCAATCCATTTCATCTCAGTTGTGATAGATTTCTTTCCCATAATAACTGATGCATACCAATCGGCTTGAAACGGAAGCCAAAACCGAGAATCACCCTTGAATTGCTTGGAAAGAGAATCACGAGGATCTTCACCATACCTTAGAGATTTCATATTTGTCTCCACTTTGCTATAATCAACCAAAGGAGGATTTTCAGAGCATCTCACAGGGGAATGGACCTTGACAACTTGGCTCTCAAGGATGGAAAGATCAATGTCATCATTGTACGCCTCACCAGTTGAATCCACATTAGCATGCTTGGTGCGGCGACCACGAAGAGGGGCAGCAGGAGCTTGGGGATTTGCACACCCTCTTCCAAGGCCCCTCTTGGGCACGGCTTGCTTCTTGACCCTCTTCCCTTTCCCTTTGGTTGGTTGCACCCTCTCATCCGATTTGATCTCACTTGGAGAGAGGGATGGAGATGGAGAGGGAGTGCGAATCACAATGCCCTTGCCACGGGGATGTTCACGGCCCATCTGAAAGATATGAGATTATAAACTTTAGAAACTTGAATAAGATCTTGTGACAGGGATTATGTGCCGTGCATAGCCCCCTGTCGGAATTTTCGACGTAGTGTCGGAAATTCCGGCAGGCGCTGCGCCCGGCCAAGAAATCCATGGATTGAGAGATTTAGCCCACCAAACTTCACCATATCATAGGCATTGCATCTAAGGAGGTACATGAGTCTATTCCCAAAAGGAAATCCACTAGAAACTACAGCATTGTGAGATCGGGATTTGGGAATTTTGAATGAAATACCTTAGGATTTCCCGCGCGATTTGATGAAGATTCGCGGAGGAACGGAACTTCCGGAGGGTGGGGAATCAAAGGAACCACCAAGAGACGAATTCCCACGGCCAAAACTTGAGTTCCCCTCACGGGATTGAGAGAGGAGAGTGAGGGGCGGCGGTGGAAAGGTTTGAACTGATTTTAGGGTTCAGAAAACGGTTCAGTTCCGACTTATATAGTCGAGGCAGCTGCCGAAAATTCCGTCGGATGGCTGCCGAAAATTCCGGCAAGCGCCAGAGGCTACCGGAAATTGCAGCCGGCAATTTCCGGCCCAAACTTCTGACAGGCACAGATAAAAGGCAGATTTTGAGATGAGATTTGATTTGAGATTTTGATATATTTGGGGATTGGACATGTAAGAAACTTGACTCAAAATGATCAGCCACATTTAACATTACATAACCATGATCATTTGAGCTAAGGAATGATCCAATGATCACAACTCCAAATATTTTGAAAAACTCACACAAATAAATCAACTTTGCCTAGTCTAAGCATCAAACAAGAGGTGTGTGCAACAATTCAAGCCACGTTACGAGAATCCATGATATTTAGCTCATTCCTCAAAGCACGAAACATTTGCTCATCAAGAGGCTTGGTGAAGATATCGGCTAGTTGTTTTTCGGTACTCACATGGCTTAGAGCGATATCTCTTTTGGCTTCATGGTCTCTCAAGAAATGGTGTCTTATGCCAACATGCTTGGTTCTTGAGTGTTGGACTGGGCTGTTGGCTAGTTTTATGGCACTCTCATTGTCACACAAGAGTGGGATATTTTTGTACTCACAACCAAAGTCACTCAAGGTTTGCCTCATCCAAAGTAGTTGAGCACAACAAGCACCGGCTGCAACGTACTCAGCCTCGACGGTGGATAGGGCAACGGAATTTTGTTTCTTAGAACTCCAAGACACCAAAGACCGGCCAAGAAATTGACAAGTCCCGGTAGTACTCTTTCGATCTACTTTGCAACCGGCATAATCCGAATCGGAATAGCCAAGTAAATCGAAAGTGGAGCCCTTGGGATACCATAAGCCAAGGTATGGAGTATGCACCAAATATCTCAAAATTCTCTTAACGGCTATTAAATGACATTCTTTAGGATTAGCTTGAAATCTTGCACACATGCACACACTAAGCATAATATCCGGCCTAGATGCACAAAGGTAAAGTAAAGAACCAATCATGAAGCGATATACCTTTTGATCCACGGATTTTCCATCTTCATTAAGATCAAGATGTCCATTGACGGCCATGGGTGTCTTGATAGGTTTTGCATCGGCCATGTCAAACTTCTTGAGCATATCATTCACATACTTTGTTTGACATATGAAAGTCCCTTCCTTCAATTGCTTGATTTGAAATCCAAGCAAGAACTTCAATTCACCCATCATGGACATCTCAAACCTCTTGGTCATAATCTTACTAAATTCCTCGCAAAACTTCTCATTAGTAGAACCAAAGATAATATCATCAATATATATTTGGCATACAAATAAATCATTGTCTACTTTTTGAATGAAGAGAGTAGAATCGGCTTTTCCCATCACAAAGACGTTCTTGAGAAGAAATTTCCTAAGGCATTCATACCATGCTCTAGGAGCTTGCTTGAGCCCATAGAGCGCCTTATGGAGCTTGTACACGTAGTCAGGATGCTTAGGGTCTTCAAAGCCCGGTGGTTGCTCCACATATACCAACTCGGAGAGTGGCCCATTCAAGAATACACTTTTCACATCCATTTGATAAAGCTTGAAATCATGGTGAGTAGCATAGGCAAGTAATATACGAATTGATTCAAGCCTAGCTACGGGAGCATAAGTTTCACCAAAATCCAAACCTTCAATTTGAGTGAACCCTTGAGCAACCAATCTTGCCTTGTTTCTTGTGACAACACCATGTTCATCTTGTTTGTTGCGGAATACCCACTTGGTGCCAATCACATTTTGCTTGGGTCTCTTCACCAATTCCCAAACTTCATTTCTTGTGAAGTTATTCAATTCTTCTTGCATTGCCATTACCCAATCCGCATCATCAAGTGCTTCTTCAACCTTGAGAGGTTCCAAAGAGGAAACAAACGAGTAACTAGCACAAAAATTTGCTAAACGAGAACGAGTATTTACCCCTCTTCGGATGCTCCCAAGAATATTATCCACGGGATGATCCCGTTGGACACTTTGATGAACTCTAGGATGAGATACTTGAGATTGCCTTTGAATAGGCCCATCATCATCTTCTTCATTAGCTTGAGGAGCAATATCATGAGTTTCTTCATCTTGACCTCCCCCTTGATCAATGCCATGACCATGATCGTCACCATGAGCTTGATCTTGACCAAGAGGAGAAGTTGATGGTTCAACTCTTGTTGAAGAAGATGGATCACTAGTACCAACATCCGGAGCTTGAGTTTGCACTTGATCCTTCATGAGAGTCTCCCGCGGTCTTACTTCGCCTAGTCCCATCTTCAAGGTGGATTCACTTGGAGGCTCTTCTTATTCTACAAAGTCATTTTCAACTTGCTCTACTTGAGAGCCATTTGATTCATCAAATTTCACATCCACCGTGACCTCAACACAACCAGTGGTTTTGTTGAAAACACGATAGGCGTGTTCATTAGTACCATAACCAAGTAGAAAATCCTCATCAACCTTAGTGCAAACTTAGAACTTTTGGCTTTCTTGTTAAGAATGTAACATTTGCAACCAAAAACTCTAAAGTAATGCACCTTAGGCTTGTTACCGGTGATTATCTCATATGGAGTCTTGTTCAAGTACTTTTGGAGATAAAGCCGGTTGGTGGCATGGCATGCGGTGTTGATTGCTTCGGCCCAAAAGATATCCGGAGTGTTATACTCATCAAGCATGGTTCTTGCCATTTCAATCAATGTCCTATTTTTTCTCT
>CM014275.1:44109394-44140213 GCA_004135705.1 Alloteropsis semialata
AGTCAATGGTGTAGTTGGGAGAAGGAGAATGTGTCACATTCTTGTTGGTTGCATTAACCTTGGTTGAGCTCTTGATGTTTACCTTGTTTGAGCTCTCAACCATGGCCTTACCTTGTGCAACACTCTTCTTGGTGACACCATGAGCCACGTCCATCAAGTCACCAAGATTGGCACCCTTCTTCCATAATGGGCGTGACTTGCCATTCACAATCTCTTCACCATTTGTCTTGTTTCCTCTTGTGTGGCCAAATCCATCACGAATTGTGGGATACCTTGCGGCCTTGTAAGCCGGGTGAGTATCAAACTCACTCTTACCTTTGAGCTTGTCTTTTTCAATATACATGTTCAACCTATGGATTTGAGCATCCTTGTCCTTGATTGACTCTTCTAGCTTTGAAAGATTAGTAGCACAAGCATCGATATCAACATTATAACATCTTGAGGAACCTTTACTAGTGGAGACATTGGAGTCAAGAGTAGTTTTGGAATTAGTTTTGGTGCTTTCCCAAAGAGTACCATAGCTAACTTCAAGCTCTTTGTATGTATCTTCTAGGCGTGAATGCCTTTCTTGAAGCTCACTATGCACATTCTTTAGGTTAGTTAGAGCATCATTTGCCAAAGCATGTTCCTTTGACATCCTCTCATATGAATCATTGCCAAGAGACAAGTCCATTGCCAACTTTTCAACCTTTACCTTTTCCTCAACTTGATACTCTTCTAGAACTAGATTTCTCTCCTTCTCAAGGTTGAGCAACTCTTCTAGTTCTCTAAGTGCCTATTTCTTATTCTCCAATTTCTCCACAAGCTTTTTAAATTCCTTATAGCCCTTTTTGCCAAATTGTTTTATCATGTTAGCTTTGTGTTCGGCTTCTTCTTTCTCGTCTAAGTCATTTTCTACATTACTAGATGTAGAGGTAGGAGATGATGGAGGATTGGAATAGTTTGATACCTTGGTCCCCTTGGCCATGAAGCACATGGGGTAATCATCTTCATCATCGGAGAGGTTGTTGAAGAGCCTTGGTGTTGGTGAAGTTTCATGCATGGCAATGGATGCCACTCCTTCATCATCGAACTCATCACTAGAATCCCATCCTTCACCAACATGAGCATGGCCATTCTTCTTCTTGTATTCCTTGCTCTTCTCCTTGTACCTCTTCTCTTTGTCCTTGGATTTCTTCTCTTCCTTGTGATCCTCATCATCATCCTTCTTGTCCGGACACTCGGCAATGAAGTGACCAACTCTCTTGCAAGCACAGCATCTTCTCGAGTTGTTCCTTTTCTTGTCACCTCTTCTCTTCATGAATCTTTTGAAGCTCTTGACTATCATGGCCGTTTCTTCATCGGTGCTTTCATCTTCATTTGAATCAACCTTCTTTCTTTGACTTTGATGACTTCTCGGTTGGTTCAATCTTCTTGCTAGGTTCGGCCTTGAGAGCAATGGCTTTGACCTCGTCTTGCCCAATTGACTTGTCAATGTCCAAGTCATTCATCTCATGATATTGCAACTCATTGAGTAGTTGAATAGGCGTCATTTTCTTATAGTTCTCCTTTCCTCTTATGATAACCGCCAACATGCGACTTTTGGGAGCATAAGCTCTAAGCATCTTCTTTGTGACCTTGTAATCATCCCAATCCTTGCTTCCAAGAGATCTAATATCGGTCACAAGTAGCTTGAGCCTATCATACATTTGGAGAAGAGTCTCATCTTTCTTCATAGCAAATGACTCCAATTCTTCTTGGAGGAGATCCATCTTCCCTTCCTTGACCTCTTCGGACCCTTCATGAGACAATTTGAGAATGTCCCAAATTTCCTTGGCACTTTCAATCCCTCTAATCTTGTTGTACTCATAGGTGGAAAGAGAGCTTCTAATGACCCGAACGGCTTGGGCATTCCGGAACATGTCATGCTCTAGCTCCGGAGTGATAGGTTCATCTTCATCGTGTTGTTTCACACCTACAACCACAATGGTCCAAAGAGCGGGATTAAGACCATAAAGATGCATTTTCATATCATCACTCCAACGGGCATAATCACTTCCATCAAAGTGAGGAACTTTGCCCATTGGAACCGGAGTAAATGAAAATAGAGAAGGGTTAGAAGTATTTTGTGAAGGTGCCCCATATGGATGAGACACTGCATGAAGCCCGTCGAGAGTATTCTTCTCCCTTTCTTTTTGGAGCTTCTTCTTAAAAAGCCTTTGAGCCTTCTTCTTGGCATGCTCATTAATTCTCTTCTTTATCTTCTTCTTTTTCATCTTCTTCTTTTCTTCTTCAGTAAAGTCACCCTCAACATCGCTCACATCAAAATCATCATCATCATCACTTGAGCTTGAGTCATATGGAGTTGGGGGATGACTTGTGCGGCCAATCTTCATGAGTTGGGCAGCAGTAGCGGAAGCATCAGAGACATTGGCGGAAGCACCGGTGACAACTACTTTATCCTCTTTACCGGCCATAGTGTTTTCCCTTAGCGGTTAAACCTAAATCAAGAGATTAGGCTCTGATACCAATTGAAAGGACCGACACTAGGCCTAGAGGGTGGTGAATAGGCCTTGATAAAAATTCTGCAAACTTAATAATTAAATGTCAGATGGGCCAGATGTTCTGGCGCTGTGTCGGAATTTTCGGATTTCCGGAATTTCCGGCACAGGGCAGAACTTCCGGCTCAACATGAAATCTGAACTCGAGATTCAAAAAACTGATAAGTAACTGCAGATTCTATATGAATAGAAAGTTCACCACAAGTGTAAGGAAGCTAAAAACTATGATCTCTAGCAGCGGAAACTTATAACAAGATAGATCGGATGAATTTAAGCTCAAGAACAATATGAATATGAAGAACAACAACAAGAACAAGAGACAAGAATTTGTTCACCGAAGTTCACTCCACTTAGGAGCTACGTCTCCGTTGAGGTGCTCACGTAGAGCCGGGTCAACTCTAACCCCTTGCCTCCTTCAATCAACCGCAAAGGTCAGATTGAATTTCTTACTATTGTTTCCACTAAGGGATGAAGATTACAAACGTTCGGCACTCAACCACACCAAGTTTGGGAGTTGCCGGCGGCGCCTAACCATCTAGGAGCTTAGCTCCAAGAGTAACAAACGCGAATCGAAGAATCAAAGCTTGCTTCAAGTGCTTCTTGAGATGAACAAGGGATGAACTCACTCAAAACTTTAGTCTCACACCTCAAGAATCACTCACACCCAAAGCCCTACTCAAATCTTTGCAAGGATTGGCTCTAGAGGGAGTTGGGAGAGTGGATTGAATGCTCAAGAGGGTGTTTGTCTCGGGTTTGGTCAGCAGCAATGAATGGGGGGCTGAGGGGGTATTTATACTCAACCCCCAAAAACTAGCCGTTATGTACTGCCAGGTCACTTGCCGGAATTTCCGACATAGTGTCGGAACTTCCGACAAGGTACTGTTCTGAACTAAGAAACTACCTGACGAACAGAACCAACGGAATTTCCGGCACTACGCACCGGAACTTCCGGAACCACACCGAGCCCACCGGAGAATGTCTACCGGATATTTTCGGGCAGGCCCAACCCATCGAATTAGCACGAAGAACAACCCACCGGAACTTCCGGCACTACGCACCGGAAATTACCGAGACGCCACCGAGACTGCCGAAGCTACTGCACCGGATATTTCCGGGCTAGTCGGAATTTCCGACACAGTGTCGGAATTTCCGTCTAGCTGCTGTGCAGCAGTCGAAAACCGAAGTTAGATTTTTCTCTTGGGTAGTTAGCATCTCAATTAAGCACTTTAGGCACTTTTGATCCATCAAGAACGTCCCCCTTGACAGTACGGTGATTTCCTATAGTCAAATTCAAACCAAAAATAAATTTAAATATTCAATGAGCTCATCCACCAGACAAAAAGAATTGGGGGCCATCCTTTTATAATCATAACTCCTTTTCTTTTATTCCTGCATATACCTTAATATAAGCATCAAATCCCAAATTCTAATTGTCATTATCACCAAAACACATGGAAGGCCTAGATGCACTTTCAGTTACATCACTGAAACTGCCTCCCACAATTAGTCACTACCACGTACAATGAGACACTATAGTTTTAAAACTTTTAAGGGAAGGTTTAGAATTAACTAGCAGTCAGCTGAATTCATACTTTGTGAAGTGAACTAATCTAAGAATTGCATCACTATCTGCATTAGTTAAAGCTTTCAGTCAGTTTCATGTGAATTTTCTTAGACAAAAACCCAGTAGCTGCAAAAACCACCAACTCTATTACAGTTCAGTTTACCATCTCTGAGGACAAAAAATATTAACAACAACCTTAACCGTGCAGATGTAATATTGATATCTTCTTTAGTTGCAATGTGTTTATAGGTGGGCAATGGGCCGGCCCGGCCCGGCCCGGCCCGGCGACGGGCCGAGAAGGCACGTGGGCCCTGCGGGCCGTGCCTACTTGGCACGTGGGCCTGGCCGTCGGCCCTGGCACGGCCCCATGGGCCGCTTTTCGTGCCGTGCCGGCCTGTTAGGCACGCCAAAATCAACGGGCCGTGCCAGCCCAGGCCCAATGACCATGTAACACCTCAAAAAATTCAGAAACAAGAGCAGTTTCACAATTCACAATTTCATAGTTCACAAAATAACAGATTCAATCATAGTTCACAATTATAGTTCATACTTCACAAGTTTTGGGAAAATTCAGAAACTTGAGTACATTAGAAGTTAGAACTGCTCCTGAAACAAACAGATCATCATGTTTTGGGAAAATTCATATGCTTGAGAGGTCCACACCGCTAACAGAAATAACATGAAGCCAGCCAAACTCGACTAGTTACAGAAAAGATAAAATACAGAAACAACCAACATAAGCATGGCTTATTTCATCAATTGGCAGGTTAGCAAATACATTGGACATCCAATTAACACCAGACCATAGAATCCATCAATTAATCAAGAGCACAAGAGACAAGAGCACAAGAGCACAACAATTATATAAAAGGAAGAGCTGTTTGTGCAATGCTGCCTCATTAAAAACCTTTCTAGGTAAAACTCACCCTTGTGAGAAACCCTAGAAAGGAAAAGAGTACAGCCAGCTCTAAAAGGTCTTTATTAGAAACATTGTTCAAGTATCAGACTCTCTAATGGTCACAACTCTCACACTCTCACTCATCTCACCCAAAAGGAACTGACAGCAGCACTTCTCAGACTGAGAATCTCACCCAAAAGGAACTGACAGCAGAACTGAGAATCTCACCCAAAAGGAACTGTCAGCACTTCTCAGTTCTCACCCAGCAGCAGGAGAAGCTTCAGCACCGTCTTCTACATCCAGGTACAAGTCCTTGAATGCTTCTTCTAGCTCCTTGTTCTCACCAGCTTGATGTTGTTCTCTCTTCTCTCCTAGCTCCCAGTCCTTCAAGAGGGCCAGCATCTCCACTGTTTCTGGTAACAAGCTCCGGCGTCGTTCTTCAATTATCCTGCCAGTCAAGCTGAAACAAGACTCTGAAGATATAGTAGAAACAGGAACTGACATTATATCTTTGACCATTAGAGAGAGGACTGGATAGGTGAGCTTGTGGTCACGCCACCAAAGAAGAATGTCAAAATCATCCTCATAAGCAGTGACACAGTCACTGTCAAGGTAGACTGTGAGCTCAGATCCACCACCAGCAGTGGTAGTGGAAGAGGTAGATGAGGTAGGGGGAGGACCAACTACACCTGATCCTGCAAATATTCTTCCCCATGCTTGCTTTCTCTTACCTGATTGGTAGGCTGGCTGTGATGTCCTTTGAGACCTAGCTGAACCAAACTTGAGCTCATACATGTTAAATAGCTTGTACAACTGCTCTTTGACAGTAGCATAGTAAGTAGTATAAGCAGTACCAGTAGCTTGAGCAAGTAAATTTAGAACACTAAAGAAACCTCTAAGCTTAGCTCTTGGGTCAAGAATGAATGCAAATGAGTATAACAGTGGTATGTCTGACCAGTACTTAAGAAACTTAAGCTGCATAGGATACACAAACTGTCTAAGATTAACATCCCTTTCACTATCATGCAAATGAGTTGCAATCTCCAGAACATGATGCAGAACAAGAGGGCTGGTAGGATAGTAAACTCCAGACAAAACAACAGTGCATTCATAGAAAAGTTCCAGGAAATCCAGTATCTTACCAGCAATATGCCAATGAGTTGGAGTCAAGAGAGCAGATCCATAATTAGAATTGATGAACACAGAGAATACTTCACTATATGGAACCAAGTGTTTCAACATAAGATAAGTAGAATTCCACCTCACATCCATATCCAAGCCAAACTTTCTAGGTCTAACACCTTTAGCAATGCAATAATCCTTAAACATAGCAATCCTATGATTAGATGAATTCAGGAAACTAATTGCAGTTCTAATATCATCCAAAAAAGGTTTGATCCTCTTAAGCCCAGACTTAACAATCAAGTTAATGATATGGCAAGCACAACGCTGATGCATTAAACTATAAAAACATCTAGGATCATCATCAGGTGCAGGTGCAGGTGCAGGTGCCAAATAAGCAGCAAACATTGGACACAGTGTTTCCATAGCCTTAGAATTAGCAGAGGCATTATCAAGAGTCACAGCAAATATTTTATCAATCAGACCATATTCCTCAACCACAGCACCTACCCTTTCAGCAATGTTTTCACCAGAATGACTCACATCAATCAACCTAAGACCCATAACTTTTTTTTGCAACTCCCAATCAGCATTCACAAAGTGAGCAACTACACTAATGTAGTCCTCCTTAGCATTACCAGACCATATATCAGATGTCAAAGCAATAGCAGAAGAAGCAGACAAGACATGCTTAACTGCATCACGGCGGCCAGCAAACAACTTAGATAAATCTCTAGTGGTGGTCCTTCTAGAGGTTCTAACAAACCTAGGATTATGAGCTTTCACAATATATTCTTCAAATGCATCAGTGTCACCAAAACCTAATGGAAGATCAAGCCTAGCAATCAACCGACACAGCTCAGACCGAGCAACAGCAGGATCATAATTCCAGTTATGCAAAGAACCATCAGAATTAAAAGCAAGTCTTGACTGAACCCTAGCAGCTTTAGCAACTTTTGCCTTGCAAGCCTTTTGGTGTCTGATCAAATGACCAGTACCACCACTAGATTTAGCACTCAAACTGGATCTACACATCTTACAGATAGCCTTTTTAACATCTTCACCATCAATTTTCACAGTGATCTCATCAAAATCTTCCCAGACACCAGATTTACGCTTACCCAGTTTAGGATTAGGACCAGTACCCTCAGTAGAGTTAGGATCTGTACCAGTACCATCAGTAGAGTTGGTGTTGGAGTCTACACCTGTGGCCGTCCCCGCCGCCGCCGGTACACTTGCGTCATCGGCGATGTCGTCGTCAACCTCAATGGCTGCCCCCGCAGCGCGCTGGTCGGCACTGTCATCCATGGCCAACTGCAGCGCGCGCTCCCCAGTTCCGGCCCCGTTCCTCGACGGTGCGTGCGGTTGCGTCATCCTTGAGCTAGAGGAAGCAGCATCGGCAACCGACCTGCAGAACGGATCAGATCAGAAAGGACTTCGGCATTAGGGTTAGGGTTTCGGTCTTACCTTCGCAACCGGAGCCCGGCGCCGGAGAAGAAGGGGCCAACCAGAGCGACGAGACACCGTTAGAGGACGACAAGCAGTGCCGGTGGCGGATGGATCGGACGGGTAGACGAACTCACATGGCCTCAGGAAGGAGTGGAGGACAGAGGAGGGAAAGGAACGGATCAGGATTCAAGAGCACGTCACCGGCGGTCGGAGACTAGGAGGGGCGGAGGGCGGAGCCGGAGACGCGGCGGCGGAGGCGAGACGAGCGCAGCGCAGATGCGCCTCGGCGGCCGGCGGAGCGGGGAGGGGAGGGGGATGGGGATTCGATTTAGGGTTCGGTCGGGGTCGGGGATGGGGGACGGGGATGTGCGGCGGCCGGCGGAGGGCGGAGCCGGAGACGCGGCGGCGGAGGCGAGACGAGCGCAGATGCGCCTCGGCGGCCGGCGGAGCGGGGAGGGGAGGAGGGATGGGGATTCGATTTAGGGTTCGGTCGGGGTCGGGGTCTCGGGGATGGGGGACGGCCGGCGGCTCGGGCGCTCGGCCATTATATCGGCCGCGGCCGCGAGCTGGGCCGAGCCGCCGAGGCCAAATCGGCCTGTTAGCCCCGCCGACCGTTGGCACTGGGCACCGGGCCGTTAACGGGCCGGCCTAAAATTAGCGGGCCGTGCCGTGCTGGCCCATGGGCCTAGCCGTCGGCCCTGGCCCGGCCTGCTATGTCGTGCCGTGCCGCCCGGGCCCGTTGGCCTTCGGGCCGGGCCGTGCTTGTGCCGGGCCAAATCGACGGGCTTTGGGCCGGGCCGACGGGCTCGGGCCTTCTGCCCACCTATAAATGTGTTATCAATGGTCGTTTTATTTAGCATACTGATCTCTTCTTTACTTTGGTTGTAGAATCAATTGTTTTAACTAGGTGCTCAACTTCAGAAGAGCAGAATATATGATTGAGTACATCCAATGAACGGCACTCTGTAAAAGTTAGAACTAACATTTGGCACGTCGAATGATCAGCAATCGCATAGTGCTTGTTACTTGTAAGATCTTTTGCAGCTGAACATCATAAACTGATAATCGAACACGAATGTAATTACTGGTAGGATCTTGTTGTGGCTGGTAGGATATCAATTAGTTGGCATAGCAGACTGCCTGGAATTCGATCAGATGCATCATCAATAAGCAAATTTAACTCGTAGCAATTGAGCAGAAATATGCTTCACACTGATCAAGATTCCAGACGAGTACTCTACTCTGAAGTTTAACAAGCATGACAGATCAATGTACTAGTGCCATTCAGGTATTCAGGCATTCAGTATTCAGAATAGCTTCACGCGAGCAGCAAGCAAAGCAACATCCGCCATCCATCCGGTAGATTGGCAAAGTCTGGGAACTGGAGATAGAACTCAGAACTCACATCCTGGCCTCTGCAGAGATCGGTCCATGTTGATGCGCGCGGATGCAGCGGCAGCGCCTAGCCGTGGACAGCCCTCCAGGCGTCGTAGAACTCGAGAGCAACCGCGTCGCGCATCCGGCGCAGGTCGCGCCACGCAAAGCCGGCGCTGACGCGGGCGTGCTGCGCGAGCTCCTGGGCCGACGCCTTCCAGTCGGCCCTGCCGGGGGATCCGCGAGGGAAGTTCTGGAACACGCGGAACGCGTCCTCGGCCGCGCGGGCCCTCGAGGCGGCGGCGCGCAGCTTCCGCTTCGCGTCCCTGGCGCGGAGGTCGGCGTCGCGGCTGTGTCCCTGCCAGCTCTGGTACAGCGGCTCCAGGACCTCCAGGTCGTCGGCGACCACGAGGGCGGAGCGCCTGGCGTAGAGGTTGTAGGCGTACCCGGTCCCGGCGTGGAGCGCGTCGAGGCGGGCGAGCTCGCGGAGGGCGCCGTCGAGGGCCGCGCCGCCGAACTCCCCGCGCGCGGCGTCGCGGATGTCGCGCGGCTCCGCGCCCAGCACGCGCATGCGCAGCGTCTGCACAACCGCGCCGAGCTTGGTGTGGGCGGACTCGACCGTGTGGACGAGCCTGGCGGTGTCGAGGGCGACGGCCGCCAAGGTTCCTGGTACCGCCGCGGCCAGCCCCCTCCAGTCCTCCATTGCCGCGGTGAGGTATCCTGGTTCTGGCGCCGTCTCGGCCAGCACCTCCATGGCTGCAAAGCGCTTCCTCGTTCCCGGCAAGCCGACGAAGGCGTCGAACCGGTGGAGCAAGTGCCGGTGTCCCTGGAGGAGAGCCTTCACACGGGTCTCGACGGCTTGTGCGTCGCCACGGCCCTTTCCGAGTTCGGCTAAGAGGTCGATAATCTCGTCCCCGACGCCCGGAGACTCCTTGAGTGTCGCCGTCATGCAATCGAGCCAGACGACGGCCGCCTCGACGTCCTCCAACGGGTACCTCTCCTCTGCCTCGCCCGGCGGCTGCTGATCCTTCCCGCCCGGCGGCTGCTGATCCTTCCCGCCCGGTGGCTGCTGATCCGCCATGGCCGCCCGCACTCGATCGCGACACCGACAAGCTTGCTAACCAAGCAATCCCACGATCCAACAAAGCAGGTCGGGAAATGACGCTCAGCACCGTACGCACGCGGGATGGGTCATGGGAGGCGAAAGGAAGGAGAAGGACAGCAAATTTATAGGAGGGCGAGCTTGTAAGAAACGCGGCGTTTTACCGCGAGAAAATTCGACGGCAATCGCTCTCACTGACATGGTGGGCTCCATTGCTTCTACCGCCCTGCTTTTACATTTTCACTTTCCATTTTCACCTTGGCATTAGCAGGTATAGATGGCCAAACGGGCGCACGGCACGGTCCGGCACGAGCACGACGAGGCACGGCACGGCGGGGCACGGCACGACGCGGCACGGCAACTTTATCGTGCCGTGCCGTGCTGTACCACGTGCCTCAGAGCGAGCACGGGCACGGCACGACCGCCTATTAGCCGTGCCGGGCCGGCACGATGGCCCGGCGAGCACGTCGTGCCTTTCCCAACCCGAGGAGCACGAGCAGCCAGATCGGAGTTCGTCGGAGGAGGAGGAAAAGGAGCACCAGCGCAGGTAGAGGAAGGCCGGCAACCCCTGCAGCTGCAGGCGCGACGCGCGAGGGAGGACTAGGGGAGGAGGAGCGCGGCGCGAGAGTGAGGGGTGGCGGCGCCCGAGGGGCAAGGCCACGCGACGCGCGCGAGTGAGGGGCGGCACCGCGGCGGTGCATGACGGAGAAGGCGACTGGCGACGTGAGCGGAAGAGGGGTGCGGCGCGGCGCACGCGAGCCACGAGGGAGAAGGCGCGCGCGAGCCACGAGCGAAGGAGGGGCGCGACGCTAGCGGAGGAGGGCGCGGCGTCTGCGAGGGAGGAGAGACGCGCGATGGAGGGCGGCGGCGGCGACATCCTGGCAGTCGGATGGGGAAAAGGATTAGGGTTCTCATATATGATATATATACAAAATCTATCGGGCCTCATCAGGCCAACTGTAAATCGGGCCGGGTCGGGCCGGCACGCCGTGCCTGAGAGTCGGCACGGGCACGGCCCGTGGCACGGGCCGGGCCGGCACGGGCACGAACGGAGGCCGTGCCGGGCTGTGCTCGGACCGGGCCAAAATTCCGTGCTTCGGGCCGGCCCATGGGCCTCGTGCCATTTGGCCATCTATATTAGCAGGAGGTGAGGTGGGGTCCACGCCCACCTCGCCAGGCTGGCTATTTCGGAGCACGCCGCGCTGCAACCTGCAAACCACCCGCGTGCCAGCGAGAGCAGCGGGTGCAGGAGGCTGCCGGTCGCTGCGCCCACGACCACGGGCAACCTCGGGACGCCGGAGCTCGTCGCCGACGCGCCGGCCCTGGCCGGTGGCTGGGTGTACGGCGGGGACGGAGTGCTCGCTGACGCATCCCGCGGCCTCAATGATGCCATGTTCTTCATGGCAGCGGCTAGGTTCGTCGCGCTCCGCGGCGGCGCGCTGCCGCGCGCAGGCCTCTGCCTTCTGCGCTCCACCGCCGACCAACTCCTACGGGAAGGTCTCCACCAGCTCCAGCTCGTGTGGGCTCGAGCCGACAAAGCGCGCCGCTCCGTGGAGCAGTCCCGCGCCCACCTGTGTACCATCAGGCTGCTGCTTGACCACCCGCGTCTCCTCAACGCCGAGAGCGCCGCCGCCCGCCGGGGCCTCGAAGGCGCGCGCAAGTTTGCGCAGGAGGGCATCAAGCTGGCCGACGCCGCCGTCGTGTCGTGTCGTTTGCTTGATCCCTTGCGTTTGTCATAGAACTAGCTCTGACATATCTTACGTGTTCTTGTTGTTCTTGAATTCGTCCCATTCCTGGTATCGATGATTGGCCCTGGAACAGTGATAAAAAAGGGCAGATGACTTCAATTCTTCTGTTTCCTTCATAATATGATTAATTCTTCATTCTTTTCGGATGTCATGCAAGTTGTTCTGATCGGATTAAGTAGTACTCCGTACTGAATTTATGCAAGCCTGTCAACTGTCAGTGACAGATTCAGATCATGCTAATTGATTCCTACCCTGCTTATGCAGAATTTGTTGCAACAATCCTTGCATGACAATGCTGCACCTTGTCCTGATTTGGTCCATTTCCTGGAAATTTTGATATTGTGCTGAAACAGATTTTGGAATAGCAATGATTTTGTTATGGTGCAGTGCTAAATTAGTGCGGTCTCCCAAGGAAGAAATTTTCAGAGTCACCTTCCTCTTATTTTGTCTCTTGATTTGTTACTGGTTCATTTCCCAGAAATGTTGAAGTGCTGAAACAGAATTTGGAATAGCAAGCCATAAACCATGAACTTAACATGGAGTATATTGGATTTATTGGGCGAATCGATGATATCCCCGTTCCCACTACGTCGAAGGATACACAAGAGTTTAGTTCTGAGAATCAGAACGGGGAATTTTACCGCAATCTAAGCTCCTATACCTGATTTGAGTCATCTCAGTTTTGAAGTCACTATTAATGAAAGTAGGTACTTATTCGGTACTATGTCTGGAAAACACACTTGATGGGCCATAGTGCTATGAACTTTATGTATATGGAGATACAAAGGCAACGACATTTCTGGAGTACATGGCCATGCAATATCTGTTTTTCTGCATCTTTGTTTGTTTTTTGTAAATATCTGGAGTCTTCATTTATCACTCCCAAAATTAGGAAGCAGTTTTGAGTCATTTGCTCATTTTAAAGTTTCAGTTCTGCCCTGTGCTGGCTGTGGAAAGTAAGAAGTGATTCTGATTTCAGAATGTAATCTGAACAGGAAAGGTACAAATGATCGCCGAAAGATCTGTCCCAATGAAGAGCAACTGCTGTTCCAGTTTGAATTTTATGGCCTAGAGCATATCAATTGAAGTTATTTTGTACTCTGAGATAGCTGCTCGTTTAGTCTAGCCGAATCACAATTTTACCAAGTCCTTGTGGCAGAGTGTGATATACGTTGCTCTTTTTGTATAGCTGAATCACATAGAGCACAACATCTACTAATTGCATAGTTGAGCCATCATTTTGGGTGACTACTTTTCCTTCTATCTGTTTGCTTTCTTTTCTTCCTGACATCCTGGGTTGTTGGCAAATAGCTCTAGAACAAACTAATAATCACTTATAGGGTGCATGAAATGAATTAATCTAACGAATGCAGGATCATCAACTAAACGGAAATGAATTAATCTAGCCAATGTATCAGTTCACAGTCACAGTTCATGTTGATGTTCTTAGATTAAATCCCAGTAGCTGCCAAAACAACTGTAGTCAATGGTTTAGTTTACCATCTTTGGGTACTGAAAAGATAACACAGAATTGATCACTCAGATAAAAACATTCATTTCTGATTGTGAAACTTAGGATGGTCATTGATTCCGGAACTAGGATACTGGATTCTGCTTTAATTTGCGTCGGTGTTACAAATGGAGTTCAGTCCCCAGTACTACTGTTCTTGGTCACGGGCATTATCCATCATTGGTAAGTAAACAAGCTCTCGGTTGCACTTCTAAGGGAATGATGATTTGGATTAAATTAACTTTGCATGCAACAAGACCAAAGCGAATTCAGTAACTATGGCTGATCTCTTTCAGATGTCCTTCCAAATAACAAGCACAGGAAAGATAGCAAAAAATGCATGCATGAAGGTCAGACAATTTTCTGCCCAACACTCCATGTTTTGCAACCAGTGGCAAAACGAACAGACGGAATAAGGGGAAGATGACCAACCAATGTACCATTCTGCCAACTGCTTTTGCTGATGATATCGAATTTTTTGACAAATACCACTACGGGAAATCCCAAGTTTGCCGAGTGTCTTCATGTTTGCCGAGTGTTTTTTTTCGGGCACTCGGCAAACAACTTGTTTGCCGAGTGTTTTTCAAAAAACACTCGGCAAAAAAAAAACACTCGGCAAAGATATTCTTTGCCGAGTGTCAAAAAAAAAACACTCGGCAAAGATATTCTTTGCCGAGTGTTGACACTCGGCAAAGAATATCTTTGCCGAGTGTTTTTTTGACACTCGGCAAAGGTCCTGTTTGCCGAGTGTTTTTTTTGACACTCGGCAAAGTCATAATTAAAACCACATTTTGAAGTAGTAAATCAATTCAAATTAAAAGTTTTGAACTACAAAGTTGTATAACTTCTCAAGATGCTGAACTTTTAGTTTGGTCATTTCTTCATTCGACAAATTCATATGAATATTGTTCACAAAATCTAGATCTCTCGTAGAGTTTCTGAAACTATAAGAGAGATCTATAAGATTTGTGAACAATGTTACTCTCACTACATCGGATGAAGAAATGTCATATATCAAAGTTGTAGATCTTCAGAAGTTATACAACTTTGTAGTTTAAAATTTTTTTAATTTGAATTTGTTTTGCTAATGAAAAGTACGTTTGTAGTTCTCAAAATTTAAAATTTGAGTTTTTTCAAACGACCTCGGATAAAAAAACAGTCAAAATAATAGTTGTAGATCACAATAAGTTATGAAACTTTGTAGTTGACAACTTTTTCATTTGAAATCATATAGTCAACGAAAACTAAGTGTGAATGTTCTCAAATTTGACATTCAAATTTTGTAAATGACCTCGGATGGAGAAACTACCAAAATAAAACTTGTAGATTTCAAAAAGTTATAAAACTTTGTAGTTGACAAGTTTTTAATTTGAAATCATTTAGGGCCTCAAACAAGTAATTTACACTCAGTTTAGTATAATACGGTAGGAATCAAAACAATATCTAGTCACAAATGAGAGTGTGGTGCAGTGGTAGAGAAGGTCATGCGCGAGAGAGAGGTCGCGGGTTCGAATCCCGCCGACCGCGTAACGCGCGAATTTTCCGCGAAAAATGGTGCGACTTGCGACTTGATGCTTGGATGGTTGGAGTCCTTCCCACATTGGAATAAATTTTTTTTGCTATTATTTTCGGTTTTTTTGAGCACTGGAAACCGGCTGTTTGCCGAGTGCCAAATAGCACTCGGCAAAGGGTTTGCCGAGTGCCCGAGAAAAGACACTCGGCAAACAGCTCTTTGCCGAGTCACTGTTTACCGAGTGCTGTTTGCCGAGTGTAACACTCGGCAAAGTGTTTGCCGAGTGCATTTCGGCCTTTGCCGAGTGCATCTGGCACTCGGCAAACAGCCGGGTTCCCGTAGTGTACAACTAAATTTCAACAAGACGACCCAAGTAAAGTAAGATTCAAACAAATTCAGCATAAATGGGACAAAGGAGGTTCCAATCACTATGTTTTATGGTCACTTGTTGGCTACATGCGTCTTCGCGCGGGAGGTCTGGTTCATTATCCTTGCTCAGGTTGGATGGCATAATCTCGTGCCTTCGGCTGCTGTGCAACACTTCCCAGAATGGTGGATGGAAGCTAGGTACTAGGTAGCGGGTGGTCAAAGTGGCAAGATCAGCGTTCGACTCAATGGTCATTCTCACCTCGTGGATGCTTTGGAAGGAATGCAATGACAGGGTCTTCAATCGACGCTCGCGCTCGGCTACAGACTTGGTTGATGCGATTTGGTCGGAAGGGAAATGTTGGGTCTTAGCGGGGTGGCGCCACTTGGAGCTGTGGCCACTGCTTCAGCGTGTGGTAGTCGAGGGGGTAGACGATGTAGCGGTCGCAAATTTGTTAAACGTATAGTCCTTTCTAGCGCGGGGCCGTTCCATCCTCTGTATGGGCTCGGACGGTTCGTTGTAAAATTGTTTTCCTCTTAATGAAAAACGTGCTAAGACACGGTCGCCAAAAAGACTCTGTACTTCAACTTAAAATAATGATCACACGCGCCAGCAGCCCTACAGCCAATATAATCCACGATGAGTTCATATAGCTCCTGGCAATCCATGCAAACCAAGAGCATTATCATGCAAGTATTCAAATAAATTCTCAGCATATAACGAAACAGTATGATCTGAATCTCTACCACTGACAACTGCGCGGAATAGATAAGAATCAAAATCCACATGCTGAAACAAACAGCCACACAGGCTTGCGTAACATCCAGCAGTAATTAATCCCATCAGAACAACTTGCATAACATCCACTCTGCAGGAAACAGCAGAAGTCATCTGCTCTTTGCGATCACAGAGTTTCAGTGCTCATCATCGAGATAAGGAACGGATGAAGAATTCACGAGCAAGGCAAGAACACATCAGAGGACAGAGTTAGGTACACGGCAGACGCAGGCGATGAAACAAGTCAGGAATTCAGAATCATCCATGGACCTTGATCAGTGGACGTGGACTTCGTCTAAAGCTGCAGCCCCTGGAGGGCCTGCTGCACCAGCGAGGTGCTCTCCTCCTCAAGCTTGCGCGCGTCGTCGAGGTCGGTGGCGGCGTTGATGCGCTTGATGTTGACGAGGACGACCATGCCGGGAAGACGCGGGCGGTCGAGCAGCAGCCTGGCCGTGCACAGGTGGGCGCGGCACACGTCGACGAGGTCGCACGCGTTCTCGGCGCAGTCCCTGGCGTCCTCGAGCCGGGCCAGAGTGGCCCGCAGGGCTTCGTGCTCGTCGGGGACGTCGGCGACGGAGCGCGGAGGGGCCGCGGGGCTTGCCGCGGCGCCGCGCAGCGCGATGAGCCTCGCCGTGGCCATGCGGGAAGCGGCGCCGGCGAGCTCGGCGGACGCTTCCTCGAGCGCGGCCTCCGCGCCCGGCACCCAGCTGCGCCAGTACGGCGCCTCGGTCTTGACTATGTGCGCCGCGAGCATCCCCCCCTGGGGCTTCCCCAGCACGCCGGCGATCTTCTCGTGGGCGCGGGCGCAGCAGCCCGCCGCCTCCTGCACCTTCTGCCGGATGAGCACCTTCCATTCCTCCTGCGCCATCTCTCTCTCTCTCTCTCTCTCTCGCTCGCGGCGGGTTCTGTTTCTGGAAGAAGGCCTCGTCGCTGTTGGCACTTGGCAGTTGGCACCGTGGCGTGCTCTCAAATAGCCAGCCTGGCGGAGTGGACCCACCACCGTAACGGATTATTTACCTCGTGCTGACGTGGAGATAGGATTCCACGCCTGGAAAAAAGCGAAAATAGAATGGCGGGGTGGTAAAAAAGAATAGGGCCCACAATGTCAGGTGCTCGCCGTAAATTCTACAGTGTCCCACCGCCTCCCAGTCCACGCGAGCGCACACGTGGGGAGAGCGAGACGGAGGGAGAGAAGCGGCGCGGGAGAGCGCGCGTGCTCGGCGGCAATGGAGCACTGGAGGAAGCTGACGGAGACGGTGCAGGGACCCTCCTGACCGTCGCCCTCGACACTACCATCCGGCTCCTCGGTACGGTCGGCTCCGCCCACAGGAAACTCGGCACGGCCGTGCAGACCCTACGCATGCGCGCGGCGGCGGCGCGGCCCTCGAGGGCGCCCTCCGCGAGCTCGCCCGCCTCGACGCGCTCCACGCCGGGGCCGGGTACGTCTGCAAGCTCTACGCCAGGCGCTCCGCCCTCGTGGCCGCCGCCGAGGCGCCGACACGGAGCCACGGAGGTCTTGGAGCAGCTGTGCCAGAGCTGGCGGGGCCACAGCCGCGACGCCTTCTTCCGCGCCCGGGACGCGAAGCGGAAGCTGCGCGCCGCCGCCGCGAGCACCTGCGCGGCCGAGCACGCGTTCCGCGTGTTCCGGTCCTCCCTCAGTTGGACCGCCTGGAAAGCGTCGGCGCTGCGGCTCGCGCAGCATGCCGGCGTTAGCGCCGCCCGGGCGCTGCGCCCCCTGCGACGGATGCGCGACGCGGTTGCTCCGGAGTTCTACGAGGCCTGGAGGATTCTCAACCCGCTAGAATTCTGCATCGATCGATCTCTGCAGGACAGGATGTCAGGGTGTGACTTCGATCTCTCCCATCCTCAGAGTTTGCCGATCAACCGGATTCCACCTCGTGTTTGTAGAGCAATTACAGTCATGTGAATACTGAACAGCAACGTGAATGCAGTAGTACATTGATCTGTCATGCTTGTCTTTTGAAAGTAAAGCTGGCAGACTGCCAGTCTTTATATTAATATAGAAGAGTGTACAGGGCCTAAACCCAAAAAAAGTAAGGAAAAGGAACTGTACAAACTATACACAAGAATCAGTCAAAAGCTAAAAGAGCCCCCAAATGTCTTGCCCCGGCTAATACCCAGCAACTCGCTTCTTCTCTAATTTTTGATCCCACGACGCTCGGCTGTTGGAACTTTTTCTGGAAAATTCTTGAGTTTCGTTCCTTCCATAATTCCCAGCAAACCAAGATGATCAGTGATCGTAGTCCCTTGAGCGGCGCATCAGAGGTTCTTCCTATGGCCGACCACCATTCGTCGATTGTTGTATAGATTGTCCAGTCAGTCCGCGGAGGTACGTGATGTGCAATCCACCTATAGATTAAATCCCAAACCCGGAGGCTGTAGCGGCACTGTGTGATGAGATGCAGCAAGGTCTCATCATGCGCATGACATAGTGGGCAGGTGCGTTGGTTGGGCCACCCCCTAGTGCGCAGTCTGTCCGCCGTCCATACCCGGTTCTGATAAGCCAGCCATGCAAAAAATTTACATTTCGGCGGTGCCCATGTTCGCCAGATGAGTTGCTCCATGTCTGAAGGCAGGGAGCCCAAAAATTGGGCTTGGTAAGCCGATTGCGCAGTATATTCCCCATGCTTTGTGAGCTTCCATGTGATTGTGTCATGGACATCCGGGTTAAGCTGTACCTCCTGGACTTTCTCCAAGAGTTTTGTAAACTCCCGTAGTTGTTCTGCCGAGGTAATAGCTGCAAGGTTTATGTCTCCGATCCATGCGTCGTCTGTGAGAGCGTCCTTTACTGATCTCTTCTTCCTTTTGGAGATTTTGTAGAGACCTGGTGCGAGGTTTTTTGGTGCGTTTCCTAGAAGCCACGCAGATTCCCAGAACTTTGTTTTGCATCCGTCTCCGATGGTGATGGTTGTGCAAGCGGCGAAGAGGCAACGGTCTTTTTCAGTGCACGGGGTCGGCATGCCCACCCAAGGCTTTTCATCATTTACCCATTCTTGCCATAGCCATCTCAAGCGCAAAGCTCGAGCAAATCTTTTTAAGTTGAGGATGCCCAGTCCGCCCAGCCGGGTCGGCTTGCACGCAGTTATCCAAGCCACTTTGCACTTTCCTCCCGCAATCTGGTCTGTTCCCGTCCAAAGGAATCTTTTCCGCCGACGATCAAAATCCTCAATTACCTCTGCCGGAGCTCTCAGCGCGGACAAGTAATAGATTGCCTGCGAGGATAGTACAGACTTGACCAAAGTCTTTCGCCCCGCTGGTGTGAGTAGTCTGCCAATCCAGTTCGCTAAGCGTCCGTGCGCCTTGTCTGCCATCGGCTGGAAGTCCGCTTTTCTAAGTCGTGTTAGCGAAAGCGGAAGGCCCAAGTATTTTATCGGAAAGGAGGTGCGCGCCGCTGGGAATGGTGCAAGCACTGTGTCGAGATCCACCCCCTGGCATCGGATGGGTGCAATGGAGCTCTTGCGTACGTTAGTAGTGAGACCGGTGACACGACCAAATTTATCAAGCAGTTCTTTGATGACGGAGACGTCTGTTATGGACGGGTGGAGAAAAATGACGGCATCATCTGCATAAAGCGACAGTCGTAGCCGCGCGTACTTTCCTCTTAGCTTTTTGAGGGCGCCATTATGGGTTGCTAACTCAAGCAATCTCTGCAATGGGTCGATGGCGAGGACAAAAAGCAGTGGCGACAGTGGGTCTCCCTGGCGTAGGCCCCTGGCATGCAGTATGGCATCCCCTGGTGCCCCGTTTAGGAGCACCCTAGAACTTGATGAGCCGAGGAGCGTTGCGATCCAGTTTCGCCACCTCGGAGGGAAACCTCGACGCTGCTGTAGGTCCATGAGGTAATCCCAGCGAACTGAATCGAAGGCCTTGGAGATATCCAACTTCATTAGAAGAGTCGGTGTTCTAGAGGTGTGAAAGCGGCGAGCAAGGTTTCGAACGTACATAAAGTTGTCGTGAATAGCTCTTGTCTTTATGAACGCACTCTGGCTACTAGAGATCAAGTTGTTCATATGGGGCTGTAGACGGAGGGCTAGCATCTTTGTGATGATTTTCGCTATGGCGTGAATGAGGCTGATTGGCCTGAAATCGGTTATGTTGTCTCCTTCCTCCTTCTTTGGTATTAGAACAACGTTGGCTGAGTTTATTAGCTCAAAATGGTTATGTCGTTGGCTGTGGAAAGCATGAATGACACTCATAAGCTCCCCTTTTATTGTGTCCCAGCATTTTAAGAAGAAGTTTATTGTAAATCCGTCGGGTCCCGGCGCTTTATCTTTGGCATTTGTTTGATGGCCCCGAGCACTTCAGCTTCGGTGAACTCTTCATCAAGTGTGGAGAGGTTGAGGGACGGTAAGGCTAGAGATGTCCAGTTGAAATCAAGGTCTCTCTGCTGCGGACAGCCTAGAATATTTTCAAAGTGCTCTTGGGCAATTGCCGCCTTTTCCTGTTGGTTGGTGGCCCAACCATTTTCCTTGCGCAGCTTGGTTATGAAATTTTTTCGTCGCCTTGAGTTGACCTTAAGATGGAAAAAACGAGTATTTGCGTCGCCGAACTTTAGGTGTGTTATTCTTGAGCACTGTCGTTTCCTCAGGCGCTCCAGGATGGCCAGCCCCATTACCCTCTTCTTTAGCTTTGAGCGAAGGTCCCATTCAACATCTGTCAAGAGGCGATTTTCTTGTGCAATGTCAAGCTGCTTGATGACAAATTGTGCCATGTGAAATTGTAGCTTTGCTTCCGAGAAGAGTTCTGTGCTCCATTTTCTTAGTGCTTTTGCTGTAGAGGCGAGTCTAAAGTTTAGCCGTCGTATAGGATTTGTGTGCTGGTTCTGCGCCGCCCATGCTTGCTGTACGACCCCCATGAAACCTGGCATGGCTGTCCAGAAGTTCTCAAATTTGAAATGCCGGGGGCGCGACGGCCCTTCTTGATTTGATAAAAGCAATGGACAATGATCAGATAAAGAGGTGGATAGTGCTTGTAGAACATGTGAGTTGTATTCCAGATCCCATGCCTCATTGCAAAAAACCCTGTCGAGGCGGACCAAAGTTGGGCTGCGGCGTTCGTTGCTCCATGTAAATTTCCTATTTTGTAAGTGTATTTCTTTTAGGTTGCACCGGTTCAAAGCAGCTCTAAACTCCCGCATGCGTCTATAATTCAGGTTCGTATTGTTCTTGTCCCGAGCCCTATAAATGAGGTTGAAGTCTCCCAGTATTAACCATTTAATATTTTGTTGTTGAGGCGCTATCCCACGCATTTCATTTAGGAACGCTGTTTTTTCCCTGTCTCGTGAAGGGCCGTATACTGTAGTTAGTAGGAAGGAGCTGTTTGTCTCCTTAATTGTCACTGTTGCCGTGATCGAATATTTGCGTGTCGTTATGTGTTGCACGGCAATGTAATTATCATTCCAAAGCAGTAGAATCCCGCCTCTTGTTCCCAGGAGTCCAGCAGCTGGGAGGTATGTGTAGTGTTGCAGTCTTTGCCCCCCAATACGATGTATCAGGGGGGCCTCTATGTGATGTAATTTAGTCTCTTGAAGACAGGCAATGTGACACGTTGTCGAGGCGAGTGTCTCTTGCACTGTGGTTCTTCTTGCCTCGGCGTTGAGCCCCCGAACGTTCCAACAAAGTATATCTAGATTGTGGTTTGTCATGGAGCTACAATAGTTGATCGCAAGTGCATGTTGTGGTGCTTGTCCGTGATGTGCAGCAGTACAGGATATATAGCACAAGAAAACACTATTGAGATGTTGCGTAGATGAATCATTGTTACATCACGATCTAAGTCTCTGAAATGTAGCAGAAATGTTGTCTCCCAGCTGCTGAATGCCCTGCGCAGAGGGCTGCCATGAAGGAGACACACAACAAGCTCTGAATTAAAGACATCACGATCAAGGTCTCTGAAACGTGGAATAACAGATGCTCTCTCCCAGCTGCTGAATGCCCTGCGCATCGGGCTGCCATGGAGGAGACACACAACATAGTTTAAATTAAAGGACATCATTGTAGAAGGTGGCAACGACATTGTAGACATAAGAAGAACGCAGACACTAGTCAGACGGGGATGCAGTATCATCCTAGGCGGGTAGTATCGCTTCTGGGAGCCCATCAACAGCCTCCTCCCCGCCCAACCTGAGCAAAGCAGCATTCGCCCTGCGTGCGTTGTTGTCATCAAGGCGAAACAGTGTTGTTAGGGCAGCGACGATGTGCTGCGGCAGCGGTCCCTGAAACTCAGAAACAAAGTCGTGGATCGCCTGTTCAGCAAGCGAAACATCGTCCTTGATGTAGCCGAGGCGGCGGCACAGAACATGGCTTGCCCTTTCTTCAACAGTCAGGTGTCTGAGCCTGCTGCAAGCTTGGCGCTTGCTGCGCCTTAGGGTCGCAACGGTGACGGTCGGCTTCTTGACGCGCCACTGCCTGTCGCTCTTTGCCGATGGTTGGGGCAGGACGGCCTGCTCCGGAGTGACGAAGAGGTCAGCAACAGCACTGATCCCTGTTGGGGGCGTAGAAGGCGTTGACGGACGAACCTGAGTGTGAACATTGCTGATGTGTTCTGGCCGTGTAGGAGTTGGAGCAGAGATTGGGTCAATGACGGCATCACCGCTCGTGTTGTCGTCGATCATCGGTGTAGCAGCTGCACCAGGAGTTGGTTCGATGATAAAGTCGCCGTCGAGCGTCTGTTCTCCCCCCTGCTCAGGTTGTGCTGGTGTCACCTTCTCGTCCCCCACCAGCATCTTGGAGAGAGCTTCTTCCACCTCCTGGATAGAAGGTGATATCGGTGGTGGCAGAGTAGTAGTGATTCTTGAAAAAGCAGTGTTGACTGGTATTGGAGCATGCTGACAGGATGGATTTTTCTGTACCTTGGGCGCAGTATGGAACCAGGCTTCATTCCTGCAGCGGTCCACCAATCTTGATGAGGCGTTGATGATGTCAAGCATGCTGCGGGGCTGAGCCACTGGACGGGTGCTTGTGGTCTGCAGGTTGAAAATCTTCTGCGCTGCCTCCTGCATGCTGGCAACCTTGAGGCCAAACAGAAGCTTGAGGTCCGCCGTCTTGCGTGTGTCGGCGTGGCTTGGCAAGTCGGTGTTGGAGCCGTTTGGGGGCTGCTGCTGTTGATTAGCAGTGTGCCGCCCGCCCACGTCGCTGCTGCGAGGAGAGCGAGAACGCTCACGCACGGCGTCCTGGGCAGGTTCAGCGTCGGGCGCGTCCCTGCGGCGGCCCCCGTGGCGTCCTCCGTCAGCGCCGCGACGTCGTGGTGAGCGGGAACGCTCGCGGTGCTGCAGCTCGAACCTGGAGTAGCGGCCGGTGTCGCCGTCCCGGCGGCCACGATGGTCCCTGGACCAGGTCGTCGTCGTCGTCGTCATGCCGCCAGACATGGTTGCGGTGGAAGTCCGGGTGGTCGTCCGCCCGGTCCCGGCGGGCGCGCTCGCGTCGGTCCTCCTCCCTGCGCTCGTCACGGCGCTCGGCCGCACGTGGTGGCGGCGGATGGTGGAAAGGCGGGAAGGCAGCCGCAGGCTCGGGGTCCCCATCTCTGACGCCCCAGAACCAGGGAAGGCGCCACCGCTCAGGCTCGCCGATGGCAGTGTCCGGGTCGCGCGGGTCAGTGGTGACCGTCGAGTAGTTGTGTATCTCCCAGAGATGCACGATGACACGATGCCTGATGCCGCGCTGCCAGCGTTCCGGGGGAACCTCGGAGACCTGCCAAGAAGAGGACGAGCCATCCAAGGATCGCGTGGTGAAGGTAAGCCACATCACCTTGTGAATCCTGCTGGGGTCGTCGGTCCACGCCCAGAGCTCGATGCCGCGGGTGTCCGTCGGGTGCAGGAGGTTGGTCTCGATGCATTGCAGCGCGCAGGTGCGGCTGATTAGCCGCTCCACGATCTCTGGCTGCCAAGCATGTCTTGGCACACCGTCAAGACAGATGCGCACGCGGTAGAACAGCGCCGCACCCAGGGCTCCAGTGAGGCTGCGCCATGGCCGAACGCAGACCTTCCCACCCCGGTACTTGAAGGAGCCCTGGGCGTTGACCTCCTCACAGTGGCGTCGATGTTGAAAGCGGATCAGGAACGCCTCCGGGCGGTGCCTGGTGACGCTGACTTCCCCTGGCCGCATCCTGAACTCGGAGAGGATGGCGTCTTCCAGGTTCCTTGCAGTGGTGTTGGAGGGAATGTCCATGGCCGTCGTGACCAAGGCATTGCCCTCCCAGTCGCGCAGCTCGCGGTCGATCTCGAAGGACGTAGGCACGTGTACCCTGTCCTCGTCCGGCCGCAAGGCCGGGTCGCCGACGCGGTACGCCATCTTCTCCTTCTGACGCGGCCAACCGCCCTGGTGTCGCGGCTGGCGTGCCGGCTCTGGTCGCCGGCGAACAGGTACGTCGCGGCGAGCGGTGCTATCGGGATGGCTGGGAGTGCTGCGAATGGCGGGGCAATGCCTCTGCTTGTGCCCTGACCGGTAGCAGTGGAGGCAGCGCACGGTGCCTCGGCAGCGAGAGGCGCGATGGTCGCGGGCCAGGCAGATGAAGCAGCGGCCTTGAGTTTTGTTCAGGAAGGCTGCCCGGCTGGTGGTTGAGGAATTGAATCGCGGTGGAGTGTTGGCCATTCGGGGGCAACTTGAATGCCCCAAATCCTCTCGCGGCAGAGGGGATTTCCTCCTCCAGTAGCGGCGGATAACCCGGGTCCAGCCAGGCTCCTCCTCCTCGTGCAGAGCATGGCTCTGACGCACGGGGCTCCGAGCGTCAGGGCCCCCGGATTGACCAGGAGGGGAGGAGCGGCGGGTGTGGCGGACGGCGTAACTCTGCGATTGGACGCGCGGAGAGGAGCGGTGGGTGGAGCGAGCAGCGAAGTAAGTGCTTCTCGGAGGGATAGTAATGGTGGATCTGAGGTGGCTCTTGCTCGGTGGTTGGGGATGTGACGCCGGGTTGAAGGCAGAGTGGCCGAGTCGGACAACTCGAGCGTAGGAGGGCGGAGCCAGCTCGTGCTCAGGCGTGGGCGGAACGACGAAGTCGTCGAGAGGATCTGGGCGGCGGTGCTGCAGAGGAGGCGGCGGCGGCGGGGTCACCGGACATCCTTGCGCCAGATCTTGCGGGCGTGGAGCGGGATTTGCACGGAGAACTTGGGGACTGAGGCTGTGGGGGCGGGATGTGGCAGGGGGGGGCCTGCAGGCGGGCTGCGGGCGGCGGGGGGGTGGCCTGGACGGCGCCGCCAGGGGCGACGGCGCCGGAGCGGAAGGGCGAATCGGCGCAGGGTCAGGGGGCATCGTCGCTGTCCGACTGGGTTGCGGGTCAACCGGAGATGCGGCGGAGAGAGTAGATTTGTATACTGGTATTTTTCGCCCAAACGCAGGAGGCTATCTGTCATGCTTGTCAGACTTGGAAGTATTGTTGATGGATTTGAAGAATGCCTCTGCTGTTTTCCTAGAACTTGGTTTGCCTACTGATATTTGCACCTGATCGAATTCTAGGCAGTACAATTATATTGTTGATGCTGTGCGAGATATTGGGCATGTTAATCATGCTTAGATTCTATGTTTGGTTCGGAAATTGTATCGAAAACGTAAACGGTATGAGATCACAGGGGGAGCTATTACGGAATAAAGGGTCCCTTGTTTTGTTTGGTTCAATCGGAGATCGTCTCTGTAATTGACTAACTGCCATCTCTGGCACATCGACGGCGTCCCTCCACGCTCCTCCCGTCGTCACCGAGGTTCAAGACTTGAAGGAATGAATCCTTCCATGCCTCACTTACACGACGCCATATTCAGTCGAGCTTGCACCTTGCAGCAGCATTCCGCCGCCCGCCAAGCTCTCCGCTCCTCGACAGACTGCCCGCCGAGCTCAGAGACAGTGACTGGTGAGCCACGTCATGGAGCTTCAGCTCTTCTGCCACAAGCTTCCTCCAAAAGCTCGCCAATCGCGGCGAGGTCGTCGAGTCTCCGTGGACCTACGAGACCTCACCCAGGGCACGCACGCCGCACCGTCGGCACCGACCTTCTCGCCACCTCCGCCCACGACTCCGGCCCCATGCGCTGCAACGGCACTCAACTGCGGCACTCAACGGCACTCAAGTGCCTCGGCAACGAGGCAGGAGTTCACTGCAGAGTTGCTTGCGAGGTCTGACGGCGGCAGACACAGGGCACAAAACGGGGCGCCGGCGGCGCTCGGCAGGCGGCGCTGTTTTTTTTTTATGAAACAGGCGGCGCTGTTTGCCGCATCGTTTTCTGATTACTGCGGGGAAGGAGCGGTAACGAGTTTGTATACGCTCGTATCTGATTACAGCCCGAACTGATTACAGAACACTGCAAACAAACGCTTGTAACGGGAGTCTATACCGGCTGTAATTGGATTACGTTACATTTCGTCGAACCAAACGCTAAGTAAGATAAACGAAAATTTTTTAGATTCTCGATTCTCGATTATTGTAGTTCAAACCTCTGAAATGGATTATCAGAAAATCAAGAATAAACGAAAATAATTGTAACACCCTAATTTTCATCACAAGAAATTGTAGCAACATTTCTTAAATTTCTAGAATTTATTTAAGGCTTCAATAAATTTCTATGATTTAATTGGAATTATTGAGGTTTTTATTCAATTAAACAATTAATTAATAGTCACAATAAGTTTTTGTTGCATACATGCTGGTGCATTGTATTTTGAGTTGTTCGCAAGTCAGTGGTGAATTTAAATTCGTTTAAATTCAAATTGATTTGCATTTGTTTGGACCCTATATGAGTTGTTTCTGCAAAGTTCAGTTTACCTCCTTGAACTATTGCTTGGTCCGAATTCAGCACTTCAACTCTCGTTCCATTCGCTTTTCAGCCCGGCCCAATTCCGTCGCAGCCCAGTCCACCTCTGTGCCCGGCCCGCTCCTCACCTCTCCCTCCGTGACGCTGTCAACGGGGGCCCTCATGTCATCCCCGTCCTCCGACTCGGTCGCGAGCCGGACCGAACCCGAGGCGAGCCCGAGCAACCGCATCGCCCCTGGTCTCCTTGGCGCGCACGCCGAAGCCCTGGCCTCTATAAAGCTCGCGCCGCTCCTCCCTCGGCCCAGACCTGAAACCCTAGACGCCGTGTCTCGTCCTCTACAGAGCGCCGCCGCCCAAACCCCGTGACCGATCGCTGCCGTGCCTGATCTCCCTCTCTCGCACCCCATTGCCGAAGCTAATCACACTAAGAGGTGTGCAAGGACGTGATGAAGCTTTTCGTGCTATCTGAACTCGTGGCCGAGCTGTCTTCGCGTTGAATTTGCTCATCGGAGTTACCGTATACAGGCCAAGCCGCCCCTCTTCGTCTCTTGTCGCCATGGTCCTCCAATCGTCGACAAGAACACCCTCAGAGTGATCACAAGGTGATGAGGGAGCATCTGGTACCGCCCGTTTTGGTTTTCTTGTTCTCTACCGGTGTTAATTGCTCGTCGGACTTCTGCAGACCCGCCGACGCCGCTCCTCGTCGACGTCCGGTCACCGTCGTCGCCCAATCCACGTCCATAACACCCTGACAAGGTTCGCCGTGATCTCCTCTGCGTTCTGGTCTAACCCGTGCACCGATCCGATCTCCGAAGGCTGAGATCGAGTCTTCTCCGGCGAGCCGCCGCCTGTCGCCGCCGCGGCGCCGCCGCCTGCCCCGACTTCGGTGACCCCGAGCTCCGCCAGCCGTCTGTTCTCAGACCAACGCTCCAGATCGAGTCAACAGAAGAACATACCGGTCAGCCGAGGCCACTTTGCTAAAGAGACCCCCAGGAATCTGGTAATTAACCCGCAGTCCAAGGTCTATTCAAAGTATTTACCGATTGGTCCTGATTTCTTCGGTTTAACCCCCTAGACTTTCAAGAATTAGAACCCGCCGTCCAGCTTGGTCCTTTTACGAGTTAAACCCTGAAGTTATATACATAATTATGTATATGCCCTCGGATTTCTTCAATCTAACCCCTGAAATTCCTGTTCTTCACAGATAAGCCCCTGGAACACCGTTTTATCCGTATCTTGGTCGTTTCAACTCCGATTCGAGTGATTCTTCAGCTCACGTGACCGTAAGGACTTGATCTATACCTTTATACCATTTCTTTGTACTGTTGCCCATGTTTGGTGTATTGTTTCTTATTTGTTGTATTGTTGTTCTTGTATGTGACCCTGTGCTTCGAGTAGAAGGTGCAAAGTTCGTGGTATCCAAGGATCGTTCTTGGTGTTTCGAGTATTCCGTTGAGAAGACCCTGAGCAGTAGCAGTTGTTAATTTAAGGCAAGTGTATTCTTGATCATACTTTTTGTCCTAATAACCATATGACATGCTTATACACCGTAGTTCGCTATTGCTTGCATGCTTATAATCATTTTACAGGTGTGAGGGTTTATGTAGTGCACAAGAAATTACCCCTTGTAATGTCTATACAGGTGAAAAATAATACGATGATGCCAAACAGGCCTTGCTTAGATTTTTTATTGACAAAGTTGTAAGGAAAATGACCCTATGTGCCATTTATATTGTGATTTTGGTGATTGAATGACAACATAGTCTTTGGAACTAACATGTTTGTTAAGTGATATACATAGAAAATTATGTCCCAAGAATGATTCCAAAGCATAGCCAAAAACCAGATAGTCTTATTTTTGAGTATTTATGACATGGTATTGGCATGTGAAATCATGGAAAGGGCATGAGTTGATTGAATTGGAGAAGCCCCACAGAGTTTACACACGGCGTATGATCCGCCGACCATCGGCGTACATATTGAGAAGTATACGGCGTGTGAAGAACCCTGAAGAAAAGCAACGGCGTATGATACGGCGATACATGGCGTATATGTGGGAAGCATACGACGTTCAAGGAATTCAAGAGAAGGGCATCAGCGTATATTCCGGTATTACTATACGCATGAAGGGCGGATCAAGTTCAAGTTAGGGTCAGCAATATCCTACACGGCGTATCATACGCTGACCCTCGGCGGACTAACGGCGTACATGTTACACAGAGACGATGTCAATAGAAGATGGAAGAAAAGGCACGGCGTATGATCTGCCGGCCATCGGTGTACAAGTTCAAAAGCATACAGCGTGTGCAAAGAGCCGTTAGAAAAGTGAATTTGACCGTTGGAACCGCCGATGGGGGTAAAGTGCACGGCGGAACATACAACGTTCACAGTTTTCGTGCAGCTTTTGAGCAACGGCTACTTGAGCCCTTTGGGCTATATATACCAGCCCCATTCGGCCATTCTGAGGTGCTGGAGTCCAAGAGAAGTTCATCTACACCTACAAGACATCCAAGCCATCATTTGAGCTACATAGATCATCCAAAGTGAGTTTGAGAGCTAGGATAGGCCTATTGAGAGAGTTGGCAAGACATTTAGCCTTGTGCTTAGTTCTAGAGTGAACCAACACTTGTAATCTTGGTGTGCCGGCCCCTTGGAGTCTTGGTGACTCGTCGGCAAGTCTTCGACCCTCTGGCTTGGTGTGGAGCGGCGACAACGACATTGTGCGGGAGAAGAGGAGACCCCCTTCGTTGGTGGAGAAACTCCGTAGTGGAGGCGGCGTCAAGATCTCCGGAAGAGTAGGTTGATGAGAGCAAGGTCTTGGTGACTTGCTCATCATCCCTCTTGGGGAGCCTTTGTGGCGAGCATAAGGCCTTGACCGGGAAGAAGACTTGGCGACCGGGAGCACATCCTTTGTGGAGCTCCAACGTGGAGTAGGCATTAGCCGAACCGTGGGATAAATCTTTGTGTCAAGTTTGCATCCCTCTAACCCTCTTTAAGTTTTCGCATTTCATACTTGCAACTTTTGTGCCTTTACCTTTCTAGAATAGTATCTTGATAGGATTGGCTCTAGGTTGCAAAACTCTTTGAGTGGGTGCAAACAGTAGAAGAAAACTTTAATTGTACATCTAGATAGCTTGTCTTAATTTCATATTGTGTAATTAGAAGGCATGTAGTAGGTTACAGGCTGCTTCTGTGTCAGGTCAACTCTTTTAGGCTATCACGAGCATCGATTACTTTCACAGGTTACAGGCTGAGGCTACAACAAGTCTAATCAACCAACAAAAGCACGCATCCATGAACCTCGGCAGAGTTCGAGCCGGAGAAGAAGACCCCAGTGGACAGCGGAGCTGCGGAGGAGACGAGGAGTTAGAGGACAACCCGCGCTGCTTCCGTGTCGGCCTCGAACTACGACGGGATCCATGTCGGTGAAGAACGCGATCAAACTATAGATCGCAGAAGCCTCAGGCGAAACAGAATAACCCTCGTGCGATCGTCCTCGTGCCGCGAGCTTATTCGCCTGAGAGTTGACCTCATCTTGACACCGATGGCGCCCGCCACGGCCCAACTGGCGCCTGGCTTCTTCACCTTCCTCAAGCACGGCGTCGTCCTCCCGCCGCACAGATACGGGCTCTTCCTGCGGGTCTTCGCCCTGAACGTCGTCCTCTCCGCGGCAGTCCACCTTTTCGGCTCCCTCATTGTGGTGCCCGTCGAAGCCGCCGCGAACCCCGAAAACCATAGCGGCGTCGTCTCTGACTCGGCCGCAGAAGCCGCGGCTGCCATCTCTAGATTTCTACACCTGCTGGGCGCTCTCGCCGCGTACCTCGTCCTCCACCAGGCCGCCGGGCTGGCGACGGAGGTCGCCACCGCGTCGGCCGCCGTCGCGGCGTGCTCCGGCGAGCCGCAGCACTGCACGTTCGGGTCGCTCCTCCGCGAGGCGAGGGGCGCCCTCGTGCCCGCCGCCGCGGCGTTCGCGTCGGGCTCCCTCCTGAAGGAGGCCTACGGCGCCGGCGCCGAGCTCGTGGCGCTGCTGGTGGCCTTCCTGTCGCGCCGTTTGTCCCCGCCGTGGCTGGTCCTGCCCAGAGAGGTGCCCCTGCTCCTCGC
>CM014275.1:44144718-44178269 GCA_004135705.1 Alloteropsis semialata
TATATTAATGTCTAAGTTATGCTTGATTCTTTATTGGTTTTTTGAGCCTATTGACGGTCGGATTCTTGTTATAAGGACCATCAACAACTCCCCTAAGCTTAGCCTTTTGCTCGTCCCGAGCAAAGACTAGAACTTTTAGGCTCAGTGGATCAGGAGTTGCTTCCTCATTACTCCTCAAAAGTACCAGTGGTTCAGCAAGATATTCTGATTCTCTGTGGATTCCTTGTGAAGTTATTCTCCGAGATGAGCTAGGAGGATGTGAGCTGAAAGAAATATCTTCTCCTAGTTCTACGAAGTGATTCTACATCCTGATTTTGAGAGTTTATGCTAGAGAATAAATCCTTCTCACAAATAATAAGCTTCTATAGAGATTTAGAATCTGAATCAGATGGGACTCCAACAAACATGCCCTAAGTTCCCACATGTGCGCATGACCTCTTTTTCGCTTCCTTGTGTTGTCTTCAGGCATCTCCAATATATAGGAGTTACCCTAGTTTTATATAGAAACACCTATGTCTTGTTTAAAATAGCATGGTGTATAGAACTGGCTTCATTATTACACCGAGGCCTGCATAGTGAATAGAAAATCAGCCCTTCCACCAACGTGGTTCCCATCACAAGCTACTCTATGTCTCCTCCGCCTACGCTACTCTACAACTACTTCTTCCCCAACATTACTCCGCAAAACTCCTCCGCTTTTCGGATGGAGATGGAGTCAAAGGCCTTGGAAGTGGAGATGCCACCACTTCTTTCTCTTAGTCGCGGGAGTGGCAACGGTAAGGGAGAGAGTGCGAAGGTGAGAGACAATGAGATTCCTATTCCATAGGGGCGAGTCCTATGTATGAAGTCAGGTCTTCAATAAGAGATAGAACCGAGGCCACTATGTATAGAAAATGGGTCCAGCAGCATAGGATGAGCTAGGGAAACACGCATTGGAGAAGCCCTAATTTCCCTATATACCTTGTTATTAAGATAAAAAAAAACATTTGCACCAACGGAACCCTTTCCTATTCTCTTTTCCCTTTAATCTTTGTTAATCCCATTTCTTCCTTTCCCACTTCCCTTTAGAAAGAGGATTCAAGCCATCTCTCCTTTCTAGATTTCACCTCACCTGCATTGTCTTCTTGATCCTGTTACCGTGTGCGCGGTGTGCCCCGCTCCCTTTAGCGGTCGGCCATGTGCCTGTCCCACCGCTTCCAGCCAGCGAGCACACAGCCATGCCTCCGCTCAGTCTGGTCGCCGAGCACCGTATCCGAGTCCTGCAGGAGGCAGCGATGCAAATGGGCTGCCCCTGCCTCACCGCCGATCATCTCCCTTCGCTCCAGCTGCCCTCTGGCTCGGCCGTCTCCCTCCGCTGGAAAGCTAAATTCCTTCCGTGCTCTTTGTTGTGGTTATCTCCTTGCATTTTTATCCGTCTATCAAATTCTCTTTGTGCTTCTTGGTATCTGTAGCTATATGGCAGCTTTAGCACATCTTTGTGAGATGGTGTGCCTGATTTTCTCTACATTGTTTGCATGGATATGAAAATTACAAGTAGAGCCTAGAATGTTCTAAGCTGGAATCTCAGAGGCCTAAACTCTAACAGAAAATGGGAATCAATCAGATATAACATAACTTGTGATATATTCTGTCTTCAGGAAAAAAAGAAATTTGATCTTAATTTTATTAAGAGTCTCTGCACCCAAGTTTTTGACAGATTTGAGTTCCTACCTTCTAAAGGTGCTTCTGGTGGTATTATCATTATTTGGAAAGATGTTTTCTTTGAAGGTGCCTGATCTTTCAGATGAATATGCTATGTTCATAGATTTTAAATCTTTGCATAATGGTGAAAATTGGATCCTCACTAATGTTTATGCCCCATGTACAGTGAACGCAAGAGGAGTTTCATTGATTGGTTTTAGGATATTCAAATACATAAGGATTAGGATTGGGTAGTTGTGAGGGACTTTAATGTCGTGAGAAAACTAGATGATAGAAATAGGCTAGGAGGGGACATTTATGAAATGTTCATGTTTAATGAAGCTATCAGTACTCTTGAGCTCGTGGAACTTCCTTTGCTTGGTAGAAAATACACCTGGACCAACAAGCAAAGTACCCCACTTTCTAGATAGATTGGATTGATTTTTCACCTCTAATTCTTGAAATTTACAGTATCCAAACACTTCTATCATTTGCCAAGTTATGGAGACATAAGATCATAGCTAATGTGTCATTGGGACTAGTACTGGCATTCCTAAAGGGCAACTCTTCAGGTTTGAAAATTATTGGTTAGAACATGAGCACTTTCTGCAGGTTGTGCAACATGGGTGGAAATTGTAGAAGAATTCAGAGATCTTTCTATTGAAGAATAGAATTATAAAAGCCTTTTGCAAGAACAACTATCATCCCTCCTCCATCAATAGAAGATTTATTGGAAACAGAGAGGCATAATTAAATGGTTTGTTTTGGGGATGATGGTACCAAATTCTTCCATGCAAATGCCACCATCAAGCATAGAAGAAACTTGGTAACCTTTCTTAAGAAGGAGAATAATATTAATGTTTATAGTCATCAAGATAAAGCTAATCTTCTTTGTGCTTGATACACGGAAAGACTAGGTCACTCTGAAGCAGGACACATGTCCTTTGACCTAGGTTCTTTAATCCAAGCATCACATTTTTGGGGGGATTTGGAAGAACCATTTGCAAAACAGGATATCAATTTCATAGTCTAAGTCACTAGGGCCAGATGGCTTCAATAATGAGTTTCTCAACAAATGTTGTCCCATCATTGCTCAGGATTTTTACAATGTATTTGATGACTTCCTGCAAGGGTTACTTTGTGTTGAGAGCATTATTGCTTCATTCATCACTTTAATCCCTGTTGACGCAGAAAATCGGCGGATGTATCTCCCGCGTGCAGCACAAGAAGACCAGGGAGATCAGCTTCGCTCCAGTGCCAGTCTACACTCCAGTTCAGGTTCGCGGCGTGCCAGTCAATTTGACCTGAAATTGACAAGGGAATAAAACAGTTAAATTGCTCTATGATTGTGCCGGCTCTATTTCAGACGATGGAGTAACGTCGAATTTTAGCCAAGACCCAATCAGACACGCATCGGCCGATACCGATCGGACCTCAGAATCGGACCTCAATGATGACGTCAATCGGACCGAGTTATCGGACATCAATCAGACACCAAATCGGACTTCAGGATCGGACCAATCAGGATCGGACCTTGATTGATATAACAGACCAGCCTTTGAATAATGAAATAAAGCATAAAACAAGGCCAATATGTAAAATAATGGATCAGCTATGTCTTGAAACAAGATATCAAGTAATCACAGTATAAGCCGATACATTGTCCACCTTGTCTAGTTACCAGTTTGACTCGTCTTATCGGACCATCTAACCAACCGATCTGACTATAGCCTTTTCAGAGAAATCTAGCGCCGACGTAGGGAATCTAGATTTCTCCAACTATGATCAGATCAGATAGCTAGATAACCAGATTCGATTCATCAACCTGTCAATTAGACAAGATGCTCGCACAGGTGTTGATCAGATTAAGCAAAATAAGCAGGCAAAACATTAACAGATACGTTCTGATTCTAAGATATGCTACCAAACAATTAAGCATGACCCAGCTCCGACGTAGGGAATCTACACCACGCTTAACATTCAAATAGCAATAAGGCATAACCAAAGCTTCCTTTAACTAATCAAGATGAACCTAGCTCCGACATAGGGAATCTAGACCAAACATGACAGTCAAAGATTCATCTAAGCGTATTACAAAGATCCAGCTCCGACGTAGGGAATCTACACCAATGCAATACTCAAAGAACAACCAGATTAAACCACAAAGCAGGATCGGACATAGAACGATGCTGTAAGATAAATATTGCTTAAATCGGACCAAGACCTGTGCTCAAAGCCGTTGAAGAAGTAGAATTGATTCACATGGCGTAGATCTAAACCAATCTAGCAACTTCAACAAACCGCAAAGACTACCTTTAGTAACCAAGATTACTCTAGCTCCGACGTAGGGAATCTAGACTAATCTTGATACCTAGCTCCGACGTAGGGAATCTAGGCTTAAAGTATAGTCCGATAAACGATAATCTGTTGAATAATCAATATTGATCTAGCTCCGACGTAGGGAATCTATATCAATCTTAATTATCCAGAGATAAATCGGTTGAACAGTATAAACGAGAAAGGGCGATGCGCCTCAATTCAAAGCCTATACTAGTTCGATAAATTGACTAACTTACTGGTAAGCCGGAGATCAGAACTGATGCAGCCCGTCCACCAATGAGCTTCGTCGGTAACTACTACTAGGGTTTTGGCGTGAAGCCGGGTTGTATTGATTGTGAGGATTATTCTTTACAATGGACGAGGGTTCATATTTATACCCCGGTCATGGAGAGTCCTGATCGGACCAGACTAACTAAATAAGGTAAACTAAGCTTAATATACAACGGGACTCTCAAACACCTTCTGAAAAGGAAATAATCCCCGAATCTGATATGCTTCTTTCTTAGCCGACGCGCCTTTCTTCTTGCACTCGTCATCGGGTCGGACTCCTGCTTCATCGGACCCTTCTTCAGCATCGGCTTCCTTCTCTGTCACTTTTGGTCTTGACCAGTCAACGGGCCCACTTTGCAGTCTCAACCTCACCACGTCATCATCTGACCCAATATGTCAGGTGCGAAAATCCGGTGTCAACACATGCCCCCCAATTTTGGAATAAAATATCATTTTGTTCCAAAATTCGTATCTGCCATCATAACTCCTCCACCGATTTTCGTGCCGAAACTTTCCATCCCTGCACTGCGCGACTCTTCGATCTTTCTCCCGGGCAATACCATCGCTGACAATGAACAGATATGGATCCCTACATTTACCTCACGGGTATCCATGCGTCTTCTGATCCAGGCGATACGACTTTTCAATGCAGCTCCTCAAAAGACGCCCCTCCTTTAATTACGGCAGCCCTGAATCAATGCCACATTTCCACGAGAATACTGTTCTTCATTTGGACGGTTTCCACGAGCGCCCCTTGGATTCCATTCCTCCTCTAACGCATCCACCGACTGCCGGCTATAAATACCCGCCTCAAGCCTTCTTCTTCCACCATCCCTTAGCCATGGCGCAGCTAATATTCATGGCAGAGCACAAACTCCTTCTATTTGATATAGGATCCGACTCCTTCCTCCTCCTCTGCTAGAAGAATTCTCGTGAGGTTCCTCCATTGGTTCACCAAAGGGAAGGTTTTTCAGAGGGGTGTAATAGAGTGCCCTTTACAGGCTTAGGGCGAGGCGTCCACCGGCGCGCTCTTCAAGGGACTGCATCCAGAGCGGATTTCTTCGACTCAAGGAAGAAGATATCTCCTCAAACTTGCGCTTCCTTTTGCCCTTCCCTTTTTAGTCCTGTTCTGGCAATGATGAACAAAGTACATCGGCGCCTACTAGATCCTTTTGTCTTCTGAAATCCTTCTGTATGAGAAATATATGAATATATATGCAATCCCTTTTCCAAACAGCCTGACCCATCATCGAACGGCTTGATGATAAATGTATTTTTCTCTGTTTGTATATAGCCCTTAAGGCGATGCATATCGCATCGGCTCTTATTTTGTTCTTGAGGCGATTTTCCATCGGCTTTCAAGCCTGACGCATAGCATCGGCTCTTATGAGTTTACCCAAATACTAGGGTAGTACTTCTTCAAATATTTCCCGTTTAATGCTTTAGGAAACATTTCTCCTTCAAGCGTTCGTAGAATATAAGCATTTCCAGGAACACATCGGACGACTTGATAAGGTCCCTCCCAGTTTGGTGACCACTTGCCGTACTTGGGATCTTTAGAACCAATTGGCAGAATAACCTTCCAGACAAGATCGCCCTCCTTGAACTCTTTCCCTTTAACTTTCTTATCATAATGCCTCGCACTCTAAGCTTATTAGCCTCAATATTTTCAAGAGCGCGCAGCCGACGAACAGCCAAGTCATCGGACTCACTATTCATGAGCTCCATGTATTCGCCGGCCTTCAATTTATCCTGAAGCTCGATACGTCTTGATCCAGTACGAATTTCCCATGGAAGAACGGCTTCATGTCCATAAACGAGTTCATACGGAGAAACTTTGATTGATCCATGACAAGCCATTCGATAGGCCCACAGAGCTTCAGGAAGCACAATATGCCATTTTCTTGGATACTCCTCAATCTTCCTATCAATCAACTTGATCAAACTTTTATTGGAGGCTTCAGCTTGACCATTGGCTTGTGCATAATATGGTGATGAATTAAGAAGCTTGATACCCATATCAGCAGCAAAATTTTTGAACTCGTCCGATGTAAACATCGTACCTTGATCTGTCGTGATCGTCTGTGGAATCCCAAATCGGTAAATAATATGTTCTCTAACGAATTCAATAACATTCTGTGTTTTCACCTCCCTTAAAGGAATAGCTTCAACCCACTTGGTGAAATAATCTGTTGCCGCCAATATGAATTTGTGCCCCTTACTCGAATGTGGAAAAATTTGGCCGATCAAGTCAATTCCCCATCCTCTAAACGGCCATGGTTTGATAACAGGGTTCATGGCCGACGCTGGAGCCCTTTGAATGTTTCCATATCTTTGACACTCTTGGCATCCTTTATAATATTCAAAACAGTCTTCTAGAATCGTCGGCCAATAATACCCATTCTTTCTTATCATCCATTTCATCTTGAACGCCGATTGATGAGCCCCGCAGACACCCTCATGAATTTCTCCCATCAAAACTTTGGCTTCTTTAGGTCCGATACATCTCAACAGAACTCCATCAATCGAGCGAAAATAAAGCACTCCTTCAACCAAGACATGTCTGATCGATTTATAGCGTATTTTTCTAGAAGTCTTGACAGAAGGATCCTTCAAATATTCAATGATTTCTTTCCTCCAATCCCCTTCTGGTATCTCCTGTACCATTACATCGGACGTAGGCCGATAGCCAGACGCCTTTTGCGCCAGCCGATTTGCTTCTTCATTATGATGTCTCGGAACATGCTCAAGAGTTACCAAAGCGAATTGACTAATCAAATCTCGGCACTTTTCAAAATAAGATAACAAAGCATCCATCTTGCAATCATATTTGCCGAGTAACTGATTAATAATCAGTAAAGAATCTCCAAATACCTCAACAAACCGAGCGCCGATATCTTTAAGAATCTGGAGACCTTTCATCAATGCTTCATATTCTGCCTGATTATTTGTGCATTTCTCAATTGGAAAAGCAAATTCAAACCTTGCCCCCCGAGGCGAAATAATAATCAGACCGATTCCGCAACCATCATTACAAGAAGAACCATCAAAGAACATAGTCCAAGGAACCGCATCAACCACATTGGCCTTTTCCATCGGACCAGATATATCAAGTTCCATAGTGCATTGCTTGCCAATATCAATGCTCGGTCCACAATGGTCAGCAACTAAATCAGCCATTATTTGCCCCTTCACCGCTTTGGCTGATTCATATCTGAGATCAAATTCTGTTAGAGCAAAAACCCATTTGCCAATTCTTCCTTTCATGATTGGCATTGATAGCATATACTTGATCACATCCTCTCTACAGATCACAGTACACTCGGCCGATAGCAAATAATGCCTTAATTTTGTACAAGAAAAATACAAACAAAGGCAAAGCTTCTCCACATATGAATACCGAGTTTCAGGATCTAGCAATCTTCGGCTTAAATAGAATATAACTCGTTCTTTCCCATCAACTTCTTGAATCAAGACAGAGCCGATTGCATGATCAAAGGCCGATAAATAAAGCTTGTACGGCCTACCCTTTTGTGGTGGAATTAGAACTGGCGGATATGCTAAATATTGCTTGATCTCATCTAATGCCTTTTGATGCTTAGGCTCCCAAACCAATTCTTCTTCATTTTTCAACTTCAGCAAAGGAGTAAACGCCTCCAATCGGACTGACAAATTTGATATAAACCTCCTCAGAAAATTAATCTTTCCAATCAAACTCTGTAATTCCTTCTTGTTCGTTGGAGGCTTCAATATCATCAATCGCCTTGCGGTTCCGATCATTCACCTCAATTCCTCTCTCATGTACCAAGAAACCGAGAAATTGGCCGGCCGATACGCCAAAAGCACATTTGAGCGGATTCATCTTCAATCCATGTTGTCTTGTACACTCCAGTGTTTCCTTCAAATCGGCCAAATGATCTCGATAACCTTTTGATTTGACTACCACATCATCAATGTAGATCTCGACTATCCTGCCGATCAACCTATGAAAAATATAATTCATAGCACGTTGATAAGTAGCACCGGCATTTTTCAAACCAAAAGTCATAACAACCCACTCATATAAACCGAGAGCACCTGGACATTGGAATGCGGTCTTGGGAATATCTTCTTCCGCCATAAAAATCTGATTATAACCAGCATTACCATCCAGGAAACTCATCACTTTATGGCCTGATGCTGCATCAACAAGCATATCGGCCACCAGCATCGGATACTCATCCTTCGGGGTTGCCTTGTTCAAGTTCCTATAATCAATGCAAACACGTAGCTTTCCATTCTTCTTATAAACAGGAACTATATTTGATACCCACTCAGCATATCGACATGGCCTGATAAACTTAGCTTCAAATAGCTTCGTTATTTCGGCCTTAATTGGTTCATGCATCTCAGTCTTGAACCTCCTTGGATACTGCTTGTGTGATCGATACCCTGGTTTAATAGGTAGCCGATGTTCAACAATATCACGGCTTAAACCTGGCATTTCATAATATTCCCAAGCAAAACAATCAGAATACTCTTTCAAAAGTTTTATTAACTCCTGTTTATACTCGGGATCCAATTTAGCACTGATATACGTCGGCCTTGGTCTATCACCAGATCCTATATCTATTTCTTCTAATTCATCGGCCGACGTAAATCCAAATCCTAATTTACCGAACTCACTTCGGTCTTCAAGATCTTCTATATAATCATCCATTTAAAACAATGTTTCAGAGCCGACTGCTTGGATCGGCTTTAGTCCTTGATCGGACACCTTGAGGAAGTTACCATCCCACACCTTTCCTGACAGGCATTCAACTCCTTCAAATTTCCAAATTGTTGACTCAGCTGTAGCAATGCTAACCGAATCATCAGCCGGGACAATCTCCACCTTATTGCCTTGCCATTGGATCAAACATTGGTGCATCGTGGATGGTATGCAGCAATTAGCATGGATCCAATCACGTCCGAGGAGCATGCTGTAGGAACCTTGGCCATCAATCACAAAAAAGGTAGTCGGCAATGTCTTGCTGCCGATGGTCAATTCGACATGAATTGCCCCCCGAGGCTCTGAAACGTTTCCGCCAAAGTCCTTGAGCGTCATATTTGTCTTGATCAAATCATCAATCCCTTTACCCAGCTTGCGGAATGTGGAATAGGGCATGAGATTGACAGCAGCTCCTCCATCAACCAGCATCTTGGTCATCGGCTTCCCATCAACGTATCCCTTGATGTACAGAGGCTTCAGGTGCCGATACCCATTTGCATTTGGCTTCTCAAAAACCGCCTTTTCTGAATCAAGAACCAAACATGCAGCGGCTTCTTCCAGTTCATAATCGACCTCATGGTCGTCTTGTTCATCAGGAGCAGCGAAATCGGACGGCAACATCAAAACCATATTTATTGCGGCCGATGTACTTGCTTTGTCATCATTGGCCATCTTGACGCGCCACTTCTTCTCCTTTGCCAATTCTTGCTCCTGAATTTGCTCGTTATAGCGCAAGCGTTGCACACGTCTCTTCTTGGACTTAGAAATCCCTGACGGGCACCACTGTCCAGGCCTCATTGGATGTTCTTCAGTCCGATTCTGAACTGAAGCTTTCTCTTCCATTTTTTCAGGGCCATGAGCATCATCCCGGCCTTCATTATTTTTGTGGCCATGAGTGTTAACCCGGCCTTCATCTCTTTGATGATGATCATCAATCCTGACGCCGATCCTTTCAAGAACTGACCGTCGACCTCTCTTGGAAGCTCTGTACTCTTCATACTGGAAGCTACATTCAGGACAATCTGCTTTCGATGGCAGTCTAAGCTTCTCATTCCAGCAGAACACGAAGAAAGGACACCCCCAATGATCATCATCCTGGTTGTATCGGTCGTAACCTTGACGTTCATCCGTATACCAATTGGACCTATAACCGTACTGCCGACGACTGTCAACTCTATCATCAAACCAGCGCCGGCCATCGGACCTGTCATCATACCGGCGTCGGTCATCGGACCACTCATCAAACCGGCGTCGGCCATCGGACCATTCATTATATCGGCGTCGGCCATCAAACTCTTCATCATGGCGCCTTGCTTGATATTCACGCCTCCGACGTCGTCGTTCCTCGCGTTCTTCCCACGCTCGGGCTGCTGCCTGTTGCCTCTTGTATTTGTTGATCAACATTTGGGAAGTCACACGCGGCCGATATCCACCAGGAGCATTAGATTCACGCCCAAATGCCTGATGATTCCTGCGTAGCTCTTCAACAGTAACTTGAACAGCAGGATCAACGGCACCAGAACTCTTGGCGTGGTCCGATGTAAGCACCTTGACCTTCCCCTTCTCATTAGCATCAACCATATTAACAGAAAAGGAGAAATCAGCAAAGTTATTGGGAAAGGGATGACCATCGATCTTCATGGCTTTCTTGCTGTCTTCAAACTTGATTTTGCCTGACTCAATAGCCAATTGGATCTCCCTTCTGAACACTTTGCATTCATTGGTCTCGTGAGATGTCGAGTTGTGCCATTTGCAATATTTACGTTTCTTCAACTCATCGGCCGATGGAATTGAGTGATTTGGAGAAAGCTGGATAAGCTTCTCACTGAGCAGCAAATCAAAATCTTATCGGCCTTTGTTATGTCGAAACCAAACTTCTCAGGATTCTGTTTGATCCACGGGAGCGACACTGGCTTCTTGGATTTAGTCCATTCAGCTATGTTAACATCAGCCTCTTCTTCAGTATCAGAGAGATAAGATACTTGTTTAGAAAACTTCATGCGCTTCATCTCCTGATATCGGACCTCATGAGCTGACACTTTCTGAACCAATTGCCCCAATGTCTCAAACTCCTGAGCAGAAAACTTTTCCTTAATCGGCGCGAGCAAACCTTGGAATGCAAGCTCGGCCAATTGCATGTCAGATAGCTTCAAACTATAGCATCGATTCCTAGTGTCACGGAACCGTTGAATGTACTCCTTGACGGTCTCATCATTCCTCTGCCTGATAGCAATCAAATCAGAGATCTTCATCTCATTGAGACCAGAAAAGAAGTATTTATGGAACTGCTTTTCCATATCGGACCACCCTGTGACTGATCCTGCTTGCAACGACGTAAACCAGGTAAACGCCGGCCCCGATAGTGACAGAGGGAAAAATCTTAGCCTGAGTCCCTCCTTAGAAGCAGCCTCACCACACTGAGCCAAGAATCGGCTCACATGTTCGATGGTGGTCATATCATCTTGCCCGGAGAATTTGGAAAAATCCGGCACTCTGTAACGTGGAGGAAGCGGCACTGCATCAAAGTAAGATGGGTACGGGTGCCGATACAACCTCGCTTCATCTTTAGGCTTCAAGCCGAATTGATTCTGGATCACCTCGGCTATCTTTTGTGACCAATCGGACTGTTGATTTCCATGTGGCATCCCATCAGCTATGTCCATCACATAGTTATTGTAATCTCCGACCATACGCTGATGTGAAGGAACCTCTGTACGTAGCCTTGCAGCTGCAGGTTGTTTCTCTTGTTCGCTCAGAGTCCTGGCATACTTTTCACCATGTGGGCCGACTATAGTTCCATCGGCCATCAACAGGAAACCGTTGGCCAGTTCAACAGGAGGTGATGGAGCAATCGGCATCTGTGGAGCAACGGTCATTGTATTATCTGCAGTCTCTTTTCCTCTTCCTGATCCTGATGCTCCTGCAGAATCTGCTATAAACACTGGACCCTTCAAGCAAATAGCATCGTCCACCGCCTTCTTGATGAGATTGTCCAAAGAATTCACCAAGGTGCCTGATTGGTTGATCAATGCATGATGAACAGCCTGGTGAATCATCTCTGTCATGTTGACTTGGTGCTCCCGAGCATCAGTTGTCTTCTTGATCAACTCTGGATCCGGGAGAGGACCTTTGAGTATAGGGCCTGAACGATTACGCCCAAACTGACCAAGGCAGAGCTTCTCAAACGCATCAATCTGGGCCTGAACTGCATCCAACTGAGCTTTGGACAGATCGGCCTTTGTAACGGGCATGGTCACCTCAGGCGTCTTGTTTCTGTCGTTCTTAGCCTTCTCAGCAGCTTCTTTTTCAGCAGCAAGTCTTGCTGCAGTTTCTTGTTCAGCATCAGACGACGACATTTTGGATTTTGTTTCTCGTGTCCCACTGGGTGTGCCAAAAATGTGTTGACGCGGAAAATCGGCGGACGTATCTCCCGCGTGCAGCACAAGAAGACCAGGGAGATCAGCTTCGCTCCAGTGCCAGTCTACACTCCAGTTCAGGTTCGCGGCGTGCCAGTCAATTTGACCTGAAATTGACAAGGGAATAAAACAGTTAAATTGCTCTATGATTGTGCCGGCTCTATTTCAGACGATGGAGTAACGTCGAATTTTAGCCAAGACCCAATCAGACACGCATCGGCCGATACCGATCGGACCTCAGAATCGGACCTCAATGATGACGTCAATCGGACCGAGTTATCGGACATCAATCAGACACCAAATCGGACTTCAGGATCGGACCAATCAGGATCGGACCTTGATTGATATAACAGACCAGCCTTTGAATAATGAAATAAAGCATAAAACAAGGCCAATATGTAAAATAATGGATCAGCTATGTCTTGAAACAAGATATCAAGTAATCACAGTATAAGCCGATACATTGTCCACCTTGTCTAGTTACCAGTTTGACTCGTCTTATCGGACCATCTAACCAACCGATCTGACTATAGCCTTTTTCAGAGAAATCTAGCTCCGACGTAGGGAATCTAGATTTCTCCAACTATGATCAGATCAGATAGCTAGATAACCAGATTCGATTCATCAACCTGTCAATTAGACAAGATGCTCGCACAAGTGTTGATCAGATTAAGCAAAATAAGCAGGCAAAACATTAACAGATACGTTCTGATTCTAAGATATGCTACCAAACAATTAAGCATGACCCAGCTCCGACGTAGGGAATCTACACCACGCTTAACATTCAAATAGCAATAAGGCATAACCAAAGCTTCCTTTAACTAATCAAGATGAACCTAGCTCCGACGTAGGAATCTAGACCAAACATGACAGTCAAAGATTAATCTAAGCGTATTACAAAGATCCAGCTCCGACGTAGGGAATCTACACCAATGCAATACTCAAAGAACAACCAGATTAAACCACAAAGCAGGATCGGACATAGAACGATGCTGTAAGATAAATATTGCTTAAATCGGACCAAGACCTGTGCTCAAAGCCGTTGAAGAAGTAGAATTGATTCACATGGCGTAGATCTAAACCAATCTAGCAACTCCAACAAACCGCAAAGACTACCTTTAGTAACCAAGATTACTCTAGCTCCGACGTAGGGAATCTAGACTAATCTTGATACCTAGCTCCGACGTAGGGAATCTAGGCTTAAAGTATAGTCCGATAAACGATAATCTGTTGAATAATCAATATTGATCTAGCTCCGACGTAGGGAATCTATATCAATCTTGATTATCCAGAGATAAATCGGTTGAACAGTATAAACGAGAAAGGGCGATGCGCCTCAATTCAAAGCCTATACTAGTTCGATAAATTGACTAACTTACTGGTAAGCCGGAGATCAGAACTGATGCAGCCCGTCCACCAATGAGCTTCGTCGGTAACTACTACTAAGGGTTTTGGCGTGAAGCCGGGTTGTATTGATTGTGAGAATAATTTTTACAATGGACGAGGGTTCATATTTATACCCTGGTCATGGAGAGTCCTGATCGGACCAGACTAACTAAATAAGGTAAACTAAGCTTAATATACAACGGGACTCTCAAACACCTTCTGAAAAGGAAATAATCCCCGAATCTGATATGCTTCTTCCTTAGCCGACGCGCCTTTCTTCTTGCACTCGTCATCGGGTCGGACTCCTGCTTCATCGGACCCTTCTTCAGCATCGGCTTCCTTCTCTGTCACTTTTGGTCTTGACCAGTCAACGGGCCCACTTTGCAGTCTCAACCTCACCACGTCATCATCTGACCCAATATGTCAGGTGCGAAAATCCGGTGTCAACAATCCCCAAGACAGACTGCCCAATGAAAGTTGGAGATTTCAGACCAATTTCTTTGTTCAATACTTCTATCAAATTGGCCAGCAACCTTCTAGCCAACAGACTTCAAAAGGTGCTTACTGTTGGTCTTTCTTAACATTTACATAATTCTGCAAGCGCACAGAAGTACGTTGTAGTATTTCACCTGGGAGTATTTGTTGACACCAGCGGTGGCAAACAGAAAGTCCGCAAGCGCACGGCTGTCGTAGTAGCTTTCACCTGTGAGTAAACCAGGTATCGAATCCACGGGGAACGTAAAAGGACTGTCTAATCACTAAAGCTGAACCGGATCGATCGAGTGTATATAAAGGCTGGGTAGAGAGGATAACTTAGCACTAAGGCTGATTATAGCGAAGGGAATTCTCCTATGCTTGCTTTGGGCACCGGGGGTATCCTAGACCTCTAGGAAATTGCCGGCCAACAGCTCTACGCCGTACCCGAACGTGGAGGAATACAAAGGACGGACAGGGCTGTCACCACCTGCCGCCTACCTCTTCTAATCCGTGGGGCTACGAGGCAAACGAGGGCAGATATACACCTAAGCACCACGCCTAAGATAATATCAGCTATCCTAACCTTGATTAGAGATTAGAATACTTTATGAATAAAGCAACAAACCCACAAGCACAATAGAGAACTCAGCTTTTCTATAACTCAGACTTGAATACTAGTTGAATCCTGGATACTTACTGAGTAGCTCGCATCCGTCGAGGTACAGGTGGAGGGTCGCCGACACGCCGGGACTCCTCCAGACTCTCCCTCACTCTCTCTCTATTTCTACTCTGGATATGAGAAGGGCTTCGCCTTGGATCTTCACTTCAGCTCGATGATGCTTAGCCCTGCCCCGAGTCTAGCTATTTATAGCTTGGAAAGGCGGTTTGGAGTCGGCGTGCAGCGGTTGAGTCAGTCTGGAAAGGGCCCAGATCGGCCCACATGGGGGGATCGGCCGACCGTAGGATTCACCGACGTAAATGATCCACGGCACAGATGGGATCCTGGAGGCGGTTCACAGTTGCAGGTGAAGGCGGTGGCGGTTTGGACGGGTGGCCAGGTCGGCCGACCTGGCTAGGTCGGCCGACCCAGCGCTGTGGCCCCTCGGCCCCACTCTGTCAAGGTCACTCTCCTGTGCGCCCCATGGTCGGTTCCCGGTGGGTAATGGCGAAGATATGTAAGTTAAGTCAGGGATGTGGGCCCATGAATCCATGTGCTTGCCACGTGGCCCAATCCCATCTCTTCACTTCCACCGACTTGATCTCAACGTTTCTGATCACTCCCAAGTGTGCTTCTTTTGATGGGCTGAGGATGGACCTCACTGGGCTTAGTCCCAAGTCGGCCGACCAAGGTAGTTCGGGCGACCTGGCCTTGAGCCCACTTTAGTCCTTCTTTTGCCACTTTAGTCCTGTAAGCACATATGCACCAAAACTTGTGGAATTCATTAGTAAATCACCCTATGTCTATTTGTTTTATCATTCTTTTATATCATTGTTGGCAATAATAATTTGTCATTAAGAACTGCCAACAAGCTCCCCCACACTTATCCTTTACTCGTCCTCGAGTAAAGTCTAAGCTTCATCATGAAAATCATAAACAGGCATATAGGTTATTTCCCAAACATTTAGGCTGAGTGGAGTTATATGAGTGGCAAACATGTCTTCTTGAGTTATTGCAGGAAGGAACAGCCTTTTCTATGACATGATACATTTTACTCTCAAGTACTTGGGTTTTCAAAATTTTGCAAAAGAAAACCAATGCCTTGCTCCTCAACGAGTTTCTCTCTGGATATTCATGGTGATTGGACAACACCAATACTCTCCAAAATAGAACTTTATATGTGGAGCTCTCAAGATACATACCTTATTTCACTTGTGTTGTCATCCCAAGGATTGGATCCAAATCAGAGACAAGTCATGTAATCAAGTCAAGATGTGCAACTGTGTGATATGAGGTGGTCATGTAGTGGTACTCCCTTTTTCTCTTGACCTTTCTTCCTCTTTTCTTTTTGGATATGGGCTATTGCACTTTCTTTCTCTCTCTTTTTTTTTCTTCTACTCAATGCTTTTTAGCATGAGTCTTTATTATTTTGTTTTCTATGCACATAGCCCATATCTTCTTTTCATCTTAATTTTGGGAAGAAGGTCATTTCAGGAGTATTTATTTCATGAACATGAGACAAAGGCATGTTTTGCTTCACCCTCAGTGTAAGGGTTTAGCTTTTTATGGTGGAGTGTACGGGATCTTGACTTTAAAAATATGAAATATCTCTAATAAGGGTCACAAGACTTGGAATAACTCAAAGCTCAAAGGTAATGCTTGATTATATTTGTAAGTGGTTGTCTCTCAAACCCATGAGGAGCATAGCAAGGTTAAAAGTTTTAAAGCCTTTTTATAAATTCCAAGTACTCGAATAGCAAAGGCATCTTTCATATTAAAGCCATATCTCAAAATGCAATAACCTAGATGACATGAGTTCCTATAAACATGAGGATTTCCACAAGCTAAAAGGTACAGGGAATAAAATATATGTAAGTTAATGATATTTTCCATGTGATAGGGAGATGCAAAAGGGTTAATTTTATTAGGTTTTGAATTCCATGATCAGGTTCTACAAAGATTCAACTGAAACAGAGTTTAGGATGATCAAACCAGCATGCAGGAAGAAGCAGAGGTCAGGTGGGACCCAGGCCAGGTCGGCCGACCATATGGGGTCGGGCGATCTGGTGGTGATCTCCTTGGTTTAGATCTTTCGCATGCCGTTCTGTTGCTTTTTGATATGCTCTATTTCGCGTTGGATCACTCTGTTTCCCGTTGCGAGTCTCCCTCACACTTGTACCTTTTATTCAAAACAAGTGGAAACACAAGACACAATCCTAATACACTAAACAATTTATTTTATTCATGAACTTAGAGGCACATTACATGATAATAAGAAATAAAATAAATGAATGAAAGGGAAACTAATGTGCCTATCCTAATCCAAAGCCTAGGGTGCCTAGGGTGCATTATAGAGATTTTCATCCCCTGCGGCTTTGGCATAGCGCTTAAGCTTCACGGCTGTTGATCTACGCAGCATATCAAAGTCGTCTTGAAGATTAATGCGCTCAAATCGCTCTTCAGTGAACCTCTTCTCCAACTTTGCATAGTCACGACCGAGTTGATTAATCAACTCCAGCAACTCTGTGTTGGAGGGAGCCATGGGGGCCTTCTCATCATCACTTTCATAATGGCCCCCAGGCCTGCGAATTGGAGGAGGCTTGATGTGCCTCTTGATCTTGCCGGCGGGTGAAGACTCCACCGAATCCTCCAACTCCTTCCTCTCCTCAGGTGTGAGGGGAGGGAACAGCCCCTTACCATAGCCACCTCCGGGTTTCTTTTCTCCAAAGACCCGGAACCGTGGCTCAGGTGGGCTAGCAGGAGAGTAGATGGACACATCGGACATATAGTGATACGCCACGACGTCCTCCCACTTGTTCCTGACCACTTCCTTCAACTTCTCCCCTGGTTGAAGCTTGGGGAGTCCATCCCCCTTGATTGGAATGGCCGCCGGCGTCTTCTTCGGAGTGATTTGCCCCGTTGTCGGCCTTCTGTACAGGCTTGATGCCGGTGCATCACGCCTCTGGGTCCTCCTCGGAGACTGAGACCGCGCCGCCGAGCGAGACACCGAGGGGCCACCAGGTCCGGTCGGCCAACCAAGGCCGTCGGCCGACCCCCTGGTGCGGCCTCTCGCGTCCTCCTCTGGCGGGAGGCTGGCCAGTGGGGAGACAACCACGGCCATGGCCTGCTCCAGGTTGATGGGCACCAATTGATTGGCCGGAGTGGGCTCTCCATCCAGATCGAAGGTCGATCGGGATTTGGGGTGGCTCTTTCCGGCCATTGTTGGGGTTTTGGAAGGTGTGACTTGGTAATTTTAGAATGTGGGTGAGGAAGAACTCAGATGAGAGGGAAGAAGAGGATGGGTGAAAATTTAAAGAAAGATTAACCCTCTTCTCGGATCCATCAGAGGATGAATCGCTCATCCACCGCGGAACGGCTTCAGAGACGTTGGAGTGGGATGTTGGCAAAGGATAGGGCCGATCGGGCTCAGTGGTGCGTCGGCCGACCTGGTGGGGTCGGGCGACCTGGCCTTGAGCCCGGTCGCCTTCTCCTTTTCTGTGCACTACGTGACAGGTCCATTATACCCCAAAGTGTGTGCATATAAGTTTTAGGGGTTAAGGACATAGCGTAAGGTGAAATTATAAATGGGAATTATCCATGACCAAATTGATCACATCAAATTCCTCATCTACTTTATCAGGCTCAAGAAAAACTTTTAAATGTTGACCATTTACCTTGAAGAGGTTACCTTCATCATCTTGGAGTGTGATTGCCCCATGCGACGAAGTCTCCACCACAATGAATGGTCCTTCCCATTTGCTCTGAAGTTTTCCATGCCCAAAGAGCTTCACCCTGGAATTAAAGAGTAATACCTTATCCCTGGGGTGGAACTCCTTCACCTTGATCCTCTTGTCGTGCCATCTCTTGGTTCTGTCCTTGTAGATTCTGGCACTGTGGTACGCTTGGTCTCTCCACTCTTCCAACTCTGATAGTTGCATTCTCCTCATCTGCTAGGCTGCTGGCAAATCCATGTTCCACTTTCTTTTGGCCCAGTGCGCCCAATGCTCTAGCTCAACTGGTAGATGGCAAGTCTTGCCGTAAACCAGTTGATATGGGGACATTCCGATTGGCGTTTTGTATGCCGTTCAGTAACCCCATAGAGCATCTGGTAGCTTGCTCTTCCATCCTTTTCCCATTTCTGTCATGGTCTTCTGCAGAATGTTCTTGATCTGCTTGTTCGATGTTTCTGCTGGACCGCTTGTCTGGGGGTGGTAAGGTGTAGCTATGTTGTGATTTGCCCCCAGTTCTGCCAGAAACTTCTGGAAGGTCTTGTCAATGAAATGTGACCCTCCATCATTGATCACCATCCTGGGGGTTCCAAAACGTGGAAAGATGATCTCATGGAACATCTTTCGCGCGTGTTTGGAGTCAGCGGCTCGACATGGCATTGCTTCAACCCACTTCGAGACGTAGTCCACTACCACCAGGATGTACTCACTGTCATAGGACTTGACAAAGGGTCCCATGAAATCAATGCCCCACACATCAAACAACTCTACTTGTAAGTTGTTTGTGAGTGGCATTGCATCTCTTGCAGTGATCCCTCCATGTTTCTGGCACTGGTGGCATCGTCGAATAAATTCCTTTGTATCCTCATATATTGTGGGCCAGTAGAATCCACTCTGCCAGATCTTCGACCTTGTCCTGAATGTCCCGTAGTGACCTCCATATGGGGCTGCATGGCACTGCTCAAGGATCTTTCTTGCTTCATTTGTTGGTACACATCGCCTGAGCATGCCATCTGAACATACCCTGTACAGGTATGGTTCATCCCCCTTTAGTAGGGTGTCGTCGCGTAGGAAGTCATTTATCGATAGATCCTGCATGTCAGTAAACTGCATACGCGACAAATGATCTGCTACTGAATTCTCTACTCCCTTTTTTTCTTTAATTTCCAAATCAAATTCTTGGAGTAAGAAAATCTAGCGGATAAGGCGTGGTTTAGCATCTTTCTTAGTAAGCAGATATTTCAAGGCAGTGTGATCGGTGTAGAAAATCATCTTAGCTCCTACCAAGTAAGATCTAAACTTGTCTATAGCAAAAACTACGGCCAGGAGCTCTTTTTCAGTGGTAGCATAGTTAAGCTGAGCTCCTGTCAAAGTTTTACTAGCATACAAGATAGCATGATGGTTTTTATTTTTGGTTTGCCCAAGGACAGCACCAACAGCATAATCACTAGCATCACACATGATCTCGAAAGGTAGCATCCAGTCAGGGGGTTGAATGACTGGCGCTGAGATGAGAGCGTTCTTTAAAATGGTGAAAGCATGCAAACACTCATCATCAAAATCGAAGGGTACATCCTTGGCTAAGAGGCTAGTAAGGGGCCTGGCTATCTGAGAGAAATCTCTAATGAAACGCCGGTAAAACCCCGCATGACCTAGGAAGCTACGGATTCCCTTGACATTGGTAGGAGGTGGAAGTTTCTCTATGACTTCAATTTTCGCTCTATCCACCTCTATCCCTCTTTCGGACACCAAGTGTCTTAACACTATACCCTCTCGGACCATGAAATGGCACTTTTCCCAGTTTAGCACCAGGTCCTTGTCTCGGCACCTTTGTAGTACCTTGTCTAGGTTCTGCAGACAATGGTCAAAAGTTTTTCCATAGACTGAAAAATCGTCCATGAAAACTTTCATGATCTCTTCTATCATGTCTGAGAAAATAGACATCATGCACCTTTGGAACGATGCTGGCGCATTGTATAACCCGAATGACATCCTGCGGTATGCATATGTTCCATAAGGACAAGTGAAGGTGGTCTTTTCTTGATCATCGGGGTGGATGGGGATCTGATGATAGCCGGAATACCCATCAAGAAAATAGAAGAAGGAATGGTTCGCAAGTCTCTCCAACATCTCATCGATGAAGGGGAGCGGGAAGTGATCCTTCTTTGTCGCCTTGTTGAGTCGGCGGTAGTCAATGCACATCCGCCACCCAGTAACGGTACGCTGAGGAATCAGCTCGTTTTTCTCGTTACTTACGACGGTCATACCTCCCTTCTTGGGTACTACTTGGACAGGGCTGACCCATTCACTATGAGGGACGGGATAGATGATCCCGGCGTGCAAAAGTATTAAAACTTCCTTCTTCACGACTTCCCTCATCACATTGTTTAGCCTACGCTGAGGCTCCCTAGAAGGTGTAGAAGCTGGATCTATGAGAATGCGATGGGTACAGAGCGCGGGGCTTACTCCCTTCAAGTCCTTGAGGGAGTACCCGAACGCCGAGCGGTGTTTCTCGAGCACCTTTACGAGTCTATCACTCTCGTCCTGCGAAAGCTTGTCACTAATGATGACAGGGGCATCCCTGTCCTTATTTAGAAAGACATAGCGAAGGCCAGCGGGCAAGGGATTTAGCTCTATGTGTGTCTTAGGTGGCTCCTCAGTTTCAAGCGACTCAGAAGCGTCATCCTCTTCCTCTATAAAGTCGTGAACATGCTCTTCGAGGAATGACTCAAATGGGTCACTAGGCTGTAAGGATTTCACTTCCTCAGCTGGGTTAGGCTCTACCAAAGGTTCGACTATGGAATTCTTGACCCTGGCTAACGGTATAGTGAAAAGATTTCTTCCTACTTTGGCTAGGAGTTTTCCTTCCGAGGTTACATCCTGAAAGAGGCCCTTGATAGGGTGTCCTACCATGAGGTCGAAATCCGATGTCTCAAAGATGTAAAAGTCCAGAGCTATTTCAATCCCGTGGTGAAAGAGGAGAAAATCTCGTACTAAATCGAGACTCTCGAGAATTCGGCATGAGGGTGTTCTAAGAAGTTTTGATGTTGGGGCTAGCATTTTACGACGTCCAAGGATATACGCGAAAGAGCTGGACATGATGTTTGCCCCAACAGTCGGGTTGTACAGGATGCCTACAGCCACCTTGCTTACAAAACCTAGAATGATCTGCGAAGGTGAGTCAATCCGAATGACTTCGGAAGAAGACGCAGACTCGTTTGACCATTCCGTGTTTAGGATGGAAATAAGCTCCCTCACAGTTTCGTCTAGGACTTCTGTCTCCATATAAATAGAGGGGGTCTCTACCGTAGGCTTTTTCTGTGTTGTATAGTTCGAGGTATTCCCGAAGTCTTCAAAAAGATCTTCCTCGAACTCAAAGGGTAATCTGAGAGGTTGAGTTTCCTCTTCCTCAACGGATGGGGTCTCAGGAGCTGGACTGGGCAAGTCTATGGGTTCTACCTGGGAGTGTTCTTGCTCAGTTTCAGTCGCGTCAGCAGGACAGTTTTTCCGGATGGCTGCTAGGACTTCTTTTGCTCTAGCCGGGGTTATGTGTAGGAATGAGCCTCCGGCTGCTATGTCTATGTACCGGGCATCTTCACTATTCAACCCAAACCGGAAATGCTGCATGAGCATGTAATCTGGGAAGCCTAGATCGTTCCGGTTAGACATGAGTCCTGGAACCGGTCCCATGCTTTGGCGACCATTTCCTTCTCTCGTTGTTGGAAGTTAATGATCTCCTTTCGAAGTGCACAGATCCGGTGAACGGGGAAGTATTCAAGACAAAACTTGTCCCGTAACTTTTCCCACTCACCATTCGTTAGCCCAACGGTATGGTCATACCACTTCCGTGCTCTCTCTTTGAGAGAGAACAGGAAGAGCTTCCATCGAATCATTGCCTGCGTCATGCCTGATATGACCAGACACGAACAGAGCAACTCGAATTCATGTAAGTGACGGTACGGGTTTTCACCATCACTTCCAGAGAAGGATATGTCCTGGACCATAGCTGTGAAGGCAGGGCGAAGTTCATAGCTATCGGTTAAAATAGGATTTGACGAGAGGTGCGGCTCCAATAATTCACCCTTTGGAGCAGAGAACTCATGAATTTGGGTGGAATTCATGGTTGAAAACAAAAACAAAAGAAATATAAAATAAAAGATATACGGGCAACCCTAGATCTTAGACAACAGCTAGCGTTCCCCGGCAACGGCGCCAGAAAGCTTGTTGACACCAGCGGTGGCAAACAGAAAGTCCATAAGCGCATGACTGTCATAGTAGCTTTCACCCGTGAGTAAACCAGGTATCGAATCCACGGGGAACGTAAAAGGACTGTCTAATCACTAAAGCTGAACCGGATCGATCGAGTGTATATAAAGGCTGGGTAGAGAGGATAACTTAGCACTAAGGCTGATTATAGCGAAGGGAATTCTCCTATGCTTGCTTTGGGCACCGGGGTATCCTAGACCTCTAGGAAATTATCGGCCAACAGCTCTACGCCGTACCCGAACGTGGAGGATTACAAAGGACGGACAGGGCTGTCACCACCTGCCGCCTACCTCTTCTAATCTGTGGGGCTACAAGGCAAACGAGGGCAGATATACACCTAAGCACCACGCCTAAGATAATATCAGCTATCCTAACCTTGATCAGAGATTAGAATACTTTATAAATAAAGCAACGAACCCACAAGCACAATAGAGAACTCAGCTTTTCTATAACTCAGACTTAAGTACTAGTTGAATCCCGGATACTTACTGAGTAGTTCGCATCCATCGAGGTACAGGTGGAGGGTCGCCGACACGCCGGGACTCCTGCAGACTCTCCCTCACTCTCTCCCTATTTCTACTCTGGATATGAGAAGGGCTTCACCTTGGATCTTCACTTCAGCTCGATGATGCTTAGCCCTGCCCCGAGTCCAGCTATTTATAGTTTGGAGAGGCGGTTTGGAGTCGGTGTGCAGCGGTTGAGTCAGTCTGGAGGTGGGCCCAGATCGGCCGACATGGGGGGATCGGCCGACCGTAGGATTCACCGATGTAAATGATCCACAGCACAGATGGGATCCTAGAGGCGGTTGACAGTTGCTGGTGAAGGCGGTGGCGGTTTGGACGGGTGGCCAGGTCGGCCGACCTGGCTAGGTCGGCCGACCCAGGGCTGTGGCCCCTCGGCCCCACTCTGTCAAGGTCACTCTCCTGTGGGCCCCATGGTCGGTTCCCGGTGGGTAATGGCGAAGATATGTAAGTTATGTTACGGATGTGGGCCCATGAATCTATGTGCTTGCCACGTGGCCCAATCCCATCTCTTCACTTCCACCGACTTGATCTCAACGTTTCTGATCACTCCCAAGTGTGCTTCTTTTGATGGGCTGAGGATGGACCTCACTGGGTTTAGTCCCAGGTCGGCCGACCAAGGTAGGTCGGGCGACCTGGCCTTGAGCCCACTTTTGTCCTTCTTTTGTCACTTTAGTCCTGTAAGCACATATGCACCAAAACTTGTGGAATTCATTAGTAAATCACCCTATGCCTATTTGTTTTATCATTCTTTTATATCATTGTTGGCAATAATAATTTGTCATTAAGAACCGCCAACAGTATTCCAGAGTATCATTATTTCTTTATCCGCAGGGAAAGCGTTTAATTAAAGAGAGGTGTCATCCAATGTATTTACTTACAACATCATTAATCTACCGAAGTCTAAGCAGGCGTAAAGGATATAACATTGTGGGGATAGAGTGACACACATAAGTTCATTGCTCATCATTAAGTAAGTCTTAGTTAGTGAATAGAACATTAGTAAAGATCATAAAGGGATTCATGAACATCATACAAATGGGACTTGGATATACAATCTTATCCTATACAAGCTCATACAAGAGACATACGTTAGAGGACATATCGAGGTGTCCAGCGGTTCCCTCATCAAGGGACGACAGGCGGACTTCTTATCATAAAGGCCTAATATCATCTCCCGAACATGGAGGATTACAAAGGACGGACAGGGCTGTCACCACGTGCCGCCTACCTCTACTCATCCGTGGGGTAGCGATACCCTTAATGGTATTTCTTATATCAAACACCATGCTTGCATAAAGAAATACAACCCTATCTATCATGTTAATAGACAGAGCAACCATAAGGCATATTGAGCCAATGTCATAGCACACGTCAGCTTGAATAAGGTGCAAGACATAAGGAGTATAAGCTAAGTAAGTAGAGTAAAATTGAGAAATACAACATGAGTATGAAGATAATTCCATTAAGATCAAAGTCTTACAAGTAAGGAAAGAGATACAAAAGCTGAAATCTAGAGCTTACCAAGACTCCTCTGAAAGCCCTTCAGAAGATCAACTACTAGAACTATCACTACTAAGACTAAAACTAAGCTTGTAGCAAAGGAGAGCTCTTCTTCTGGTGTGTTAAATGTGGAGGCCCTTGCAGGTATTTATAGCATCCATAGACGGTGTAAAGCTAGTCACGGTTGAGGCTGTTTGGCCGTGGGCCCAGGTCGGCCGGGGTAAGGCGTCAGCCGACCCTTGGATGCACCGCCTCAAGGCGTGAACGTCCCAGATGTAATCCCAAGGTCGGTAACGAGGCACCAGTCAAAGGAGGACCGAGTTGGCCGCGCGGGGAGGTCGGTCGACCTAGGTGGTTCGGGTGACCCAGCTCCACCTTTCTCTGGGAGACTGCCTGGTGGGTCCTGAGATCGGTTCCAGGTGGGTGCCGTTGGTTTGGGTGCTCGAAGCCTCGGTTGTGGGCCCTTCAATCCATGTGATGATGTTGAGGCCAAATCTTGTCCATTGCTTTCAACCGTCATTGAGTCAACGTCTATGATGATCCAATATTGTGCTTCTTTGCCTGCAGGGAAGATGGGCTCGAGTGGGTGCCAGGCCAGGTTCCCCGACCTATCCAGGTCGGCCGACCTGGGCCTGGGCCCAATCTCCTTCATCTTTTGCTCCCATGTCCCTGTACTCAAATATATTCCATATATGCATGCTACAATATTATTTGAGTATAAATGCCTAAGTTATGCTTATCCTTTATTCATTTTCTGAGGCTATTGACGGTCAGATGTTCTATTATAAGGACCGTCAACAACTCGCCCAAGCTTAGCCCTTTGCTCGTCCCGAGCAAAGACTAGAACTTTAGGCTCAGTGGATCAGGAGTTGCTTCCTCATTACTTCCCAAAAGTACCAGTGGTTCAGCAAGACATTCTACCAAGAATTGAATAAGCTGGTGAAAAAATAAATTTCCCTCATTACCTTGGCCTTTATGGGGCTTGTAGCTTCTCCTTGTCTTGGGCGGTGTATAGCTAGAATGACTTAGATCAAGCACCTTGCTTTCTACCTTGCTTAACTATCAAACCAGAGGTTTTGGAGATTTTCAAGAAAAATAGAGTTCCTTGGGTGACACTCTCAAATCACTCTAGGTGTATTCCTTATCAAGATCCTATCTCAACTCTCATTTAACTCGTTGAAGTGGAGTTTGTGCTAGGAGAGTTTGTAGCTTACTTGCAGTGCACATATTGTAAGGTCAAAACTCGGATTCAAAGAGAATTAAATCATACATTCAAATCAAGATGTGAATAAGTATGGATGGCATGTAAATGGGAGCTCTTTTTTTTATATGTTCCTCTTCCCTTATAAGAGTTGCTTTGGAGACATGGCCATTATTTTTCATGAGCCTTTATGTGCTCATCTCTCTCTTCTTTTTTTTCATTGGCCCCATGTCTCTTTTTGCAATAATGTTTTGGGAAGAGTACCATACTTTCTTTTGTGAAGAGTACCATTATTTGGTGAATGGATGGATAACATGCTCACTTCCAAAATAGAAGTATAGCATTTATATATGGTGGCATGTGCGTGATCTTGATTTTAAAAGCATGAAGTAAATCTCCTAAGAATCAATGATCTTGACAAAACTCAATGCAACAACAAGCAACTTTTGTAGGGGTTCAAGTAATGTGGGCTTTGGTAGGAATTTGAATCACCATAAGGAATCCTTATTTTACTCTTTTAAAGAAAAACTCCAGAAGTCAAGTCTTACTTGGTATGAACTTAAAATAACTAAGATCTTATCATATCACAGCTAACAACAACCTAGACTAGAGCTTGCATATGCTACCCATAGATTGACTAGATAATAGGAAAAGGTCATGCTTAAACCAGCAAACTCAAAACTCGAGAGAATAGCATGTTGAAACATAGGTATAAGAGAGAAATAAGAGCAACTATTCATCATATCTAGATTAAAGATTTAGCAAAAACTTATGACATTTAGGGACTAGCCTAAATAGCTCTCATTTACTAACTTTATTAAGAAAGAAAAAACTTTATTTATAGAAACTTACCTGAACTTACCTGATGGGGGGTCCTCCTCCAAGCTATTTTGTTGATACCGATGAACCTGTCGGCGCAAGACTCGTGTTTTACGTCGTCGAGTGATGACGTCTCCTTGGTTGGATCAGCTTGATGATGCAACATCTGCTCCTGGAGATGAGGAAACAGATGATTTTACCCCCCATACCTGTTTTACCTTCTTTTGGTGGTGAACAGCTTGGTCTGGTGTCTTCGTTGCCTGTGCTTTCGCACCTCGCGTAGGCTTCTTGCTTTTCATGTGACACATCTTTGGGATTTCATTTTCCCAAAACTTCTCCATAAACTTTGCCAAGCTATCCTTCTCTGGTGGTGTGACCTCCACCTCCTTGATGTTTTGACTATTTCTCCCATATTTGATTTTAATCATAGAGCATTGCTCCACTTTTGTCCTAAAATCAAACTTCTCCTTCTTCCCATTAATGTGGAGCTGGATTTCCCCAGAACCCATATTAATGTGAGCATCTACAGTGCTCAAGAAGGGTCGCCCCAGGATGAGTGATGAGTCGTTGCTGATGTCCATGTCCAGGATCACGAAGTCGACAGGGATGAAGCAATCCCGGAAGCGAACCAGGATGTCCTCTGCTATCCCCTCCCGGGTAGCGGACCGTAGAGTCAGCTAACTGTAGTCTCATGGGAGCAGGGGACAAGGTAGTATAATTAAGATGGTTAAAGACTACCTTTGGCATGACGCTGACACTTGCCCCAAGATCACAGAGGGCGTGCTCGAAGCGCTGGGTCTCGATAGTGCATGTGATGGTAGGACACCCAGTGTCCTTCTTCTTCTCTGGGATTTTGTTTAAGATGGCTGCACTGCACTCCTCTGTTAGCTTTACGACCCCTGTACTTGGGAGTGAACATTTGTTGTTCAATATGTCCTTCAAGTACTTTGCGTAGGTTGGCACCTGCATAGCATCCAACAGTAGCACATGTATGTTTAGCTTTTGAATCATCTCTATGAACCTGGCAAATTGTTCGTCCGCCGATGGCTTCTTCTAGCGTTGAGGGAACGGCAGGACGCTGGAGTCGTAGAACTCATACGGCGCGGTTCTCCCTCCTGGTGCTAATTCCTCTTCTGACTCGTCCTCCTCTGCTGGCATTTCCTTCCTAGTTTCTGTGGCTATCCTTGCAGGGCTAGCTGGGACTGGATCCTGAGTAGCCTTGCCGCTCTCGTGGAAATAACCTTTACTTTCTCAAAGGAAGAAATCAGTTGCCTAGGGATTCTTCCCTTGTCACCAAAAGGAACGGCAGTGGCTAACTGAGAAAGTTGGGTTTCTAGCAATTTATTAAAGCTCAGCTGGCTCTGGAAAGTGGAGGACAAACTCTCAATCTTAGAGTTTATGCCCTCCAGAGCATTGTTATTTGCAGCAAGCCTCTTGGAAATAGATTCATTGATCTTGGCCTGACCAAGGACCAGATCTTTAAGAGAGGGTTGGTTCAAGAAAGAGTTATTGGTGTTACCTCCCTGATAGAACGGGCGTTGCTGGTTCCAATTTCCTTGCGGCCGGTACCCGTTGTTGCCGTTGATGAACTGTACCTCCTCTTGTATCTCGGGGCAATCATTCCCCGAGTGGCCAGTTTTTCCATAGACTTCACACGTCATGTGTGAATCTAGCAGCACTTCGCTGTTGTCGGCCCCATCCTTAGTGCGGTCGTCAAGGCACTTCATGATTAGGTCCATTTGGGTGGCTAGCATGTCCACCTCCTTTACCGTGTGCATGCCGCGCTTACGCCGGCGTTCGTCGTTGCAAGCTTGATTGGACACCATCTTTTTCATGAGCAGCTTGGTGGCGGCCACAGTCAAGAAGAGGAATGCCCCTCTAGCCGCAGCATCCATATGTTCACAGGCTGTATGTGAAAGCCCATGGTAAAAGTTCTGGAGTAGAAGCCACTCTTCCATGCCGTGGTGAGGGCATGCCAGGACATAGTCCTGGAAACGATCTCACGCCTCCGACATTGTTTCTCCGGATCCTTGCTGGAAACTGGAGATTCTTCCCCTAAGGGCATTGGTTTTGCCAATGGGGAAGAACTTGGCAAGGAACGTGTTGGAGCACTTGGTCCATGTGTTCACCGCTTCGCAGCTGGAGTAGAACCACTGTTTGGCCCTTCCCAGCAACGAGAATGGAAACAGACGGAGCTTGATCGCCTCTTGATCAACTCCCCGAATGGTGATGGTGCTGCACACCTCCAGGTAGTGCTGCAGATGATCACTAGCATCTTTGTTGGCCTTCCCACAGAAGGGACTGGCCTGCACCATGTTGATGAGTGGGGCCTTGAGCTCAAATGCGTGATCACCCACAGCCACTTCTGGGCCCATTGGAGTGTAGGCAGCGTAAGCGGCCGAGTAGTCACGGATCGTCCTCTCGGCCATGCTTCTTCCGGTTGTGGTGCTTCAAGAACGGGTTGTGCTCCCTGAGCGGATGGCTCTCCGATGACTGGTATGGTCTCTGACAAGAACACCTGAGTGATCATGACACGAGTGCGTACCCTCCTTCCGATGGTGTTTGGGTTCTCGACGTATTTGGATGGCAATTGGAAACCAGTAATACACTTCCCTGTTTCACGATACAGAGAAACAGAGCAAAAGGGTAAACCTGCTAGAGTACTGGTGATTAATTTTGTTGTATTAAATACATGGATGATGAAAATTCTTTAACCATTGCTTTCCCCAGCAACAGCGCCAGAAATGCTTGTTGGTATTTCTTAACGTTTACATAATTCTACAAGGGCACAGAAGTACGTTGTAGCATTTCACCCAGGAGTATTCTAGAGTATTGTTATTTGTTTATCCACAGGGAAAGCGTTTAGTTAAAGAGAGGTGTCATCCAATATATTTACTTACAACATCATTAATCTAGCATAGTCTAAGCAGGGGTAAAGGATATAACGTTGTGGGGGATAGAGTTACACAAAGAAGTTCATTGCTCATCATTAAGTAAGTCTTAGTTAGTGAATAGAACATTAGTAAAGATCATAAAGGGATTCATGAACATCATACAAATGGGACTTGGATATACAATCTTATCCTATACAAGCTCATACTAGGGACATATGTTAGAGGACATATCGAGGTGTCCAGTGGTTCCCTCATCAAGGGATGACAGGAGGACTCACTACAAAACATCTTCACATGTTGAGACACTATTTTAGTTTTGTAGAGACATTTTACATTGTCCTTATAGATTCATAGAGTCATTTCCCAATATGTCATAGAGGTGCCACTACGAACACTGTCTCTTGAATAAAGACACATTTTTGTAAGTGTCCCTATATATTTATTAAGACAACTTGTAATGGCACAATATTATGTCTCTACCTTCTATAAGACTAGAAATATATTGCAAAAATATGGTAATTTTCGAGTGGCAGGTCTTTGAACTCAAGACCTCATACTACATTTCATAATACTCCTCCCACTAGCCAACTCAACCTCACAAATTGTTGCACATTTGCTTAGTCTAATTCTTATGAGTATGTCCCAATAGTCTAAATAGTGTCTCAAGATACTAAAGTGAATGTATCAAACTATGCCTTTATGGGGGTAAGGTCAATTTTTAAGTGTCTCAAATATGTCCCTAATATTATATTTTGGCATTTTATAAAAATGACTTAAGAAAATGTCTCTATGGTTGAAAATGCCTCAAGTAGTGTCTCAACACATATGACACTTTCTAAAATGCCATAAGAAGTGTCTCTGTAATACGTTAAGACATATTGATAAGGACATATTATAAAATATCTATACAGAAGTGTCTCTACTTGAGGTTTATATTGTAGTGACTTCTTATCATAAAGGCCTAATATCATCTCCCGAACGTGGAGGATTACAAAGGACGGACAGGGCTGTCACCATCTGCCGCCTACCTCTACTAATCCGTGGGGTAGTGATACCGTCAATGGTATTTCTTATATCAAACACCATGCTTGCATAAAGAAATACAACCCTATCTATCACGTTAATAAACAGAGCAACCATAAGGCACATTGAGCCAATGTCATAGCATATGTCAGCTTGAATAAGGTGCAAGACATAAGGAGTATATGCTAAGTAAGTAGAGTAAAGTTGAGGCATACAACATAAGTATGAAGATAATTACATTAAGATCAAAGTCTTACAAGTAAGGAAAGAGATATAAAAGCTGAACTCTAGAGCTTACCAAGACTCCTCCGGAAGCCCTTCAGAAGATCAACTACTAGAACTATCACTACTAAGACTAAGACAAAGCTTGTAGCAAATGAGAGCTCTTCTTCTGGTGTGTGATGAATTGCGGAGGCCCTTGCAGGTATTTATAGAATCCATAGGTAGTGTAGAGCTAGCCAGAGGCGGTTGAGGCCGTTTGGCCGTGGGCCCAGGTCGGCCGGGGTAGGGGCGTCGGCCAACCCTTGGATGCACCGCCTCGAGACGTGCATGTCCTAGATGTGATCTCAAGGTCGGTAACGAGGCACCAGTCAAAGGAGGGCCGAGTCGGCCACGCGGGGAGGTCGGCCGACCTAGATGGGTCGGCCGACCCAGCTCCACCGCCTCTCCGGCCCACATTTCTCTGGGAGACTTCCTGGTGGTTCCTGAGGTCGGTTCCAGGTGGGTGTCGTTGGTTTGGGTGCACGAAGCCTCTGTTGTGGGCCCTTCAATCCTTGTGATGGTGTTGAGGCCAAATCTTGTCCATTGCTTTCAACCGTCAATGAATCAACGTCTATGATGATCCAACATTGTGCTTCTTTGCCTGCAGGGAAGATGGGCTCGAGTGGGTGCTAGGCTAGGTCGCCCGACCTAGCCAGGTCGGCCGACCTGGGCCTGGGCTCAATCTCCTTCATCTTTTGCTCACATGTCCCTGTACTCAAATATATTCCATATATGCATGCTACAATATTATTTGAGTATAAATCCCTAAGTTATGCTTAGCCTTTATTCATTTTCTGCGGCTATTGACGGTCGGATTTTCTGTTATAAGGACCGTCAACAATTACTCTTCTCATTCACATAAATTAGTATGGCTTCATCAAATCTAGAACCATACAAGATTGTCTAGCTTGGACTTAAGTACCTACAACTCTGTAATCAATCAAAAAAGAAAATTTCATTCTAAAAATAGATTTTGAAAAAGCTTTTGATAAAATTGAGCATATTGTCCTGCTTACTCTGATGCAAGCAAAAGGTTTTGCAGATAAGTGGTTAAATTGGATTAAGTCAATCCTTGACTCTGGCACCTCTCTGTAGTTCTAGTCAATGGAGTTCTAGGAAAGACATTCCACTCTAAAAGCAGAGAAGGGGATCCTTTATCCTGCTTGTTATTTGTCCTTGTAGCCGATTTCCTTCAGATCTTATTAAATCAAGCTAAAATTTAGGGTTTGCTCTCACTGCCAATACCCCACACCTCCAACCCTGATGTCCCAATCATTCAATATGCAGACAATACCCTCATTATCATGGAGGCATGCAGTAATGAGCTCTTTTTTCTGAAGGCTCTTTTGAATTCATTTGCTGAATCGACTGGTCTGAGAGTTAATTACTCCAAATCAATGATGGCACCGACAAATGTACCAGTAGAGAAATTTGACCTTCTGGCTAATACATTCTCATGTTCAAAAGGAACTCTACCTTTCACATATTTGGGGCAACCATTAGGGATCACAAAGCCAAAGCTAGTTAATTTTCTACCTTTAGTAACTCGATGTGAAAGAAGATTGATGAGTACATCGGCTCTCACCGGCAGATAGATTGCATATGACAAATTCAGATCTCACTTCACTGCCAACCTTTTTCCTATGCACCTTCCTCATGTATTCTATGGTCATTGAGCAGATTGATATGTATAGAAAACATTGCCAATGGAGAGGCTCAGACATTGATGCAAAAAAACCATCAAAAGCAACCTAGGCCATGGTGAGGAAGCCCAAGAGTGAGGTTGATCTAGGAGTCATTAATTTGAAAACACAAAATGAGGCCCTTTTATTAAAGAATCTGCACAAATTCTTCAATAGAGAAAATATTCCTTGTGTATAGCTAGCATGGGAGAAGCATTATCAGACTGGAAAGCTGCCTTCTCATGTCAAAAAAGGTTCTTTTTGGTGGAGGGATATTTTGAAGTTGCTCACCACTTTTAAGGGAATGGCAGTGGTAAATATCAGGGATGGTTAAGCTTGTTTCTTCTAGGATGATCTTTGTGGAGGTCATGTTCCATGTCAAACATATCCTGAGCTATTTTATTTTGCCAAGGGCAAGACAATCAGTCTCCATAGAGCATTTCATACTGAGTAACTGCATAGGCTTTGTCATTTGCCTCTCTCAGAACAAGCTTTTGCTCAATTGCACCTCTCTAGAGCATTCTTTACAGCAAATCCATCACAGTAATGAGCTGGAACAATGGACCTACATTTGGGGGACACCTTCATTTTCTTCGTCAAAAGCTTACAGACATTTGATTGGACATACAGAAGTTTCCAAGATTTAAGTGCTTTGTCTTAAGGGGATGGAGGATCA
>CM014275.1:44179269-44215143 GCA_004135705.1 Alloteropsis semialata
ACTCGTGGGTGCAGTCCTGCCTGCTGGTGCTAGCTCGGTTTCAGGCTCTTCTTCCTCTGCTGGAATCTCCTTCCATGGCTCTGCTGTCCTCCCTGCATATTTAGGTGGAACTGGATCCTGAGTAGCCTTACTACTCCTCGTAGAGACAGCCTTTAAATTCTCAAAGGAAGAATCCAGTTGCTCGGGAATTCGTCCCTTGTCTCCAGAAGGAACAACGACGGCTAGCTGAGCTAACTGAGTTTCTAGCATTTTGTTAAAGCTCAGCTGGCTCTAGAAGGTGGAGGACAAACTTTCTATCTTAGAGTTTATGCCCTCCAGAGCCTTATCTTTAGCAGCAAGTCTTCTAGAAATGGATTCGTTGATCCTGGTCTGACCTAGGACCAGATCTTTTAGAGAGGGTTGGTTAGAAAAGGAGTTGTTGTTATTACCTCCCTGGTAGAACGGGCGTTACTGATTCTAGTTCCCTTGAGGCCGGTACCCGTTGTTGCCATTTATGAACTGTACCTCCTCTTGTGTCTCGGGGCAGTTGTTCCCCAAGTGGCTGGTTTCTCCACAGACTTCACACGTCATGTGTGAATCCAGTGTCCCTTCATTGTCGGCACCCCCATCCTTGGTGCGGTCACCGCAGTGTTTCATGATGAGGTCCATCTTGGCGGCCAACATATCCACCTCCTTTACGGTGTGCATACCGCGCTTGGGCCCCTGAAGGCGGTCATCATTCCAAGCCTGATTTGACACCATCTTCTCAATGAGCAGCTTGGCGGCAGCCACAGTCAAGGAGAGGAATGCCCCTCCAGTAGCAGCATCCATATGTTCACTGGCTGACTTGGATAGCCCATGGTAAAAGTTCTGGAGCAAGAGCCATTCTTGCAAACCGTGGTGTGGGCATTGTTGGCATTTCTTAGCGTCACCACTAGATTTGCGATGGCACTAGAGATGCCTTAACTGTAAATCTAAACGTTACAGGGATTCTGCAAGCGCACAGAAGTACGTTGTAGCATTTCACCTGGGAGTATTCCAGAGTATTATATTTATTTCCTCAGGGAAAGCGTATGGCAAAGATATGTGTTCCCCAATGTATTAATTTTATCACCATTAACATACCATGACCAGATCAGGGATAAACAATATATAAAGAGGGTAGGTTGACATATAGAAGGTTTCATTGCTCAAAATGTAAGTCTAGTTAATATGAAGATTCTAAGAGAGAACTAGGGATTCTATATACTTCTCATTTATGAGTTACATACATTATAAGTGTACACTATACAAGCTCAGCAAGGGACACATGTTAGAGGGCAAATCGAGGAGTCGTGGGATCCCCTCATCTGAGGGTATTGTCACGATGTTTATCACAAAGGCCTGCAAATTCCCAAACCCGAACGACTAGGATTACATAGGCCAACCGGGGCTGTCACCACCCGGGGGCTACCTCTGAATACGTGGGGTAAGGGTATCCCCAATGGTATTCCATACCCCAAACACCATGTTTGTAATACGAAATACGTCTTTACCAATTGTACGAAAAGGTAAAGGACAATCATATGATTCATATGATTGCCGTAACATGCATCAACTACACTAAGGTGCAAGACATACGACTTATATGTTGAACAAACAAGACAATAAGTCAAGTGACATAAGCAAGATAGTAATTCCATTAAAGCTCAAAGTCTTACAAATAATCAAAGGATATAAGATAACTAAGCTCTAGGCTGACCAAGACTCCTTTGGAAGCCCGTAGAAGCTCAACTCCTAAGACTACTTCACTACTAACTAAGACTAGAACTTGTAGCAAATGGAGTTCTTCCTTTTGGTGTGTGTTGAACAGGAGGCACTAGCATCTATTTATAGCACTAGAAGGCGGTTCAGGGCCGGTACAAGGCGGTTGAGGCCGAACGGGCCTAGCTCTGGGTCGGTTGACCTTTGACGTCGCCCGACGGTTGGATGAACCGATTGAAGATGTGCACGGCGTAGATGTTCTCTTGGAGACGGTGCAGATGCGTGGGAGAAGGGAGAGGCACAACGGCCTCAAGACTGGGTCGGCTGACCTGGTGTAGGCTCGGTTCGTCTTGATCTTTTCTTTTGTGACCAAAATTGTGGACCCTGATGGCTGGGGAAGACGGGTATGGCTTCCCGGAGTGACTCTTGTTTCCCTTGTGGGCCCATCAATCCATGTGCCTCATCTTATCCTCTTTTCGTCCATTGGATGTAACTGCCATTGATTCAATGCTTCGGATGATGTAGATTTGTGCTTCTGCCAAATGGCCAGAAATGGGCCGCATTGGGCACCAGGCCAGGTCGGCCGACCAGGGAGGGTCGAGCGACCTGGACTTGGACCCTTTTTCCCTCACTTTTCGGCTCATGTCTCCTGCATTCAAATAATCTCCATATACAAGTGGAACTACATTATTTGAAACCAAATACTAGAGATCATTGCTAATTTATTTTATTTCAAGCATGTTGGCGATACAAAATAAACATGACTTAACAAGCGCCAACCGCCAACAAACTCCCCCAAGCTAAGACCTTTGCTCGTCCCGAGCAAAGCTTTGGAGACTTAGACATCTTGGATCAGAATTGCTTAGTTCCCAAAAAGATATTGTCAACAAGAAAGCATTTCGCAACTTGAATAAGTTGACAAAGATTAATTCATCCTTTTTACCTTAGCACTTATGGGGCTTTTAGCTTTTCCTCATCATGAGCGGCTGAGAGCTAGAACGACTTAGAGGGAGCGCTGCACCCAAACCCTTGTTCCACCATCACACCAGAGATTTTTAAAGAACTTTTGCAAAGAAAAACAAAGCTCCTCAAGTGACTCTCTCTAGTCGCTGATTGGTAAATGCAACCTTGCCATCACTCCTCTCAAATTTCCCTCAATAGAGTAAATAAGTGGGTTTATAAACGGGAAACTTTTGTTTCACATATGTATTGCTTATTTTGTTAAGTCAAATCCAGGATCCATGAAGAATTAAGTCACACACTCAAATCGAAGTGTGCATGTGTGGGGATATGTGGTAATGGAATGAAATGAACTCTTAACAGAAAATAAATTCTCTCCTCAAAGAAATTATTGTAATGATGGCATGGCTCCCTTTTTTTCTTTTCTCTTTCTCTCCCTTTTTTCATGGACTACACACGTGTCCATTTTTTCCTCTCTTTTTTTTCTTTTGGGAGCCTAGGCCTTATTTTCTTAAAATGTTTTAGGAGAGAAAAATCTTTTAACTTGGAGTGTTTTATTTTGATAGGGGATGACAGGCATGTTGTGCTTACTTCCAGAGTAGAAGTATGGCATATATAGTGGCGTGTACGTGACTCTGATTTTAAGAGCATGAAGCAAGTCTTACAAAGATCACAATGAATTTGACAAAACTCAAAACAAATGCACATGTTCTTTGTAAGTGGTTGGAATATGCGGCTCTGGTAGGATTTTCACTCTCACTGAGGAGCTTAGAAATTTATTCTTTTTGAAACAAAAACTCCGGGATCAAGTTTCACTTGGATAGAGATAAAGCAACTCTACTCTTATCATATCTTAGCTCCCAACAACCTAGAATCAGATTTTAGCATTTGCTACCCACAAGTTTTAAGTTTCCAAGGAAGTCATTAAATTAAGCCAACAAATCCAAGACACAAAAGACTACCTTATTGAGATTCAAATAAAAGGGGAAGGTCATAGCAATAATTCATCATTTCCATAAAAGAGCAACACCCCCCCTTTTTTTTGACATAAGCAAAACAAGAAAACAAAGGACACGGTTGAGATGGACTTACCTGTGTGGGAGGGTCCTCCCCCAAGCTGCTCCTCTTTACTGTTGGTGGTACCTTGTTTCATTCAAGTCAAACCCTTGGAACCGGAGATAGGCATTCAGGTTCTGATTGCCTTGCTGGAAGCTGTTCTGGAGAGTGTTGTAGTTCTGCAGTGACTGGTCCCACCATGCCTGCGACTGCTGCACATGTTGGGTCAACGTATCATCAATGTGGTGAGTAGTTACCTCCAAGGTTCCCATACGGTTGGATAACCCATCGATGCTGCCTCGCAAGTCCCTTGCTGAAAATGAACGTCGTGCATCGAAAGGAGGAGGACCGCTTGAACTGGACGACTGAGTGTTGAACGGGTCCTGAGGTTGCCACTGCGCATGAAGGGCCTCATGCCATCCCGAGCCGCCTGCCATATATGCCGGAGGAGGTTGCGGAGGCTCCCAGCTGGATCCTGCTGGCACATAGGGTGGTGTTGGAGGTTCCCATGCTGCCGTGAACTGTGGTCCAACGGTTTCTTCTCTTCGGGACCTGCTCCTTGTTATTCTTCCGGACATGCTCCGGCTGGCTTCCTGCTGTAACTCCAACAAAAGTGAGTGGCATCTGTACAACCAGTATTCCGGTGCTGGCAACAGAATTCTGGTTGTACTATTATGATAGACCATGACAAGTTTCTGGTCTATAGCATGAGTAATGAGGTGACTTTGCACAAAATGCGATTCATCTAAAGTTGGCCGAGGCTGCGGAAGATACTCAACTCGGTAGTGATCCAAAAGGCCCATTGAATCGAAAATACGAGTGACCAAAGAAGTACACTCAATGGGACTTTGCCGCCTAAAAACACCCATCCATTGATCGATCATGAACACTACTGGCGAAATTTTTATCTTCTTGACCATCGCATATAATAATTTTAATTCATCAATGCGAACGGTTCGAAGATCGTTTCGAGGAAAAAGAGTCATAGCAATCCAACGGTGCATGAATCGAAGAGTGGGATTATGAATGTGGCTCATTCTTGGGGCAGTACACTCCGAGGAACCGAAGATGTCTCTCCAAAAAGATTCTTTCACAAAATGTTTCAAACTTTTATCAAACTCCAAACTACATTGCCCCCTCCAAGATACAAAGTATTCTTCCCTCAGGAAATGAAAAGTAATCCCCTCTTCACATTTTCTTAAAGTGGAAAGAAATTAAATTGTCAACAAATGGCACCCATCTTCCTGAATATGGGCAAAGTCCGACCAACCCACGGCATTCCAAACGGTTTCAAAATCAGTGGCAATACCTGACTTCTCCATGAGTTCACTTGTGAACATACGTGTGTGATCAAAAGCACGACCCAGGAGAATGTGATATGCTTCTTGTTCGAAGCCTTCTTCGATGTCGAGTTGATCATCGGAGATTAACGCCGGACGGGGGTCGTCCTCGTTGTTGTTGCTGCTGGAGCTATCCCTGTTTTTGCCTCCGTTGCCGCCGTCACCACCACCGCCCGCGGATGTGGCGCCTGCCCCGGAGTAGTAGTACTGGTCTTCGGCGATCTCCAAGGAGTGTTGGCTATGCATTTCTGCAGTGCCTCCACCCGAGCTGAGGACCTTTGTACTGGTGGAGATCAGCTCGGTGCTCTCGGAATGTTGGCTCTGCCTTGAGCTTGACCCCTTCAACTTCTTTGCCTTCTTTACGACTCCTCGGACGATGTTCATGATTCCTGCAAAGAGAGCGACAAGAACAACACTTGGGAGACAAAAGGATTAGCGTTAGCGAGTTTGTCATCTAAGAGTTAGTCGTTCTTGCGGGGCGTGGTTGCCTCCACAACAATCGTCCTTGTGGTAATGACACAGCACAACATGTTCAAGTGCTAAAAACTATGATTATGCAGAAGTAAAAGCCATTTTTATTTGGTTTCTCAATTTTTATTGATTATTCTAAACTAAGGAGCTAAGAACTTGAGAATCAACAAGAGGGAGGAGAGAAACACCGAGGGCACTCAGCAGCTTGGGTTGGGGCGATGTGAGCAAGCAGACAGCCAAGGATTTTTATAGCTGGAGGCAACCCTCGATCGGCCAACCAGGTGGGGTCGGCCGACCCTCCCGCGGGAGCAATCTGGCCAAGCTTTTACCATGCGCGAGTTGGATTCCCTGGCACTCGCACGCAGCTTGAAAACTTTGCAAAAGAAGAAGTAACAGGTCGGGCGACGTGAGCTGGTGGGCCGACCGGAGGTGGGAGCTTTTGCAGGCATGCTTTGAAAGGCGTGGTGGGTGTGCAAAGTAGGCAATGAGTGTGTTTGAATGCACTTCAAAGCTAGCTGGCTAGGGTCGGCCGACATGCCCCGATCGGCCAACCGTGCCAAGCCTCGTGTCACGCTGAGCTTTGGTAGGATGGCATGTGGTTCTATGTGATGATGAATGCTGGGTGCATAGGTTGAGGTATCCAGGGATCCAAGGAGAATTCAAGAGATTAGCTCCGAAGTTTGAAATTTAAATGCAAAAATTGGTTGAAAATCCCAAAATGCATGAAAATGGAAAATAAATAATGCATTGTGAAGTAAATATGAGATACATACCGATGTACCTACTGGTGAGGACTCGTTGTTTTACATCCGTCGAGAGCGGACGTCTCCATAGTGCATTTTAACTTGACGACACGGCTCCTGCATTTGGAGATGACACAGTTGCTTTGCACTGCCATTCCTGTTTTGTTTTCTTGGTGTAAGGAGCTGTTTGTGTTGACGCTTTCGGGGCCTTAACACCTCGTGTGAATTCTACGGGCAGGGGAAGTAGTGGCTTGCTAGTGACAAGCGGTGGCCTCTGCGTCCTTCTTCCATAAATGATTTTGATTTCGGGTCCTTCTTCCTTGTGGCTTGATTCCTCGATTTTTCCTGCATGGTTAGTGGGCAAAATTTCCCGACTAGCTTCTCGTATGGCAGTAGCCAACTGTGTCGATTGATTTTCTAGAATTTTGCTTAGGCACAAATGGCTCTGTAGGGTGATTGATAAGGTCTTAAATTTAGAATTTAAATTATTCACCTTTTTCTCGGTGGATGTAATGCTTGGGCTTCCTCCTTGCTGGAGTGGGTTCCACTTCTTTTCCAGGAATAGATTCCTGCATCTCTGCCAAGAATCCATCATTACCTGGTGATTGTAATACCACTGCAGTGCCCTTCCCGTTAACGAAAACGGGAATAAGCTGAGCTAGATGGATCTTTTCTTGATTCCCTCAAGCTTGAGCGTACTACATGTTGCTGTGAAGTGTTGGAGATATTCCAGTGCATCTTCCGTAGCTTTTTCACTAAATGTTTTGGCTTGCACTACCGCAATGTATGTTGGGTTGATCTTGAGGGTTGCGGTTTCCATGCTGGTGCAAGGTGATTCAGTTCCGGCCGATAGAAGTAGAGAGGCACTAGGTGCTCTCGTTCTTGGTTATCCGTGTAATCCTTCGGCGAGTTGAAAACCCTGTATACTTCTTCTGTTCCACACAAGAGAAACAGAACAAGGGTAAACCTGTCTAGACAATGGTATTTAATTGTGACATAAATTTAATACATAGTTTAACAATATTCTTTGACCAATGCTTTCCCCGGCAACGGCGCCAGAAATGCTTGTTGGCATTTCTTAGCGTCACCACTAGATTAGCGATGGCACTAGAGATGCCTTAACTATAAATCTAAACGTTACAGAGATTCTGCAAGCACACAGAAGTATGTTGTAGCATTTCGCCCGGGAGTATTCCAAAGTATCATATTTATTTCCTCAGGGAAAGCATATGGAAAAGATATGTGTTCCCCAATGTATTAATTATATCACCATTAATATACTGTTGGCATTTCTTAGCGTCACCACTTCATGAGTGATGGCACTAGAGATGCCTTAATATAAATCTTAGCTTTACATAATTTCTGCAAGCGCACAGAAGTACATTGTAGCATTTCACCTGGGAGTATTCCAGAGTATCGTATTTGTTTCCTCAGGGAAAGTGTATGGCAAAGTAATGTGTTTTCCAATGCATCAACTATAATCAATATAAAACTAGAACAGGGGATAACAATATATGAAGAGTTGGGTATGTTGACACATAGAAGGTTTTATTGCTCATTATGTAAGTCTAGTTAATATGAAGATCCTAAAAGAGTACTAGGGATTCTATGTACTTCTTACTTATGAGTTACATTCATTATAAGCGTATACTATACAAGCTCAGTATGGGACACATGTTAGAGGGCAAATCGAGGAGTCGTGGGATCTCCTCATCCAAGGGTACTGTCACGATGTTTATCATGAAGGCCTGCAAACGCCCAAACCCGAACGGCGAGGATTACAAAAGCCCAGCGGGGCTATCACCACCCGGGGCCTACCTCTGAATACGTGGGGTAGGGTATCCCAACGGTATTCCATACCCCAAACACCACATTTGTAATATGAAATACATCTTTACCAATTGTACGGAAAGGTAAAGAACAATCATAATGATTCATTGAGCCATTGCCATAACATGTATCCACTATACTAAGGTGCAAGACATACAACTCATATGATGAACAAACAAGACTATAAGTCAAGTAACATAAGCAAGATAGTATTTCCATTAAGGCTCTAAGTCTTACAAATAAGCAAAGGATACAAGATAACTGAGCTCTAGGCTTACCAAGACTCCTTCGAAAACCCGTAGAAGCTCAACTCCTAGAACTACTTCACTACTAACTAAGACTATAACTTGTAGCAAATGGAGCTCTTCCTTCTAGTGTGTGTTGTACAGGAGGCGTTGGCATCTATTTATGGCACTGGGAGGCGGTTTAGGGCCGGTACAAGGCGGTTGAGGCCGAGTGGGCCCACCCCCGAGTCGGCCGACATGAGGACTTCGCCCGACTCTTGGATGAACCGGCTGAAGATGTGCACGGCGTAGATGTTCTCCTGGAGGCGGTACAGACACGTGGGAGAAGGGAGAGGCTCAACGGCCTCAGGACTGGGTCAGCCGACCTGGCCCAGGCACGTTTCATCGTGGCCTTCTTTTGTGTGACTGGTATGTGGGCCTGGTAGTCGAGGAAGCTAGGTATGAATCCTCGGAGTAGCTCTTGATTCTCATGTGGGCCCATCAATCCATGTGCTTTTCCTTATCCTCTTTTCACCCCTTGGATGTAACCGTCATTGATTCAACGCCTCTGATGATATGCATTAGTGTTTCTTCTAGATGGTCAAACTTGGGCTTTGCTGGGCACCAGGCCAGGTCGGCCGACCTAGGTAGGTCGGGCGACCTGGGCTTGGCCTCTTTTTCCTTCTGGTTTGGCTCATGTTTCCTACAACCAAATAATCTCCATGTACAAGTGGAACTACATTATTTGAAACCAAATGCTAGAGATTATTACTAGTTTATTTTATTTCACCATGTTGGCGTTACAAGATAATCATGACTTAACAAGCGCCAACAAACTAGAAAGCTTGTTGGTATTTCTTACGGTCGCAGATAAATCCGCAAGCACACGGATACCATTGTAGTTTTCACCTGGAAGTATTCAGGGTATCGAATCCACAGGAACGTGTGTACTAACCTTCTAACTAGATCGTCCAAGGACAACAAGAGAATGGATGGCGAGGGTAGAGAGGATTCCTATGGATAAGGACCTTGATTAAGGATAAGCTCAGCGTCTATAGTTTGCTTACTTTGGGCACCGGGGTATCCGAGACCTCTAGAAAATTGCCGGCATGCAGCTCTACGTCGTACCCGTACGTAGAGGATTACAAAGTACGGACAGAGCTGTCACAACCTGCCGCCTACCTCTACTAATCCGTGGGGCTATGAGGCAAACAAAGGTAACTTCTAGCCCAGACACCACGTCTACACTATTAATTACTACTTAACCTTGTTCCTAGACCAAAGTATTCACTAAGCATTCACAAATGATTAATAAATGATGAACCCGCAAGCAACTATAGAAGAGAACTTATTTAATCAAGAGAACTCAATACCTCAATACTATAAGAGATCCTCCTTAGATTCTAGAGAATATTCCTCTCTCTATTCTTTCACTGTGCCAGGTATCCCTGGAACCTACTCCCGTAGTCGGTCGCCAAAAGAATCGTGCGAAGGACTTCTTCCTCCCGCATCTGTGCTTGTGCGGCAGCATCTGGGCCATCCAGCTTCTTGATCCACGTGAACTGCTCATGGGCGAATGGGCATGCGCCATGTGGCCTGCTGCGGTCGCCTCCTGCATGAGAAACGCAAGCTGACCGCGCCGTATCGGCGTCCCGCCAATGGACCAGCGCCACGTCGCCCCCCTTGGCTGCACGATCGCTGACCGGCTCCCGCGCAGGTGCTCCTGCCCGGCCTATAGGTGGCCCACGTGTGGCCTTTGGGCCCCGCCAGGCCCCTTCATGGCCGTCGGCCTCCTGCAGCATGTGCACGCAGGGCACCGCTGCACCCCTGTGCTGCTCCTGTGTCTGTTGCCCGGCTTGATCTGGCCTGTCACCTGCGTGAGAACGCCTGGGCACGCTCCTGGGCGTGGTGACCTGGTGTAGGTCCCGCCTAGGTGGGCCCCATTTTAGTGGCACCATTATATTTGTCACCTTTATGTCTTCTTATTCCGTGGTCCAAATAATATAAGTAATATAACATTTGAAGGTGTTTCGACGAGATCTTCACAATGATATACTCCAAATGGGCATCTGAGATGCTTTGTGATAATAATATTTATTTCTCATCTCAAGCCTATAGTGCTCTATCCTGCATGACAAAGTAAAACACCAACACCGTGGAAATAGTTAGTAATAAACCCTATCGCTAGGTTTGGTGATTATATTTGATATATCTCTTGCTGGAGTTGACGGTTAAAATTGATACTTAAGTACCGTCAACATATACCATGACCAGATCAGGGATAAACAATATATAAAGAGGGTAGGTTGACACATAGAAGGTTTCTTTGCTCAAAATGTAAGTCTAGTTAATATGAAGATTCTAAGAGGGAACTAGGGATTCTATATACTTCTCACTTATGAGTTACATACATTATAAGTGTACACTATACAATCTCAGCAAGGGGCACATGTTAGAGAGCAAATCGAGGAGTCGTGGGATCCCCTCACCTGAGGGTACTATCACGATGTTTATCACAAAGGCCTGCAAACGCCCAAACCCGAACGGCGAGGGTTACAAAGGCCAACCGGGGCTGTCACCACCCCGGAGCTACCTCTGAATACGTGGGGTAAGGGTAGGGCTGTCAACGAGCCGAGCTCAAGCGAGCCAGCGTCGCAAGCTCGAGCATGAAAGCAACTCAAGCGAGCTCAAGCCGAGCCTGAAATCCATCCAAGCTTGCAGTAAAGCTCGAGCTCGGCTCGCGAAGTCTCGAGCTCGGCTTGATTAAGCTCGACGGCGATTGAAGTTCGTAGACACTGAAAAGAAAAAATGAAATCCTTGTTTCATCTGCGTTGCTGCACATATACTGCTCTTTCTCGTTCTCACTTTAGGCCCTGTTTAGTTCCACCAAAAACGCACGTCAGTTCATTTCTTCCCTCTGCGCATGCGTCCCAATACATAAACACTATGTATAACGGGTGCATCTAAACACCCCCTAGTCGTTTAGAGGTTTCGGCCGGTGCCCCACAGCATCACCCAGGTTGCATGCAGGACAACAGGAGGACTGGAAGAGCTCAACTTGCACATGTGGCGAGAAGAGCCTGAGGAAAAGAAATTGGAGAAAGTAAGTGGGACCAGGGCATTAAAGTGCGAGAGCGGTGTGCATGTGAACTCAGACCTCGGCTTTCACTGAGAGTCCCCTACCAGGTGTTTCAAAACTTGAGCCACAGAAGCATCGGAGGTAGTAACAAGAAAATTATCAGGCTCGTCAAATAGCTCGAGCTCGGCTCGGCAGAGCTCGCGAGCTTGACAACAGGCTCGAGCTCGGCTCGTTTTCTAGTCGATCCGATCTCTAATCGAGTTATTAGCGAGTCGAGTTCGAGTAGCTCACGAGGCTCGAGCTTTTTTGACAGCCCTAGGTAAGGGTATCCCCAATGGTATTCCATACCCCAAACACCATGTTTGTAATATGAAATACGTCTTTATCAATTGTACGAAAAGGTAAAGAACAATCATATGATTCATTGGGCCATTGCCATAACATGCATCAACTACACTAAAGTGAAAGACATACGACTTATATGTTGAACAAACAAGACAATAAGTCAAGTGACATAAGCAAGATAGTAATTCCATTAAAGCTCAAAGTCTTACAAATAAGCAAAGGATATAAGATAACTAAGCTCTAGGTTTACCAAGACTCCTTCAGAAGCCCGTAGAAGCTCAACTCCTAAGACTACTTCACTACTAACTAAGACTAGAACTTGTAGCAAATGGAGCTCTTCCTTCTGGTGTGTGTTGAACAGGAGGCGCTGGCATCTATTTATAGCACTGGAAGGCGGTTCAGGGCTGGTACATGGCGGTTGAGGCCGAGTGGGCCCAGCTCCGGGTCGGCCGACCCTTTGACAACGCCCGACGGTTGGATGAACCGATTGAATATGTGCACGGCGTAGATGTTCTCCTGAAGATGGTGCAGATGCGTGGGAGAAGGGAGAGGCACAACGGCCTCAAGACTGGGTCGGCCGACCTGGCCAGGTCGGCCAACCTGGTCTAGGCTCGGTTCATCTTGATCTTTTCTTTTGTGACTGAATTGTGGACCCTGATGGCTGGGGAAGATGGGTATGGCTTCCCGGAATGACTCTTGTTTCCCTTGTGGGCCCATCAATCCATGTGCCTCATCTTTTCCTTTTTTCATCCATTGGATGTAACCGCCATTGATTCAATGCTTCGGATGATGTAGATTTGTGCTTCTTCCAGATGGCCAGAAATGGGCTGCACTGGGCACCAGGCGAGGTCGGCTGACCAGGGCGGGTCTGGCGACCTGGACTTGGACCCTTTTTCCCTCACTTTTTGGCTCATGTCTCCTGCAATCAAATAATCTGCATGTACAAGTGGAACTACATTATTTTAAACCAAATACTAGAGATCATTGCTAATTTATTTTATTTCAAGCATGTTGACGATACAAAATAAACATGACTTAACAAGCGCGAACAGGCATGCCAGGACATAGTTCTGGAAACGATCCCACGTCTTCAATACGTTCTCTCCGGACTCTTGCTGGAAGCTGAAAATTCTTCCTCGAAGGGCATTGGTTTTCCCAATGGGAAAGAACTTAGCTAGGAATGCATTGGAGCATTTGGTCCACGTGTTCACTGCATCACGGTTGGAATAGAACCATTGTTTGCTCTACCCAAAAGTGAATGCAGAAACAGGCGGAGCCTGATTGCCTCTTGATCGACTCCCTGGATGGTGATGGTTCTGCACACCTCCAGGAAATGCTGCAGGTGGGCATTAGCATCTTCATTGGCCTTCCGACGGAAGGAGCTGGCCTGCACCATGTTGATCAGCGGGGCCTTGAGCTCAAAGGCATGATCCACCACAACCACTTCCGGACCCGTTGGGATCTGGGTAGCGAAATGGGCGGAGTAGTCACGGATCGTCCTCTCGGCCATAGCTTCTTCCGGTTGGGATGCTACGGGAATGGGTTGTTCTCCTTAGTTAGATGATTCTCCAATGACTGGCTCGGTCTCTGACAAGAACACCTGAGGGATTACGACACAAGAACGTACCCTCCTTCCTATGGTATTCGGGTTCTCGACGTAGTTGGATGGTAATTGAAAACCAGTTATACACTACCCAGTTTCACGTCACAGAAACAGAGCAAATGGGTAAACCTACTAGATTACTAGCAATTAATCATGTTGCATTAATTACAAGGATGATCAAGACTCTTTAACCATTGCTTTCCCTGGCAACGGCGCCAGAAATGCTTGTTGGTATTTCTTAGCGTCACCACTAGATTAGTGATGGCACTAGAGATGCCATGTTGTAAATCTAAACGTTACAGAGATTCTGCAAGTGCATAGAAGTACGTTGTAGCATTTCACCCGGGAGTATTCCAGAGTAGCATTATTTGTTTATCCGCGAGGAAAGAGTTTAGTTAAAGAGAGGTGTCATCCAATGTATTTGTTTACAACATCATTAATATACCATAGTCTAGACAGGGGTAAATGATATGGAAGTGTAGGGGTGATATGACACACAGAAGTTCTTTGCTCATCATTAAGTAGTCTTAGTTAGTAATAGAACATTAGTAAAGATCATGTAGGGTTCGTTAGCATCATACAAATGAAACTTGGATATACTACATTATCCTATACAAGCTCATAAAAGGGACATATGCAAGAGGACATATCGAGGTGTCTAGTGGTTCCCTCATCAAGGGACGACAGGAGGACGTCTTATCATAAAGGCCTAATATCATCTCCCGAACGTGGAGGATTACAAAGGACGGAAAGGGCTGTCACCACCTGCCGCCTACCTCACTAATCCGTGGAGTAGCGATACCTTCAACAGTATCCCGTATTCCGAACACCATGTTTGCAATATGAAATACAGCTCTATCTATCACGTTAATAAATAGAGCAACCATAAGGCACATTGAGCCAATGTCATAGCATACGTCAACTCGGATAATGTGCAAGACATAAGTAGTATATACTAAGTAAGTAGAGTACATTTGAGGCATACAACATAAGTATGAAGATACTTCTATTAAGCTCAGAGTATTACAAGTAAGTAAAGAGATACAAAGCTGAACTCTAGAACTTACCAAGACTCCTCCGGATGCCCTTCGGAAGCTCTACTACTAGAACTATCACTACTAAGACTAAGACTAAGCTTGTAGCAAAGGAGAGCTCTTCTTCTGGTGTGTGTTGAGTACGGCGCCCTTTGCAGGTATTTATAGCATCCATAGGCGGTGGAGAGCCGGCCAGAGGCGGTTGTGGCAATTTGGGAGTGGGCCCAACTCGGCCGAAGTGGGCGCGTCGGCCGACCATTGGATGCACCGTCTTGAGCATTGCACGGTTGATATGAACTCCTGATCGTGGTTTATAGGTACTGGTCAATGGAGGGGTGAAACGGCCGCAGGGCCAGGTCGACCGACCTAGCCAAGTCGGCCGACCTGGCACCGCCGCCTTTCGGCTCCACTTTCTCTGGTAGACTACCATGTGGTTCCTTATGACGGTTCCAGGTGGGTATACTCGTTTTGCGTGCATTTGAGTTGAGGTGTGGGCCCTTGAATCCATGGGAGTGACACGTGGCTCATCCCTCACCCTTGACTTCAACCGACCATGATTCAACGTCCATGATCATCTCCTGGTGTGCTTCTTGACCTGTGTGGAAGATTGGCTCGAACAGGGTTCAGGCCAGGTCGGCCGACCTGGTCCTGTGCCCGTTTTCCTCCATCTTTTACATCGTGCTCCCTGTACTCAAATATATTCTATATATGCATGCACAAACATTATTTGAATACAAATGTCTAAGTTATGCTTTATCTTTGTTAGTTTTCTGAGCCTATTGATGGTCTTATTTTCGGTATAAGGACCGTCAACAACTCCCCCAAGCTTAGCCCTTTGCTCGTCCCGAGCAAAGACTAGAACTTTTAGGCTCAGTGGATCAGGAGTTGCTTCCTCATTACTCCTCAAAAGTACCAGTGGTTCAGCAAGATATTCTACCAAGAATTGAATAAGCTGGTAAAATAAACTTTCCTTATTACCTTGGCTTTTTATGGGGCTTGTAGCTTCTCCTTGTCTTGGGCGGCTGGTAGCTAGAATGTCATAGACTAATCTCCTTGCCTTCTACCTTGCTTGACAATCAAACCAGAGGTTTCAGGGTTTTTCAAAAAGGAAGAGTTCCTTAGGTAGTACTCTCGAGTCACTCAAGGTGTATTTCCTTACCAAGATCCTCTCTCAACTCTCATTTCACTCATTGAGGTGGAGTTTGTGCTAGGAGAGTTTTGTGGCTTACTTGCAATGCACATATTGTAAAGTCAAAACCAGGATTCAAAGAGAAGTAAGTCATACTTTCAAACCGAGATGTGCACGTGTGTGGATGGCATGATAAATGATAGCTCCCTTTTTGTAGGTTCCTCTTCCCTTAATAGAGTTACTTTTAGGGACATGACTATTTTTTTCTGAACAGAGAGCCTTCATGTGCTCTTCTTGTTTTTTTGACATACTTGGACCTTCATGTGTCCATTTGTTTTCATCAACCCATGTCTCTTTTTGCAATAGAGTTGGGGAAGAGTACAATACTTTCTGTGGAGCTTTTATTTGGTGGATGGATGAGTGTCATGCTTATTTCCAGAGTAGAAGTATAACATGTATATGGTGGTATGTGCGTGACCTTGGTTTTAAAAGCATGAAGTAAGTCTTTAAGAATCACAATGACCTTGACAAAACTCAATGCAACAGCAAGTAGCTTTAGTAGAGGTTTAAACAATATGAGCTTTGGTAGGAATTTGAAACACCATGAGGTACTCTTTATTTTAGTCTTTTTAAAATAAAACTCTGGTTATCAAGTCTTGCTTGGTATGATCTTAAGGTAACTCGAGTCTTATCATATCATAGCCAACAACAACCTAGACTAGAGCTTGCATATGGTACCTAAAAACAGACAAGATAACAGAAAAGATCATGCTTAACCAGCAAACATCAAGGCTTAGGAGAATAGCAGGTTGAAACATAGGTACAAGAAAGAGATAAGAGCAACTATTCATCATATCCAAAATAAAGACTTAAGCAAAAACTTATAAAATTAAGGGACTAACCTAGATAGCTCTCATTTACTAACTTTATTCTGAAAGAAAACTTTATTAATAAATTCTTACCTGAACTTACCTGATTGGGGGTCCTCCCAAAGTTATTTTGTTGATACCGATGAACCTGTCGGCGCAGGACTAGTGTTTTACGTCGTCGAGTGATGACGCCTCCTTTGTTGGATTAGCTTGTAGAAGCAGCATCTGACCCTGGAGATGAGGATACAGATGATTTAACCCGCCATACCTGTTTTACCTTCTTTTGGCGGTCAGCAGCTTGTTCCGGTGTTTTCTTTGCTTGTGCTTTCGCACCTCGTATAGGCTTCTTGTTCTTTGCATGGTACCGGATGGGAAAGTCCTTTTCCCAGAACTTCTCCATGAACTTCATCAAGCTGTCCTTTTCTGGAGGTGTAACTTCTACCTCCTTGACATTCTGACTGTTCCTCCCATACTTGATTTTGATCATGGAGCATTGCTCCACTTTTGGCCTGAAGTCAAATTTCTCCTTCTTTCCATTAATGTGGAGCTAGATCTCTCCAGCACCCACATTAATGTAAGCGTCTGCAGTGCTCAAGAAGGGTCGCCCAAGGATGAGCGACGAGTCGTTGCTCACATCTATGTCCAGCACCCCGAAATTGACAGGGACGAAGCAGTCCCGGATGCACACCGGAATGTCCTCGGCTATCCCCTTCGGGTAAAAGACTACCTTTGGCATGACGCTGACGCTTGCCCCTAAGTCACAGAGTGCGTGCTCGATGCGCTGGGTCCCAATAGTGCAAGTGATGGTACGACACTCTGGATCCTTCTTCTTTTCTGGGACCTTGTTCAAGATGGCTGCACTGCACTCCTCTGTTAACTTTATGACCTATATACTTGGGAGTGGACGTTTGTTGTTCTGTATGTCCTTCAAGTACTTGGCGTAGGTCGGCAAGTACTTGGCGTAGGTCGGCACCTGCATAGCATCCAACAGTGGCACATGTATATTTAACTTTTGAATGACCTCTACGAACCTGGCGAATTGTTCGTCTGCCGATGGCTTCTTTTGTCGTTGAGGGAAAGGCAGGATGTTGGTGTCGTAGAACTCGTGGGGTGCAGTCCTTCCTGCTGGTGCTAGCTCGGCTTCAGGCTCTTCTTCCTCTACTGGAATCTCCTTCCGTGGCTCTACTGTCCACCCTGCATGGCTAGGTGGGACTGGATCCCGAGAAGCCTTACCACTCCTCGTAGAGACAACCTTTACATTCTCAAAGGAAGAATCCGGTTGCCCGGGAATTTGTCCCTAGTCTCCAGAAGGAACAGCAGCAGCTAGCTGAGCTAACTGAGTTTCTAGCATTTTGTAAAACTCAGCTGGCTCTGGAAGGTGGAGGACAAACTTTCTATCTTAGAGTTTATGCCCTCCAGAGCCTTATCATTAGCAGCAAGCCTTTTAGAAATGGATTCGTTGATCCTAGCCTGAGCTAGGACCAGATCTTTCGAGAGGGTTGGTTAGAAAAGGAGTTGTTGTTATTACCTTCCTGGTAGAACGGACGTTGCTGATTCCAATTCCCTTGAGGCCGGTACCCGTTGTTGCCGTTTACGAACTGTACCTCCTCTTGTGTCTCGGGGCAGTTGTTCCCCGAGTGGCCGGTTTCTCCACAGACTTCACACGTCATGTGTGAATCCAGTGGCCCTTCATTGTCAATGCCCCCATCATTGGTGCGGTCATCGAGGCATTTCATGATGAGATCCATCTTGACGGCCAGCATATTCACCTCCTTTACGATGTGCATACCGTGCTTGCGCCCCTAAAGGCGGTCCTCATTCCAAGCCTGATTTGACACCATCTTCTCAATGAGCAGCTTGGCGGAGGCCACAGTCAAGGAGAGGAATGCCACTCCAGCAGCAGCGTCCATTTGTTCACGGGCTGTCTAGGATAGCCCATAGTAAAAGTTCTAGAGCAGGAGACATTCTTGCATACCGTGGTGTGGGCATGCCAGAACATAGTCCTGGAAATGATCCCATGCCTCCGATACTATCTCTCCGGACTCTTGCTGGAAGCTGGAAATTCTTCCCCGAAGAGCATTGGTTTTCCCATTGGGGAAGAACTTAGCTAGGAATGTGTTGGAGCAGTTGGTCCACATATTCACCGCATCACGGTTGGAGTAGAACCATTGTTTGGCTCTACCCAACAATGAAAACGGGAACAGAAGGAGCCTGATTGCCTCTTGATCGACTCCCCGGATGGTGATGGTGCTGCACACCTCCAGGAAATGCTGCAGGTGGGCACTAGCATCTTCATTGGCCTTCCCACAGAAGGGGCTGGCCTGCACCATGTTGATCAGCGGGGCCTTGAGCTCGAAGGCATGATCCCCCACAGACATTTCTGGACCCGTTGGGATCTGGGCCGCGGAAGGGGCGGAGTAGTCACGGACCATCCTCTCGGCCATAGCTTCTTCCGGTTGGGGTGCTACGGGAACGGCTTGTTCTCCTTGGTTGGATGATTCTCCGATGACTGGCTCGGTCTCTGACAAGAACACCTGAGGGATTACGACACGAGAACGTACCCTCCTTCCTATGGTATTCGGGTTCTCGACGTAGTTGGATGGTAATTGGAAACCAGTCATACACTACCCTGTTTCACGTCACAGAGAAACAGAGCAAAAGGCTAAACCTGCTAGATTACTGGCAATTAATCATGCTACATTAAATACATGGATGATAAAGACTCTTTAACCATTGCTTTCCCCGGCAACGGCGCCAGAAATGCTTGTTGGCATTTCTTAGCGTCACCACTAGACTAATGATGGCACTAGAGATGCCATGTTTTAAATCTAAACGTTACAGAGATTCTGCAAGTGCACAGATGTACGTTGTAGCATTTCACCTGGGAGTATTCCAGAGTATCGTTATTTGTTTATCCGCAGGGAAAGCGTTTAGTTAATGAGAGGTGTCATCCAATGTATTTATTTACAACATCATTAATATACCATAGTCTAGACAGGGGTAAATGATATGGAAGTGTAGGGGTGATATGACACACAGAAGTTCTTTGCTCATCATTAAGTAGTCTTAGTTAGTAATAGAACATTAGTAAAGATCACGTAGGGTTCATTAGAATCATACAAATGGAACTTGGATATACTACATTATCCTATACATGCTCATAAAAGGGACATATGCAAGATGACACATCGAGGTGTCCAGTGGTTCCCTCATCAAGGGACGACAGGAGGACGTCTTATCATAAAGGCCTAATATCATCTCCTGAACGTGGAGGATTACAAAAGACGGACAGGGCTGTCACCACCTGCTGCCTACCTCACTAATCCGTGGGGTAGCGATACCCTCAACAGTATCCCGTATTCCAAACACCATGCTTGCAATATGAAATACAATTCTATCTATCACGTTAATAAATAGAGCAACCATAAGGCACATTGAGCCAATGTCATAGCATACGTCAACTCGGATAAGGTGCAAGACATAAGTAGTATATACTAAGTAAGCAAAGTACATTTGAGGCATACAACATAAGTATGAAGATACTTCCATTAAGCTCAGAGTATTACAAGTAAGCAAAGAGATACGAAGCTGAACTCTAGAACTTACCAAGACTCCTCTGGAAGCCCTTCGGAAGCTCTACTACTGGAACTATCACTACTAAGACTAAGACTAAGCTTGTAGCAAAGGAGAGCTCTTCTTCTGCTGTGTGTTAAGTATGGCGCCCTTTGCAGGTATTTATAGCATCCATAGGCAGTGGAGAGCCGGCCAGATGCGGTTATGGCAGTTTGGGAGTGGGCCCAAGTCGGCCGATGTGGGCGCGTCGGCCGACCCTTGGATGCACCATCTTGAGCATTGCACGGTTGAGATGAACTCCTGATGGTAGTTTACAGGTACTCGTCAAGGGAGTGGCCAAACGGCCGTAGGGCCAGGTCGGCCGACCTAGCCAAGTCGGTCGACCTGGCACCGCCACCTTTTGGCCCCACTCTTTTCTGGTAGACTGCCATGTGGGTCCTTATGACGGTTCCAGGTGGGTATACTCGTTTTGCGTGCATTTGAGTTGAGGTGTGGGCCCTTCAATCTATGGGAGTGACACGTGGCTCATCCGTCACCCTTGACTTCAATCGACCAAGATTCAATGTCCATGATCATCTCTTGGTGTGCTTCTTGACCTGTGTGGAAGATTGGCTCGAACGGGGTTCAGGCCAAGTCGTCCAACCTAGTCAGGTCGGTCGACCTGGGCCTGTGCCCGTTTTTCTCCATCTTTTACACCGTGGTCACTGTACTCAAATATATTCTGTATATGCTTGCACAAACATTATTTGAATACAAATGTCTAAGTTATGCTTTATCTTTATTAGTTTTTTGAGCCTATTGACGGTCATAATTTTGTTATAAGGACCGTCAACCACTGTCTAATAACTAAGATTGGCCAGATCGATCGAGTTTATATAAAGGCTAGGTAGAGAGGATAACATAGCACTAAGCTGAGAATATAGCTATGGGAGTTCTCCTATGCTTGATTTTGGCACCGGGGTATCCTAGGGCTCTAGGAAAGTACCGGCCAATAGCTCTACGCCGCACCCGAACCTGGAGGATTACAAAGGATGGACAGGTCTATCGCCACCTGCCGCCTACCTCTACTAATCTGCGGGGTTACGAGGCAAACGAGGGCAGATATATTCCTAAGCACCATGCTTAAGACAATATCGGCTATCCTAACCTTGATCAGAGATTAAGATACTTTATGAATAAAGCAATGAACCCACAAGCAAAATAAAGAACTCAGCTTTCTATAACTCAAACTTAAATACTTAGTTGAATATTCTGGATACTTACTAAGGAGCTCATATCCGCTGAGGTACAGGTGGAGGGTCACCGACACGCCGGGACTCCTCTAGACTCTCCTCACTCTCTCCCTATTTTTATTCTAATTTGAGGAGGGCTTCATATTGACTTCTTGCTCCAGCTTGCTGATGATCTTCAATGACCGGGGCTTTGCTATTTATAGCTTGTAAAGGCAGTTGGGAGTTGGCACGTGGAAGCTGGGGACAAACGGACTCAGTCCCAGGTCGGGCGACCTGGGGAGGTCGGCCGCCCTTAGATCCATGCCTTGAGTGGTGCACAGCATAAATAGATTCCTGGAGGCGGTGGGAACACGCACGAGAAGGATGAGGCGGTTTGGCCTCCAGACCAGGTCGGCCGACCTAGGTGGGTCGTGCGACGTGGCGCTGGCACATCTCGGGCCCATCTTCGGCTGAGTGACTGTCTAGTGGCTGGGTCCTCATGATGGTTCCAGGTGGGTGGCCCAATTTGAGTACATTTAGATGTGTTGGTGGGCCCCTCAATCCATGTAACCTCCCCTTGGACCATTCCCATCTCTTGGATCCAGCCGACATGGAATCAGCGGCTGGGATTGTCCTGGAGTGTGTTTGTTTGCCCTCGAGGAAGGTGGGTTGCATTGGGCTCGGGCCTAGGTCGGCCGACCTAGGGGGGTCGGGCGACCTGGCCCTGAGCCCAAATGTCCTCCTCTTTTGCCATTTAGTCCCAGCACTCACATATTTACCAAAACTTGTGGAATTGATTAGATATAAGGCCTATAGCTATGGTGAATGCATTTTGTATATATTTTCTACAGGAACTGACGGTCAAAAGTGGAACTTTAGGACTAAGGTGGAAACCATGACTTCTTCTGCTATTAAGCTAGAATATAAATTATTCCAAGACATACCTGCATTTGTGAATTTTGAAGTGTCTACCATGTCATCTTGGATGGTTGAGGAATGGAACGGCCTTGATTCAACTGTTAAGTAACTTGGGTTTTTGTTAAATTTTCAAAAGCACAACCTTACATAGCTCCTCAAATGATTTTCTCGAATCTCTCAATGTGTATGATTCATAGTTCTAAAGGCTTATGTGGAGCTCAAGGTAGGAGTAAAGATAAGGCATACTTGCATCACATATATTGCAAAATCAAAGAGTGGATCCATGAAGAAAACTATTCATACAATCTGATCAAGATGTGCATGTGTGTTGAACATTGGAATGATAACTCTCTTTTGTATGATCTCTCTCCTCTTGAATTTATTTTGAGAACATGGCTATATATGTACAATTTTTTCCATAATAACTGAGCCACCATGTGCCCAATTTTTTTTTACTTGGACCTTCGTGTGTCCATATATATTTTTTCTCTTTTCTTCATTTTTTTATAGCTCATGTCTCTTTTGCAATGGATATTCAGAGAGAGGGAGATCAATACTTATATGAAGCATTTATTTTGTGGATGAATGAATAATGCTAACTTCTAGTGTAGAAGATTAGCATATGTATGTGGCGTGCACGTGATCTTGATCATGAAAGCATGAAGAGCATCTTACAAGGGTCACAATAGTTTGACAAAGCTCAATGCGATAGCAAGCAGCATATATGTATAGGTTTTGCAACATGAACATCATATGGCTTTGGTAGGAATAAGGCATCACTGAGGAGCTCTGTAAAGCTATTGATTTTAAGCTTTACAAGAAAAACATCCCAAGCACTTTATACAGAAAGAGCAAGATTTTTTTCATCATACTCTATCTCATTAATCAACCACTTAGATAAACATGTTTTCCTAAAGATATATGCTCACAAGCATCAGGTGTATGTGCAAGGAATAAAGAATATGCAAGCCAATCAAGGATAGACATGTAAATCAAAGGAACATCCTTGTTCATTTTATCATGAGTTTAATTTTAGTGATCATTTGAAGATAAGAATGAATTAACTCATGAATCCGAGAGGATGAGGGATGGGGTGCGCAAACCATTGCTCTAGACGAAAATGAAGACGAGAGGTACCAGAGGGACTTCGGCCGCCCCTTCTGGGCCTCTTCTACATTGATCTTTCTTATGTAGTCTTGTGCGATGTTATGCAGCCTTTCTGTGGGTGGTCTCGAACATTTGTGCGTCAAAAAGCTTGAGTGCCCCCACACTTGGTCTTGTACCTGCATTTATGCATACATGGTGGAAACAAAACAATGGCTCTTTGGTTCTAAAGACCAAGAGCTTTTATTGGAACTCAATTGTTTTATCAGTGTGCAAGAACTAACACCAGCTCTAAACTGAAATAAGATTTGGCACAAAAGGAACTTACTCAGGATACTCACATACCTCCCCCTACACTTAGAGTCTGCAGTGCAATGCAACATAACTCAAGTGTGTGGAGTTCAAGCTTCTTTTGAGATCATTCCCAAACCAAGACCGAGGTTTTTTTGTAGCAGATGTAGCTTCATGTCCTTAAGCATCACCTACCCATCGTTCTTCTTAATCTCCACCTAAAATTGTTAGTGACCAAAAATACCCAAAGGAAAGTTTATACTAAAAACATGTTCTTGCTTTTTATTCAAATAGAAAATAAATGATAATCCGAGCCATCTCCCAGCAGTGCTTTATTTATGTTCTGAAGCTAGACCATGAGGAATCCTGTCACAACCCAAAATTTCATATTTTGGGATGTAAATAGATTACACTGAATAATCTAAACGATTTGAGAATTTCTAAAATTTTCCAACATTTATATTTTATTATAGAGAATTTAGTATTGGAAAGTATTTTTTTCTAGAATAAAAGCAACATATAGGCTTTTAAGAGCGGCTTGGACCCTTTCATGATAATTAAACTTGAAGTTGAATTAAATTGTGGTTACTTTATGAGCATTTATTTATCTCAGCTCTTTAATTGGGTTGGTATATACTTAGTAATTATGCTGCTAATTAAAACTTGACCAACTAAAAGTGCTTAAGCTATTTAATTTGCCAGCCTATTCTTGTTCTATATTTGCTGAGTACGACATGTGCTCACCCTTGCTATAACCAATATTGCTCAGAAGAAGAAGTTGCTATGAAGTTTGCTAGAGTTGATGCTAAGTTCTAGGCCTACGCAACCCCCAGTCGACTGCCTGTGAAGTTTTGGAGCCTTGGTTTCCAGGATCAACTGTGTGTCTTTGATAGAAAGTAAGATCTTTTATAATTCTTTTACGTGATACTGTTACTGTTATTCACTTATGATGTCACTATATGTATGAAACTAGATCCTGGCATACATATAGGTAGCACTTGGTTTTATTTTAAAACCAGGTGTGACAAATCCTCACATCGCAGCTATGCTTGGTGATGTCGTTTCCATGCTCATCACCAATTGTTGATGTGTCATTGAAGCTTTAGCTGCAAAGTTAGTGCCACAAATGCAACCATGAATTTTACAATGCTTATGATGAACAAATGCATCTACAACCAACCTTCTAAACATTTTAGAATTGAGGACCTCAAGGTGGTTGCAGTCCTCGCGTGTGCTTGTGGCACAAGCGTGACAAACTCTGGAGATTCATGAAATGAACATTCTTGTGGGATTTCGAAAGAAAATGGTTCATTCTCGTTTATAGAATCCTTTTGCTTGGACTCCAAAGTCAGTGCCTCAAGCTTGTCCATGGCCCTTGGGTTCTCCAACTCAAGAGATTCATTGTGCATGATCGGGTTTGATTCTTGACTATTGTCGAGAACAATATCGTGAGGGCAATGGGGCCAAAGCTTTTGCTCGATCAAGGGTGATGGAAATCATTCGTTTTTATAGAGAAGAGAAGTTAGTGCAAATGGTGATACAAACATCACCTTCTCAAGCGAGTTATGCTTGGGTGATGACTTTGCCCTTAGAATTTCTGGGCAAGAGATAGGAGTGGCAAAAGCAGCTTTCCCAAGCGTGTCATGAAGGATCCCATGAGATGCTTCTTTTTGGAGAAGCTTTTCTAGTGGGTCGCCTAGGAGAAGATTAATATTCAGGATATCGAAGACGTGGAAGTCTAAGTTTACCTTGATTTTGTCTAACGTGATTGCCACGGTACTTGCGACCCCCCGACATTGAAGGACGTGTCCAAAAGGACAACTTTTGAGGAGCGTGTCGGATGGACTTAGCGGAACATTTCCAAAGAGAGTGCACGCTATGTGCCATGGCATGACATTGACCTCCATACTGGGGTTGAAATAGGCTTCTACAACAATGCCCCTTATAGAACATGGAAGGATCATGGAGGGTGAACTATTCCAAATTGCTTTGAAAAAGTGCCACATTCCATCTGACCATTCCTCCTTTATGTCTTTCACGAGAAATGCTTCGTTGGGAGGATCAGAAAGGTGAGAAAGAGGGGGTGTCGTAGCCTTCTTGTGCCTTGTTTGATTCGAGGCATTTCCATGATTTTCAGACAGATCATCCTCGAAATCAAAAAGTGATCCAAGAGGCTGAGTTTCCTCTGCCGTAACGGATGGTGTCTCAGGAGCTGGATCTGGACTGGGCAAGTGTACGGGTAAGGTAGGGGTTGCTTGGATGTCTTTTTGCTCAGTTTCGTCCTTAGCAGCGAGAGAGTTCTCTCAAATTTTCTCCAGGACCTCTCGCGCTTCAGCTGGCGTTATGTATAGGAATGTTCCTCCGGCGGCTATATCAACAAATCGGGCAGCTTTGCTAGACAAAGCAGACCAAAAATGCTGCATAAGCATCAAGTCCGGAAAGCCTAAATACGTGCTAGTAAGGCATGAATCCTGGAATCGATCCCATGCTGCCACGATCATTTCCCTCTCCTTTTGTTGGAAGTTAATGATTTCCTTCCGAAGGGCACAAATCCGATGAACGAGGAAGTACTCTAGACAACACTTGTCTCATAGCTTCTCCCATTCACCGTTTGTTAGTCCAACGATATGGTCTTACCACTTCCTCACCTTCTCTTTGAGAGAAATTGGGAAGAGCTTCTGTTGACGTCCAAAAAGTTAGGCGTTGACTCTTGGAAATTAACACTATGGCCTGGAAGATTTGCTTGACTTCAGTGCAGGTCCAAAATCTTGAGGTTCGTGGCATGCCAGTCAATTTGACCTAAAATTGACAAGGTAAAGTTTAATCAGCAAACCACAAGGAACTCATCGGCCAAAGCCCCGATTCGTTCCAGCAAATTGGATCAGCATAAAGAGGAGTCCGATTCGAGAGCATGAACCATCGGCCTTGAGTCCGATTTGTAATAATATGGCATGTATTTGAAATAAACCATCGACTATGGAAGCCGAATTGGGGATAAATCTAATATAAACTCATTCTTTAGTATGCATCTTTCCAAAGGTAATAAACAAACTAGATCTCGTGTCACTAACAATCGGATCGGTTTCGAGACAGCGTTGCTAGAAGGGCGTCGATTAGCGTTGCTAGAAGGGCATCGATATATATCAAAGAACTCGTTTAAACTAGATTTATTTGTAACTTGCTTATTAAATCTAAATCAGCTATATAAGCAATAGGAGCAGATCTATTATGAAACTTATGTTACAATAAAGCAGAATAGATCTTTCAAACAGATGTAAGTCGATAAGATAAAATCAACAAGATACGGTAAAGGGTGAGCGATATAAACGAAGAAGGGCGATACGCCTCAATCTAAAGCCTAGAACAACTCGGTAAATTGGTGAATTGTATAGACAAAGAAGGGCGATGCGCCTCAATCTAAAGCCTAAAACAATTCGATAGGTGTCGCCCTTATAGACAAACCGGAGGCCGAAAGTTGTGTTGTATTGATTGGTTGTGTGAACGTCTTTTACAATGGCGTAGGGTTTATATTTATACCCTGAAAATCTAACTAATCCCTATCGGCTATGACAATGTCTCTAATTTATTTAAAGTAAACTAATCTAAACTACCAAAACTATTACAACTGACGTGCAATCAGGCCTTGGAGAAGCTTCTAGACGCATCTCTCCTTCAGATGTCGTACGTGCTCCGGCCTTCTCTGCTCTGTGTCTGATCGGGACTCTATCGGACGAACTCCGATTGGAATCGGAGACCAACTCAGAATCAGACTCGGCCCCAGCCTTAGCTCTGTCATGCACATTGCCGAGTCAAAATCTGGTGTCAACACATGCCCCCAATTTTGGGATAAAATATTATTTTGTTCCAAAATTCTCCAAGTAATGATGACCCTGGCAGTGAACAACATATGGAAACCTATATCCTTCACTGTTGCAACCCTTGATTCCTGTGCGAATTCGGCGCCTTGGCCCCTGGGCGATTCCTTCTCCCATAAGCCCTATAAATATTGAACCGAACCGTCGTCTCCTTCCTCCAGTTCGCATCTGCTATTGTGCACACATACATCTGCCATTGCCATCTCTGCAAGGTCTCACACGGAGAACATCTGACCCTCAACTTTCGATCTCTTGCTGCGAATCAAGTAAGGAACTCCCCTCATATGATTCATATCACGCATTTGGGTTTTACTTCATTCTTCTTGGTGATTTCTCAAACTTTTCACCGCGCTACTGTTCATTATAGATCCAATCTCCATCAATGGTGGCTCCAAGCAACAAGGCCGACAACACACAAATGCCTGAGGTAAAAATGCCCAAAATCTTTAACCCTAACTCCTGCATTCTACTTCCAGAATCATTTGCGAGTCACCATAGCTGTATTTATCATTTTATTCCCCTTTGAATGTAGCAACTTAAGAACCACATAGTCATCCCCGTCTCTCATGTCGACTCCAGATATTATCTTGGTCCAATGGGCGATCCCGATTCAACGGATCTGATAAACATGGAATCGGAGAGGCTTCCATTTAAAGGATCGGACCTGCAAGTATCCGATTGGTCAGGTTCCTTCCGATCATGGCCCAGCATCATCCCAAGATGGAGAAATTGGTTTCTCAGAATTCATGCTATCAAATCCTCTTTCTGGGATGAAAAAGACATAAGTCAGTGCCTCACTTTATCTCTTGCTGACATGGCCAAGGATGAAAATTTACTGGCCTCTAGCTCCCTTTTCTGGTCCGATGCCCTCAACGCTTATCTGTTTGGTCACGTCCTGATGACACCAACACCGATGGATGTGCACATGCTGACTGGCCTCAACACCACAGATAACACCAACCTAAGAAAACTCCTCTACAATTTGGAATACAAACTTGTTGGCACGGGCTCGAAATGCTGGAAAAAATATGTCACCGATCACCACAAGACTGGCTCCATCGGAGAGAGAGAACACGCAGCCTTTCTTAACATGTGGTTAGAGCGATTTGTATTCTTCGGGTCAACACTTGGAGCCACAACCAATATGCAGTCAATTGTAGAAACATTGGCTCGTGGTGGATCAGTGCCACTCGGCCGACTCCTTCTTGACGCAGTTTATCATCTTCTCCATCAAGTATCGACCAAACTTTCAGAAGGTCAAGCAGTCGGACACATCGGAGGTCCCTGGTGGTTCATCTAGCTCTGGTTGCATACCCAGTTCCGATCCGCTCTTTAGTTCAACTTCAAAAATTGTCAATTTCCAAACTATTATTCAGAAGAGGAAGATGCAACTACTCGCCGATGCATGTCATTTGGAAAAGCAGCATCGGCTTGTCCTGGGTCAAGACTTGACTCAAAGAACATGGCTAGCTTCTTTGAAAGCTTTTACCACGACTGCATCGGAGTGCCTCCACTACTTCGCCTATGCCGATCCCGATCGTGATTACGAGCTGCCTCTGTTCAATATTCAGAACGAGCTTGCAACGATCGTACCGATCCTCAAGTCCTTCATCACACCTACCATCCTTTGTAGCAACATTGCGTATGGCCGCAAGAATTTATCATATGAATTCTACAACCCATCGGTAGCAGGTCATCAGCTGGGATTCGGCCAACTCCCGATCGGCCTCTATTTCGCAGATAAGATCAAACATCGTGAATTGGTGTCAACTGACCTGGAGATGGATCGGATCATGGCACTTACCCCCAAGCCGATTTTGAAATACCTGAATGGCTGTGCACCAACTTCCAATCTAGACTTTTCAGGAATTAGTGGAAAGAACTGTCTCTTCACTTGTTCAGAATTCCGGCCATCACCTACTGCAGTCTCATAGACTCCGATTTCGAGGCCTTGGAAAATCATGTAAGCTTTCTTGCCTAAAATTCTCTCCTTTTATTCAACTTTCGTTTAAATGACTTTTCCATAATTTGTATCTTAATCCTTTGACAGCCAATTGAAGAGAACGTGCCAGTAGTGAGTAATAGTGGAAAACCGATTCGATATGCTGCCAGAACTCCAGATCCAAGAATCGGCTCTTCTGCACCATCTCTTGTAGATATTATGGATGGCAGAGGTAAAAGGAAAACCCATCCTACTAGGGTGACTGTGCCAAAGAAATTAAAGAAAAGCCATGCTCCGGTACGATTTCCTTACACTTCTGATTCTTCTTCCGATTGAAAATCAGGCAAATAACTTCTTTATATAGCCCACCGAAAAAATTCTTGGCCAGTCAACCTCCAGGGCTGCTGAAGAAATTGCAGAAAAAGCTGCTGAAGGCGCTAAGATGCTTGTCAAGGCAGTAACGGTAATAATCCGATTCTGTCTATCTCATATCTCTTAGAATAAATCAATTAACAACAATCCCTTTCTAGAAAACAAATATCACACTGCCCGATCCTCAACTGGCCCCAGCTCAGGACATTCAAACAGAATTGGCCCAACAGGTAATCTTTTCAAATAATTTCAAACTTGATGTTCAGATTTCAATTCCAACCGATTCATTTTCATACTTTCAAACCATTCTGCAGCCAATCGTGGAAGAGCTAGCTGTAAATGTACAATTGGAGGCGAGCGCTATTCCGCAACAGTCTTCTCAACAGCCCGCAACCCCTCCGATTGCACATACCCAAGGGACGCCCCTTATTGAGCCATCCACTCTCCAAGCTCCGATAACAGCAGAAGTACCTGATTATTGTTGGCGCTTGTTAAGTCATGAATATATCGTAACGCCAACGCGATAAAATAAGCTAAACTAGCAATGATCAGTAGGATTTTATTTCAAATAACGTAGTTCCACTTGTACATGGAGATTACTTGATTGCAGGAGTTATGGGCCAAAGGATGAAGGAAAACAGGGCCAGGCCCAGGTCGCCCGACCTACCCAGGTCGGCCGACCTGGCCTAGTGTCCAACCAAGCCCATGTTTGGCCATGCAGAAGAAGCACAAGTTAGTGTCATCCAGAACATTGAATCAATGACGGTTATATCCAAAGGATGACAAGAAGGATAAGAAGGTGCATATGGATTGATGGGCCTACATGAGAATCAACAGTTACCCCGAGGATCCATACCCATCTTCCATGAGCACCAGGGTCCACATTGCAGCGACTCAGAAGAAGATCAAGGCAAACCGTGCCTGGACCAGGTCGGCCGACCTGGCCAGGTCGGCCAACCCAGTCTAGCGGCCGTTGCGGTGCTCCCTTGTCAAGTGTATCCACACCGCCTTCAGGACCAAAGCTACACCGTGGATGAGTTCAATCGGTTCATCTGACGGTCGGGTGACTTCTCCACATCGGCCGACTCGGGGGTGGGCCCACTCGCCCTCAACCGCCTTGTACCGGCCCTGAACCACCTCCAAGTGCTATAAATAGGTGCCAACGCCTCCTGTACAACACACACCAGAAGGAAGAGCTCCAATTGCTACAAGTCATAGTCTTAGTTAGTAGAAGTAGTTTTAGGAGTTGAGCTTCTACGGGTTTCCGAAGGAGTCTTGGTAAGCCTAGAGCTCAGTTATCTTGTATCTTTTGTTTACTTATAAGGCTTAGAGATATTAATGGAATTACTCTCTTGCTTATGTTACTTGACTTATAGTCTTGCGTGTTCATCATATGAGCTGTATGTCTTACACCTTAGTTTGGCTGGTGCATGTTATGGCAATGGCCCAATGAATCTCTATGATTGTTCTTTACCTTTCCGTACAATTGGTAAAGATGTATTTCATATTACAAACATGGTGTTTGGGTTATGGAATACCGTTGGGGATACCCTACTCCACGTATTCAGAGGTAGGCGGCAGGTGGTGACAGCCCTGTCCGTCCTTTGTAATCCTCGCCGTTCGGGTTTGGGCGTTTGCAGGCCTTAGTGATAAACATCGTGACAGTACCCTTGGATGAGGGGATCCCACGACTCCTCGATTTGTCCTCTAGCATGTATCACTTATTAAGCTTGTATAGTATACACTTGTAATGAATGTAACCCAATCGTAAGAAGTACATATAATCCCTAGTTCTCCCTTAGGACCTTCATGCTAACTAGACTTATATAATGAGCAGTGAAATCTTCTGTGTGTCAACATACTCAATCTTTCATATCATATTATCCCCTGGCCTAGTCCTGGTATATTGATTATGATATAGTTGATACATTGGAAAATATATTACTTTGCCATACGCTTTCCCTGAGGAAATAAATACGATACTCTGGAATACTCCCGGGTGAAATGCTACAATGTACTTCTGTGCGCTTGCAGAACTTGTATAACACTAAGATTTATATTAAGGCATCTCTAGTACCATCACTCCAGTAGTGGTGATGCTAAGAAATGCCAACAATTATGTCCACGAAGGACTCTTTAAATTGGTACCGACTGATCTTTTGCATCAATTTATTATTTGAATAACTGTTCATTAATGTTTTTTTAAGGCACAAGATTCTCCGGCCATGAGCTTCGCATCACTCGACCTGGACGCCACAATCAGAGATGAGGAAATCAATTCTGCCCAATCCTCCACCACCGTCTCCGTTGAGGTCAAGGCAAAACTCAAGGAAATATTGACTCATCTAAACAAGAGTACTGCCGTCCTTGTAGAAGATGCAGAACCAATTCACCAAATCTTCAAGGAATTGAAGGGTCGACTGCCATCGGAGCTAGAAAGCGCAATCATTCCTGCCGCCTTTATTGAAGGGCACCAGCGTCAAGTCTCTGCAGCTCGTCAAAGGATATCGGAGTGACTGGCTCAGTAGGACTTAGCCAAGAAATGTGATGATGGCAGAGAAGAACTGAAATCCATACAGGCCCAGATCAAGACCTTGGAAGCCAGGCCAAAGCAACTAGAGAATCGGATCAAGGAGCTCCAAGGCATCGAAGCTGAGCTGCTCAAGAGGCTTGAAGAAATCCGTAAGGAAATATCGGAAACCCAAGGACAACTCAGCCAAATCCCAGCATCTATCGCGTCGGCGCGGGAGAACATGCAGAAACATTTGGACGAGGTCCGTCAGATCCACAGAAGCATCAAGAACGTGCCCGGTTCCGACGTCGAAGATCTGGAAGAAATCTAGAAGATTGACAACATCCGCTTGGGCGCGATCGAAATGATCTGCAAGTATTTGTAATATTTAAAACCTCTGGCTGTACTGCTCCGATGACATCGATCATCGATGAACTTGTTTGTAAATATTTTTGCCCTTAAGACGATACGTATTGTATCAGCTATATTAGTCGACATCGCTTAGCATATCGGCTTTAAGAATCGACCCAAACACTTGGGTAGTATTTCTTCAAATATTTTCCATTAAGCACTTTCGAAAATTCTTCTCCTTCCAATGTTTCCAAAATATATGCATTTCTAGGAACACACCGATTCACATGATAGGGACCCTCCCAATTAGGCGATCATTTTCCAAACTTAGAACTTTTAGTTCCTATCGGCAAATTCAGCTTCCAAACCAATTCTCCCTCGATGAATTCTTTTTGCTTAACCTTTTTATCATAATACTTGGCAACACGCGCCTTATTATTTTCAATATTTTTGAAAGCTCTCAAGCGAGTTTCAGCCAAATCATCCAATTCAAAATTCATCAAACTTTTATATTCATCGGCAGACAAGTTCTCTTGTTTCGATATCCTCCTTGATCCGATTTTGATCTCCCAAGGCAAAACAACCTCATGTCCATAAACCAAATGATATGGGGACAACTTAGTAGAACCATGGCACGCCATCCGATATGCCCATAACGATTCAGTCAACGTTAGATGCCATCGCCTTGGTTGTTCATCAATCTTCCGTTTGATAATTTTGATAATACTTTTATTTGATGCTTCTGCTTGACCATTGGCTTGCGCATAAAAGGAGAAGAATTTAATAACTTAATACCCATACTGGCAACAAAATCTTGAAATTCGTTAGACATAAATATAGTCTCCTGATCGGTCGTGATAGTTTGAGGAATACCAAACCAATATATAATATGTTCCTTAACGAATTTCACCATATTCTTAGAATCAGCAATCTTCAGAGGAATCGCTTCAACCCACTTAGTGAAATAATCAGTTGCTACCAATATAAACTTATGTCCTTTGCTCGATGATGGATATATTTGTCCAATCAATCAATTCCCCATCCTGGAAAAGGTCACAGTTTGATAATCGGATTCATAGCTGATGCAGACGCCGTTTACACATTCCCAAACTTTTGGCACTCTTGGCAACCTATATAATACTCAAAGCAATCCTCCAAAATCATAGGCCAAAAACAACCCATTTTTCTGATTACCCATTTCATCTTATAAGCCGATTGATGTGCACCATAAACTCCTTCATGTACCTCATCCATCATATCCTTGGATTCCGATTTACTCAAATATCAGAGCAACACACCATCAATTGTCTTATAATACAATTGATCATCGAGTAACACATATTTAATAGCCATGAATCTTAATTTCCTAGAAACTTTTTGTGATGGATTCCTAAGATAATTTATAATTTCATACCTCCAATCTCCGATTTCTAGTTCTATCATCATAATCTCATGAAAACGCCGATAACCAGAAGCAGCTTGTGCCAAATTGTTAGCTTCTTGATTTTGAGCCTTGGGCATATGTTCAATATTAACCATCACAAATTCTTTTAATAATAATCAGCACCCTTCAAAATAATGAATTAGAATATCATCCTTGCATTCATATTTACCGATTAGTTGATAAATCACCAACTGGGGGTCTCCAAAAACCTCAACAGCTTCAGCTCTAATTTCCAATAATAATTTCAACCCTTTAAGTAATGCTTCATATTCAAGCCGATTATTTGTAAAACTTGGATCCATCGGATAGCTGAATTCAAAATTTGCCCCCCCGAGGCGACACAATAACGTTTCCGATGCCACATCCTTGGCCACATGAAGACCCATCAAAAAACAGCGTCCAAGGCATCGGCTCAACCATTTTAACTTCATCTCCGATGTGTTGTGTTACAAAATCAGCCATCACTTGTCCTTTGACTGCTTTAGCTGATTCATATTTCAAATCAAACTCCGATAATGCCAACACCCATTTTCTGATTCTTCCTTTCAGCATCGGCATGGACAGCATATACTTGATCACATCGGTTTTGCAAATAACCATGCACTCAGAAGATAATAGATAATGTATCAACTTAGTACAGGAGAAATATAGGCATAAACATAATTTTTCAACTGGGAGATACCTCATTTCCACATCAATTAACTTTCAACTTAAATAATAAACCACTCTTTCCTTTCCTTGAAACTTTTGTATAAGAACAGACCCGATTGACAACTCATCGGTCGACAAATACAATCGGAATGGCTTATCTCTCTGAGGTGGAATCAAAACCGGCGGCGTCATCATGTATTGCTTTATTTCATCAAATGCCTTCTGTTGATCTACTCCCCATACAAATTCTTCATTGGCTTTTAATTTCAGCAGTGAGGAGAAAGGACGAATTCCTACAGATAAATTTGAAATAAATCTTCTAACAAAATTAATCTTACCGATTAACGACTGGAGACTCATTTTATTGGTGGGTGGCTTAGCATCCCTGATAGCTTTCATGCTCTTCTGTCCTACTTCAATACCTTTTTCATGAACCATGAAACCCAAAAATTGTCCAGCCGATACTCCAAATGCACATTTGTTAGGATTCGTCTTTAAACCGTGCTTTCTTGTGCATTCAAGAGTTTCTCGCAAATCGGCCAGATGCTGCTTGTATCCATCGGACTTAACCACCACATCATCAATATAAATCTCAACAATCCTGCCGATCAACTTATGAAATATATAATTCATAGCCCTTTGATACGTGGCGCCAGTATTTTTCAAACCAAAAGTCATAATGACCCACTCATATAATCCAAGTGCACCAGGACATCGGAACACAGTTTTAGGAATATCTTCTTCTGCCATAAAAATTTGACTATACCCGGCATTACCATCCATAAAACTAATAACTTTATGTCCCGAAGCTGCATCAACCAACATATCGGCGATCGGCATTGGATACCCGTCCATCGGAGTCGCCTTGTTAAGATTCCTGAAATCCACACAAACTCGCAACTTCCCATTTTTCTTGAAAACAGGAACGATATTAGATATCCACTCAGCATATCGGCAAGGTTCAATAAACTTAGCTTCATATAACCGAGTTATTTTAGCTTTTATTTCTTTATCTAATTCAGGTTTAAATCGTCTCGGCACTTGTTTAAAAGGCTGATACCCTGGTTTGATCGGGAGCCGATGTTCAACAATTGATTGGCTTAAACCTGGCATTTCATAGTATTCCCAAGCAAAACAATCACGATATTCTTTTAATAACTTTATTAATTCTTGTTTAAACTCAGGATCCAACTTTGCACTTACATATGTCGGCCGAGGTCTATCT
>CM014275.1:44215234-44294695 GCA_004135705.1 Alloteropsis semialata
AAATTTCCTTCCCAAACCTTGCCCGACAAGCACTCTATTCCTTCAAATTCCAAACTGTCAAATCGGCAGTAGCGACGCTGACCGATTCATCAGCTTGAACAGTTTCATTGTGATCTCCATGCCACTGGATGAGACATTGATGCATGGTAGATGGCACACAGCAATTATTATGAATCCAATCATGCCCCAGGAGCAAACTGTAAGAACCTTTACTGTCGATGACGAAGAACGTAGTAGGCAATGTCTTGCTCCCGATCGTCAATTCAACATTTAATGCCCCTCGAGCCGGCGATGGATTTTCGCCAAAGTCTTTGAGCATCATATCGGTCTTGATCAAATTATCAGGGCCTTTGCCAAGCTTCTGATATGTAGTGTATGGCATCAAATTCACAGCAGCTCCCCCATCAACAAGCATTTTAGTCATCGGCTTGCCATCAACATACCCTTTAACATATAAAGGCCTCAAATGCCGATACTTTTCATCAACTGGATTTTCAAACACAGCTTGATGAGGTTGAAGGACCTACTGCGCCATGGCTTCTTCAACGTCATCGACTTCATCATCGGTCGAACTTACATTATACTCTGTTGGCAACACAAATACCATGTTCACCGATGCCGATTTTCCGTCATCATCATGCTTGGGCTTAGCTCTCCAAACTTTGAAATTATCATCTCCCTAACGCTTTTCCTTGAGCAATTCCTTAAATCGGAGATGCTGAACCCTTCTCTTTTGTATCTTGGTCAAACCTTTAGGACACCATTGTGGATTGACCTTTGGATGCGGGCCTGGTTTGACCTCCAGATTTTTCTCCGATTCCTGTGCATCATCCGGCTCTTGAATATTTTTCTTTTTCCTGTATACCAAACGATCATACACAGAAAGACGGTCTCCTTTATATTTTTGGCGATCATTATACCTTCGGCGATCGTCGTCCCATCGGTCATAGCACCGATTCTTATACTCACGCCGATCATGGTATTCACGCCAATCTTCGCGCTCCTGCTGGAAAGCTACCTCATCATGCTAGCTGCATCGGTGTCCAAAATCCAATCGGTCATGTACAGAATGACATTGCCTTTTTGAATCTCTGTAACTTTGATATTGGTCACTGCATTCTGGACAATCGTAGATTGATGGGAGCCTTACCTTTTCATTCCAACAAAACCTGAAGAACGGACATCCCCAATGATCTTCATCATCAAACCTTCTCATCGGAGGACTCTGATCCCGCTCTTGTTGGCGCATATATTTATCAATGAGTTGCCCTGATGTAACCCTAGGTTTATCTCTGCGTTGGCAGTTTTCCCGATAGTCTTGATAATTCCAATTTTGTACATCATCGACCGATACTTAGCAATCTGGATCAACAGCTCCCGATCTCTTCGCATGATCCGATGTGAGGGCTTTGGCTTTTAACTTCCTATCAGGTGCTCCGATTTCAACCATATTTTGAGGGAACGGGTGTCCATCAAGCTTCATCGGCTTCTTACCAGTTTCAACTTTAATGATTCCCTTCTCGATTGCCAATTGAATCTCATTGCGAAAAACTTTGCAATCATTGGTATGATGAGATACTGAATTGTGCCATTTGCAATATTTCTTTTTCTTTAATTCTTTATCAGAAGGAATTGTATGATTTGGTGAAAGCCTGATTTGTTTCTCTGCTAACAATAAATCAAATATTTTATCGGCTTTAGTAATATCGAAACTGTACCTCTCTGGCTCAACCTTCACCTATGGGCAGGCAACAGAATTCTTGTTCTTGGTCCACTCAACCAGATCGACTTCAGCTTCATCCCCATCTGAATCATATTCAATGTTAGCAATTTTCCTCTGATATTTCTCCCTCCGTGGCCTCCGATAATCGTTACCACGTCCTTCATGCTGAGAGAGTTTTTGAATCATGTGTCCCAAGCCTTCAAAATCTTGACTTGTATACCGATCTCTGACTTGAGGCAACAATCCTTGGAAAGCTGAATCAACCAGTTGTCCCTCCGATAGATTCAACGAATAGCATCGGCTATGGACGTCTTTGAATCTTTGGACAAATTCACTAATCGATTCCCCGTTTCGCTGTCGGAGAGCAGTCAGATCGGATAGTCTGGTTTCTTGCACTCCCATGAAGAAATAGGCATGAAATTGCTTTTATAGATCGGCCCAATTACTGATAGAATTTGGTGGTAATGATGAAAACCAGGAAAAGGCCAAACCAGAAAGAGACATAGGGAAAGCTTCACTTTTAATGGATCAATTGATGCCACTTCACCACACTGAATTGTATAACAACTGATATGCTCGATGGTGGTAATATTTCCTAGTCCAGAAAACTTATGGTGGTAATATTTCCTAGTCCAGAAAACTTATAAAAGTTCAGAATCCTGAATCAGGCTGGCATTGGCAGTGTATCAAACCAGTCTGGATACGACTTTTGATACAGATAGGATTGTCCCTTGGGCTTCAAACCAAACTGATTCTTCATGACATCAGCAATCTTATCTGTCCAATCTTCCTGAGCATAGTTTCCCTGACTGATCGGAGCTCGTGTTGATGTCATAATGATTGGTGTCTCAGCAGGCCCAATCGATGGCTCCCGATAGTCAGCTCCTCTGTTCCTTGGTGGGTTTTCAGTGTTGAAGTAGGAAGGATACACCATCTTGCCATCAACCATAGGAATACAGCTGCCAAACTGATCAATGTGTTGAGCTGCACCAGAATTCTTATCCCGTGTTTCTTCATCTCCTTCCTCTTCTTCACCTCCTTCTGCCACCTTGGCTTTTGATTTCTTTGTTTTAGGAGTCTCATAACACTCAGGATGTGTCTCTGGTGACGTAGATGAACTGATCTGCACAATCTTTTTCTTGAGATATTTAATTGCCGAAGCAGCACCTATATCAAAGTAAGCAGGTCTCTTTTGGACATCCTTCAATATTGCTCCATCCAGCAATTTGGCGATCAATCCCACCACCGTGTTAACCAATATACCAGATTGGTTAATCATTGCATGACTCACACCAGCATCTACATAGTCTTGAAAGAATTTTCTTTCCTCGGCTGTAATCTGATCAAACGCTTCCTTGGGGACAGAAAACTGATTTTTCTTGATCACAGCATTATGAGTTTTGCTGAATGAGTCCAGGCACAGGTTCTTGAATTCTTCAAGCTGCGCTTCCATGAGTTTCTTCTGCTCGTCACTGAGGTCTTCCATCGTGACAGCAGGGATCTCACCGCCTTTGTCTCTAGGAGGTGTCATCACAGAAGCTTTCTTGTCCCACCAGGCGTGCCAAAATGTGTTGACGTCGAAAAAGTCAGGCGTTGAGTCTTGAAAATTAACACTGTGGCCTGGAAGATTTGCTTGACTTCAGTGCAGGTCCAAAATCTTGAGGTTTGTGGCGTGCCAGTCAATTTGACTTGAAATTGACAAGGTAGAGTTTAATCAGTAAACCACAAGGAACTCATCGGCCAAAGCCCTGATTCGTTCCAGCAAATTGGATTAGCATAAAGAGGAGTCCGATTCGAGAGCATGAACCATCGGCCTTGAGTCCGATTTGTAATAATATGGCATGTATTTGAAATAAACCATCGACTATGGAAGCCGAATCGGAGATAAATCTAATATAAACTCATTCTTTAATATGCATCTTTCCAAAGGTAATAAACAAACTAGATCTCATGTCACTAACAAACGAATCGGTTTCGAGACAGCGTTGCAAGCAGGGCACCGATTAGCTTGCTTACTCCGATAGATTGATATATATCAAAGAACTCATTTAAACTAGATTTATTTATAACTTGCTTATTAAATCTAAATCAGCTATATAAGCAATAGGAACAGATCTATTATGAAACTTATATTACAATGAAGCAGAATAGATCTTTCAAACAGATGTAAGCCGATAAGATAAAATCAACAAGATACGGTAAAGGGTGAGAGATCTAAATGAAGACGGGCGATACGCCTCAATCTAAAGCCTAGAACAACTCGGTAAATTGGTGAATTATATAGACGAAGAAGGGCGATATTCCTCAATCTAAAGCCTAAAATAATTTGATAGGTGTCGCACTTACAGACAAACCGGAGGTCAAGATGATGCAGCCCTGCTTGCTGAAGAACTCGATGAAAAGAGTTGTTGGCACGAGGGCTGAAAGTTGTGCTGTATTGATTGGTTGTGTGAATGTCTTTTACAATGGCGCAGGGTTTATATTTATACCCTGGAAATCTAACTAATCCTTGTCGGCTACGACAATATCTCTAATTTATTTAATGTAAACTAATCTAAACTACTAAAACTTTTACAACTGACGTGCAATCAGGCCTTGAAGAAGCTTCTAGATGCATCTCTCCTTCGAAAGTCGTACGTGCTCTGGCCTTCTCTGCTCCGTGTCCGATCAGGACTCTCTCGGATGAACTCCGATCGAAATCGGAGACCAACTCAGAATCAGACTCAGCCCCAGCCTTAGCTTTGTCATGCACATTTTTACCCGAGTCAAAATCTGGTGTCAGCAGCTTCCATTTGATTATTGCTTGCGTCATGCTTGATATGACCAGACATGAGCAGAGCAACTCGTGCAAGTGATGGTGTGGGTTTTCATAATCACGTCCTAAGAAGGATGTCTCCTGGACCATAGCTATGAAAGCAGGGCAAAGCTCATAGCTATCTGTTTGTATAGGATTTGACGAGGCATGCAGCTCTAGTAACTCACGCTTTGGAGCAGAGAACTCATGGATTTGAGGCGAGTCCATGGTTAAAGAGTAAAAAGAAAAGAAAGGATAAAATAAAAGATAAACGGGCAACCGTAGTTCTTAGACAACACAGCTACCGTTCCCCGGCAACGGCGCCAAGCTTTTGACACTAGCGGTGGCAAACAGAAAGTCCGCAAGCGCACGACTGTCGAAATAGCTTTCACCCAAGAGTAAACCAGGTATCGAATCCACGGGGAACGTGAGGGCACTGTCTAATCTCTAAGGTTGGCTGGATCGATTGAATTTATATAAAGGCTAGGTAGAGAGATAACTTAGCACTAAGCTGAGACTATAGCTAAGGGTGTTCTCCTATACTTGCTTTGGGCACGGGGTATCCTAGGCCTCTAGAAAAGTGCCGGCCAACAGCTCTACGCCGTACCCGAACGTGGAGGATTACAAAGGACGGACAAGTTTGTCGCCACCTGCAGCCTACCTCTACTAATCCATGGGGTTACAAGGCAAACGACGGCAGATATATTTCTAAGCACCACGCATAAGATAATATCGGCTATCCTAACCTTGGTCAGAGATTAAGATACTTTATGAATAAAGCAACAAACCCATAAGTAAAATAAAGGACTCAGCTTTCTATAACTCAAACTTAAATACTTAGCTGAATATTCCGAATACTTGCTAAGGAGCTCATATCCGCTGAGGTATAGGTGGAGGGTCGCCGACACGCCGGGACTCCTCTAGACTCTCCTCACTCTCTCCCAGTCAGTTTTTTATACCGGCTAGCCTACTATAGGGGGTCCTTGAGTAGTCGAGTTGTTCGCAAGGGCCTTGCTGGAACCAGAAGCACGATGGTGAACACGAGATGATTTAGACAGGTTCAGGCCGCCTCAAGAGAGAGCGTAATACCCTACATCCTGTATGGTAGATCGCTTTGTATTGATGGTTATGATTTTACAAGGGGTCCCTACCTCACCTTATATACTCAGGAGACAGGGTCTACAAGGCTAATAATGCAGATTCCTAGTCAGATACTATACACAGAGTCCTAACATGAATAGGCCGGGTTGTTTTCTAGTAGCCGACTAGTTTCCTTAACCTATACGTCTCTTCCTCGTATCTGTCAGAGTTGGCGGCCCAATCCCTTCGTGGGCCTGTAGCCCATAAGGACTCCCATGGATCTTGATCTGTCAAGCCCCAGAGCGTCTTCATGTCTTCGCGCCTACCGAGTTGTTTCTCAACAAATTGAGCATCAGCCGAGTTGTTTCCTCGTCATCTTGCGCCTTCGTTGAAAACCTTCACAAGTGAACATGATGTGCTCGTTACCGACTGCTTTTGCAGTCAGCCCTCGGGCTTTGATTTTTAAATCAAAGATGACGCAAAAACTTCCCCATTTAATATAATGGTGTCCAGCTTTTGAAAAAAGATGGACCCATTATGGGTCAGACCCCGAGCCTAGAAATGTTTTCAAGGATTAAAAATAATTCTAGGGTCTTTAATGAAAACATTTTCTAAAAGAAATATATTATTTCCCCTCCCAGCCCAGAAGCTTAAAGCTTAGGCCAATAAGCTTAAAGAATGTTCAGGAAATAGATATATTCTCTGATTTGGAAAAAAATTCGCTCCTTAATCATCATCCCTCGAGTGTGGCAATGACTCCACAAGTGACTTAGCTTGCAAGGATACAGTTATGCATCTGGTTAAAACCATGAATACATATCTATTGGCGTATTGGGAAAAATGGCTTTCACGAAATACACTTAGGGTTACCGCTTCGTTAATAAAAACAAAGAAGAACCACTTCGTATTCACATCTACTCCAGCTGCAGTTCCCAAATCTAAAATCATCCATACTCGCGGGCACCCTCCAATCCACTCAAGCCCCACCCAAGAATCTCCATCCGTTAGAAGACCTTGGCTGGCAAGATGGGCAAGAAACCAGCGCCAAGCAAACCAGCGTCGAGCAAGAAAGCATTCAAGGTTCCAATCACCGGAATGCCCGTCTTCAAGACAGCCCCCGCCCCCGCTCTGGTCTGGAAGCCATCCAAGGCAACAGACCAGATGGTGCAGCAACTTGTCGATCAGGGCTACCTGCTCGACAAATCCATCTCCTTCTGGCGAACCGATACTGGTAAGCCTTGGCCATTCGACGAAATCCACGAAATAGTTGTTTTTGCCCTTTTCAATGAACAGGGATTCGCCACTCCTGTTCATGATTTTCTCCACAGCCTGCTCACTTTCTATAAGTTAGAGCTAGTGCATCTCAATCCAAATTCCATCCTTCAGATCTCCCTCTTCATCCATCTCTGTGAAGCATTCTTAGGAAACGACCCCCACTTCAATCTTTTTCGCCTCCTGTACCGCATCAAACCGAATCAGGATAAAGTGATTGGTGGAGCTGGGATCCAACTTCGACAAGGAATGAAGAATATTTATTTTGATTTCAAGTTGAATGATTCCATCAAAGATTGGAATGAGAAGTGGTTCGATGTGGAGAACCATCTCCAAGGCTAAACAAGCATTCGGGCCATCTGCCAGAGCCACAAGCCAACTGGAATGAAGCACTCGGCAAAAACGAGGTCAATGGAGTCGCCGGGTTGTTGAAAATGATTGACGATCTGAAGAAGAAAGGTTTGACCAAAATTGGGATTGCTAGTTCATTCACGCTGACGTATACAACCCTGCCAAAAGTGGGTGCATGCTGGCTATGAGTATACTGGCCCCAACGACCCGACTAGAATCTCCTCTGTCGAGCTGTCAGCCAATGAAGTCGCGCTTCGCGTCCAGGCTCTGTTTATGGATGCCCACGAGCTACCGTGTTGAGTACCCGAGTACTCAGCTACACGTCCTCCACCAGCAGTGAGTAATTGCTTGTTCCGAGTACTTTTACTGCAGCTCTTGAACATTTTGCTAACAATTCTATGTTTTATCCATCTTAGGATTTGCGTACAAGGTATGCTTCTGCTCCTCCTCCCATCACAGAGACAAAGTCTGGGTTGCCAGAGCCGCCACTTTCCTCACCTCCCAAACAACCCATCGGTGGCTCCATAAAAGGGAAAGGCCACATAGAACTGGATGATGAAGAAGAGGTACTCCTTGGGGATGCCTCAACGGATGAAGATCTGCCGCCGCGCCAGCCCAGCAACGTTGAACAAGGTGGGCCAAGTCTGAAAACCCATCATAGAAGATGCGTCCAGCCCCAGCTCACAAAGAAAAGGTAGACAGTGAGGAAGAGGACCAGAGCTCAAACTCAAAAGCCCTCCGACTCTGTCTTGCCAGAAGCCCATGAACTAGATGAAGAGACTGAGGATGAAGCGAAGATCCCCGTGGATATTCCCATCGACGTGCCTCCCCAGAAGGTGTGCTTGTCTATCATTCTTGACAATTTGCTTGAATCATGAATCCTGAACAAATCCGACACAAGAAAAAGTGCCCTCGCCAAAGGAGAAAACTCCTTCCTTTGACTTGGGTGAACCTGAATTTGACATGGACTTCGCCAGGTAAGTAGTCTATCTTGTAGATCACAGCACTTTATCACCTATTATGTCCATATTACTGAACTCTGCTCTTGTATCTTGTGCAGCCGGCCGCCTAGTCCCCAGCCTGCCCAATCGCCTGAGATCCCTGAGCATAACCCGCCAGGAGATACTCAAACCAAGGAGGCAGAGGTAGAGCAGGAGCCGAGCCCCTGGATAGTGCCACAGCCGCATCCCCAACAAGCAAGGACCGAGGCCTCGTCATCTTCCAAATTACCAGAGCAAGCCGCTCCGGGTACCTCTGCACAAGGCGCATGACCAAAAAGCTGCAGAAAGTACTCGGATGGCTGGTCTCCGTGCTAAGGAACTTGATGCACCCTCGGGCCATTTTGGATCTACACGGGGACACTAGGTGCAGGGGCTGAAGAAGACAATGCCTTCCTGTTCAACTCACAAGTCGATCAGGAAATCCTGAGAAGGCCGCAGCACTGCAAAGCCAACTTACCAAGCTAACAGGTGTTAGTATAAAGTAAATTAATACTGTAAGTATACTTATCTCCATTGGATGTTTTGTTGATTGCTCTTCCGACTTGTTTTCTTTTGAAAACAGAGTATCCTTCACCGCTTACATCAAAAGTCGGAGATGCTCCGTAGGTCAAGTGCATGCTTTACGCGAGCGGAGAAGGCGGAGAAGGACTTGGCCCAAGGTCAATCCTCGTGGGAAGAAGAGCGCACAAAGTTGCACCAGGATCTGGATGCAACATATCAGAAGATGAATCTGTACCAGAACCAGCGCGACGACGTTGTCAAGAAGAACAAGTCATTGAAACAGAAGCTTGCAGGTAAGTCTCCGACTTCTTCTCGTGAAGTTAGCACAAATCACATAATGTATCAATAATAAGATTGTATATGGTGCTCAAAAAAAATAAGATTGTATATGCAAAAAAGTAGAAGAGGATTGAGGCGCTTGACGCCAAAGCCACCGATATGAAGAATCTCTTCTATCGGCAACAAGAGCGCGCAAATCAGGCCGAGCGGTGGGAGCAGGACTGCATGGCGGAGCTTGCTGAGGAGAAGCAAAAGCATAAAGACACCGATGCCCAGCTCGTCCATGACATGGCCAAGATCTGCAGCCAAAAGGATGAGCTCAACAACCTTCGTGCATAAAACAACAGGCTTCATGCAGAACTCGGATCCCTCGAGGAGGCTGCTACTCCGCTGGTCGACATGTATGCAGAGTACCCTTATGTGGTCCTGCTCCTCCACTGGTTGATCGCCTCCGAGCTACTCCCGGGCAGGTTCGAGCCTACTGCCAGTGGAAAGCCCAGTCTTGCACTAAACAAGTACTCGGCATAATCCGATCACGGTGGCTTGCCCAGCAATTAAGTATTATCTAGGGTAAGATCAATCCAGCGTGCACCCGAGACATGTTCAACACATATCTGGATGAGAAGGACATGACGGAATAGATAGTTTCCTGCCTTAAGTTCTAGGTTCTCTTGTTATGTAAAAGAAACCTTTTGTAATGAACTTAGATGTAGATGTAAATACTCATGTCTTGTTGATAGATGCACTTGTTATCTGTATTTTGGAGCGCTCAATCTCTCTGTGTTGAAACAGAAAGTGGGTGGCATTTGGTTTTTAAATGTAGCCTATTTTGAATTGTGTTTAAACAACTCGGCATGATTCAAAAACTCTTTTGTGTGCGTTACTTGGCAAGCAAGTTTAGCATAAGACACACATCTGAATTCCAAGCTTGATGACAACGGAATATAGACACTTTATTATGGGCATAAAGCCGACATCAGTACATTGAAAGGACTGATTTTTATTGACACTTAATGACTCCAAAAAACTTTTAAGGATAAAAATGCTGCAAGTGCTCAATGTTCCAAGCATTGGCACATCTGTTTCGTCTTCCCGTTGTAGTTGATAAGTACCCAGGCCGATAACTCTTGATACTATGAACGGGCCTTCCCAAGGCGAAGATAGCTTGTGCTGATCTTTTATACTCTGAATTCTTCGGAGGACCAAATCGTCGATGTTGAACAACCTTGTCTGGACGTTTTGGTCATGATACCTCCTAAGATCTTGCTGGTACTTGGTTGTTCTGATCAACACGGCTAGCCTTGCTTCTTCGAGCATGTCGACATCTTCTGCTCTGCTCTAATCTGCTGCCTCCTCCGAGTAGTTTTGGATTCTTGGAGCATTGTACTCGATGTCCACAGGGAGTACTGCCTTAGAACGGTAAACTAGGAAGAAGGGTGATTGCCCTGTCGCACGGCTAGGCTGGGTTCTTAGCCCCCAAACCACGGCTGGCAACTCTTGCACCCACTTGCCGACTGGTTCATAGAGCCTTGGCTTGAGTCCTTGTAGTATGAGGCCGTTAGCTATCTCAACTTGTCCATTGGCACGAGGGTGCTCCACCGATGCGTAGTGGACTTCGATTCCCAGACTGTTGCAAAAGTCAAAGAACTCGTCTCCTGTGAATTGGTAACCATGATCAGTGATGATGCGGTTTGGAATGCCGAAGCGGTGGGTAATGTCTTGGATGAACTCGGCCGCCTTCGGAGCTGTGGCTTTGACTAGCGGCTTAACTTCAATCAACTTTGTGAACTTGTCGATTACCACATAGAGATATTCAAATTCCCCTAGCGCCTTCTTGAGCAGTCCCACCATATCGAGCCCCCAACATGCAAAGGGCCAAGAGAGTGGTATGGTGTTGAGGACCGTTGCGGGGATGTGAGCTTGCCGGGCGAAGAATTGGCAGCCCTGGAAAGTCCTCACAACTTCTTCTGCGTCTGCCACTGCAGATGGCCAATAGTACCCAGATCGGAAGGCCTTGCCGACGATCGTGCGGTGGGCGGCATGATTGTCACAGATTCCAGCCTAGATTTCTACAAAGATCTCGCATCTGACTTCTGGAGGGACACACTTCATCAAAATGCCAGATGATGCACCGTGTCGAAGTAGGGTGGAGCCGACTACTACATAGTTCTTGCTTTTTTCTGATGACTTGCTCTGCTTCCTTTATCCTCGGGCTCTTTCTGATGTAGGATGTACTTGATGAAGGGCTTTGTCCACCCAGGTGTAATCACCATGACTTGGTGATGAGGTGGTGTTGGAGTCGGCTGTACTTCCTACTCCCTGATGGATGGTTGTAGCCAGTGGCGGAGACAGAAATTCAGAGTTAGGTATTCCCCCGAGGAAAAAAAGGTGATCACCTCAAAAATATGAACATCACAAGAATAAAAAAAGGAACAAATAGCTCAGATTTTCCACTATCATTAACCATGTAACAAAGAAAAAATAAAGAAAATCAAAGCTTTCCTTTAACATTTGTGCAAGAAAAAATAGGAGCAGTAGAGGGGAATTGGGGATTGTATCAGTCCATCAGGCACCAAGCCAGCCGACAGCCGCCCAACACGCAGCTAAGCTTGTTCATCACGATTCCACACTGGTAGTTGGACTGTTGCTGGTTGACTCGCGTACTCTCACTGCATTCGTAGGATTGTTTGCTTGCATGTTGCCCAACCAAGGAGGGAAAGATCAGAGGGACCTGAGAAAGAGATAAAGCAATGCTGACCCTGTGGTGGTGAGAGATCGACAGGAGAGACACGCACAGGGGTGCATGAACTGTGTGTGCGTAATGGGCTGCTGGTCTGTTTATTTGATGATCTATTTGCAGTGAGTTGGAGGACACAACAGGAAGCAATGAATGGGCAAATTTGACCCAACATAAGTTGTACACATGTATATACTATACATATACAAGATTGTTTAGCTAAAATTGCTGGGTATTCCCATGCATCAATGTAGCTCCACCCCTGGTTGTAGTAGCTCTTGGACTAAAACGCCGCCCAGTACTTGAGCTCGGTGCAAACCAAGCTTGGAGAGTGCATCAGCAGCCATGTTGTTGTCCCTAAGGACGTGATGAAATTCGAGTCCATGGAAGTGCTTCTCGAGTTTGCGGACCTCCATGCAGTATGCGTCCATGTTCTCCTTGGTGCAGTCTCAATCTTTGTTGACTTAATTAATGACCACCGAGGAGTCACCATAGACCACCATGTGCTTGATGCCAAGGGAAGCAGCCAGACGTAGCCCGTGAAGTAGAGCTTCATACTCGGATTCATTGTTGGTGGCTTTCTAGAGGATCTGGATCACGTACTTGAGTTGATCTCCCTTTGGGGATATGAAGAGAACTCCTGCGCTGGCTCCTTCAAGCTTCATTGACCCGTCGAAGTACATAATCCAATGTTCGGGGGGTTCTTCGGGTGTTGCTTGTTGTATCTCTGTCCACTCAGCGACGAAATCGACCAAAGCTTGAGACTTGATCGTAGCACGTGGGATGAAGTCGATGGCGTGGGAGCCCAACTCGACCACCCATTTGGAGATTCGCCCTGTCGCGTCTCGATTGTGGAGGATGTCGCCCATGGGAAAGAAGTAACTACCACAACTTGGTGAGCATCGAAGTAGTGGCGCTGTTTGCAGGATGTGATCAAGACAATATATAATAGCTTCTTGACCTGGGAGGTAGCATACTTTTGATTCTGTGAGTACCTCGCTGATGAAGTAAACTGGCCGTTGTACTTTGAATACATGGTCGGGTTCCTCCCGCTCAACTACAATTGCAGTGCTCACTATATGGGTTGTGGCTGCGATGTAGACAAGCAGTGGTTCCTGATCAACTGGTGCAGTAAGTATTGGTCGTGTCTGGAGGAATTTCTTGAGGTCTTCAAACGCCGCCTCAGCTTCTGCAGTCCATATGAACTTGTCTTGCTTCTTGAGGAGTTTGAAGATGGGTAATCCTCTATCACCAAGTCTTGAGATGAATCTATTGAGGGCCGCCATGCACCCCGTCAACTTCTGGACGTCCTTGAGAGACTTGGGAGGCTTCATGGATAAGATGGCAGTGATATTCTCGGGATTGGCCTCAATTCCATGGTGGCTGACTATGAAGCCCAGCAATTTGCCTGCGGGCACACCAAACACACATTTGTTTGGATTGAGCTTCCATTGGAACTCCCTGAGATGTGCAAAGGTCTCGGACAAGTCGGCTATAAGGCTGTCTGGGTTCTTTGTCTTGACTACGACATCATCAATATAAGCTTCAACATTACGGCCAATCTGAGCCTTTAAACAACACTGAATTGCGCGCTAGTATGTTGCCCCTGCATTCTTGAGTCCGAAGGACATCGTCCTGTAGCAGGAGGCACCGAACTGGGTGATGAACGCCGTCTTGATCTGATTGTCTTCATGCAAGCTTATCTGATGATAGCCCGAGTAGCAGTTGATGGACCAAGATCCATGGGAGTCCTTATGGGTTGTGGACCCATGAGGAGATTGGGCCGCCAACTCTGACAATATAGGGGAGAGACGTACATGTTAATGGAACTAGTCGACTTCTAGGAAACAACCCGGCCTACTCATGTTAGGACTCTGTGTATAGTATCCGACTAGGAATCTTTATTTCACTAATTTTTGTATTTAATTTTATTCACTATCAAAGCCTACTATTTATATTGACATGACCATGGGTTTATCAGCAGCATTTTTATTGTCAGGACAATAAACACACAGCGAAAGCATCATAAACTCATCCCTCGTACAACTAAACAATCGAATGACGTCCATCAATGCAAAAGATCTGAGCACTTGTGGCCCAGCCCGAAGACCCATGTGTTTTTAAAAAGCAAATGAATCCTGAATAATGTTATTTATTATCAAAGCCTATTATTTATTTAAATACCAAAAGCGGAATGGAAGCTGTACGTCCATTCAACTGTTAGCATGATAAATTCTTCTTTTTTCAGGGATGGTAAATTGCTTCACGCGGCCTTTAAACTTGTACAACTAAACAATCGAACGACATCCACCAATACAATAGATCTGAGCACTTGTGGCCCGCTGCGTTTTGAAAAAGCAAATTAATTCTGAATAATTTTATTGATTATCAAAGCCTATTATTTATTTAAAAACCAAAAGTGGAACGGAAGCTCCGCATCCGTTCAGCCGTTAGCATGACAAATGCTTTGTTTTCTTACAAATGGTAAATAGCTTCACGCTGCTTTTTGAATTGAGCATCTGTGGCCAAGACCGGTGGGTATTTTCATAGGGCTTACATAATTCTAGCGCACAAAGTGAATAGCAGAAGCCTAATAAAATTTATTTCACTAATTTTCGTATTTAATTTTATTCACTATCAAAGCCTACTATTTATATTGACACGACCATGGTTTTATCAGGAATAATATGCACTGATGTTTTATCGGAAATAAAACTCTATTTTTAAACAAGTGCACGGTATCGATTTATCACCGGTCAGCAGCATTTTTATTGTCGGGACGGTGAACACACAGCGACAGCATCATAAACACATCCCTTGTACAACTAAACAACCGAACGACGTCTATCAATACAATAGATCAGAGCACTTGTGGCCCAGCCCGAAGACCCGTGTGTTTTTAAAATGCAACTGAATCATGAATAATTTTATTCATTATCAAAGCCTATTATTTATTTAAATACTGTCGGGGTTCTCAACCGCCGGCAAGTAATAAAATCGTGGAGTACGCGTCGGGCCTCGGACGGTTGCGCAAAAGAGGGGACACAAGGATTTATACTGGTTCGGGCCTCCAGGGAGTAATACCCTACGTCCAGTTCGTGCTGCTCGTGTTATTTGCGCTGGTTTGTAGTAGGGGGATACAAACGGGCGAGAGAGGGACGAATTCCCAAGTCTCTGGGGTTCGACCGGCTCAGTCCGGTGTCTGGCTGAAGGAGGTAGAAGATAGAGAGGAAACGCTCCTCGGGAGAGGAGGAAAAGAATCCATCTGCCCCTCGCAGGGGGCCTGGCCTCCCCTTTTATAGTTCAAGGGGAGCCAGTAAAGTGAAAAGTAAAAGAGAGAGAGAGAAAGTACACGGTAAAAGGGGAAAAAGGAGGAGTGCCTGCCCATGCTGTAGGGCCTGTTGTCCTTCCGAGTACTGTAGCCATGCCCTGCTGCTGCCAGTTGCGTCAGGGAGTGGTTGGCATAGTGTAGTGGCTTGACTCCGGGTGCTACGGTCTTCCCGGTGGTTGCTTGGTTGCGAAGAGTCGAACCAGTCGGAGATGCAGACTAGTCGGGCGAACCGGAGTCTTGCCGGGCGGGTCGTGAAGCTTGTCGGCCGAAGGAGCAGCTTGTCGGGCGAGTCGAAAAGTACTCGGGGGCGACGCTGCTGCTTGTCGGGCGAGCATGCAGCCTGTCGGGCGGTCATGCAGCTCCTCGGGCGAGCATGCAGCTCGTCAGCTGCTGCCTGCAGCTCGCGCAGCTGATGGGGCAACTCGTCGGGCAGGGGAGCAACTCGTCGGGCGATGGAGCAACTTGTCGGGCGATGGAGCCGTTGCCTGCTGCTATCTGCCTTGTTGTGCTGCGCTGTTTCGAGACATGCATTCACTTGAAAAGAGCATGCATGCATTGATTACAAAGGGTACCATGCATGCACATGCATATACGTACGCATGCACCTGTATACAACATGCGAGCCCGCCCATGCATGCACGTACACATGGGAGTGTGGAGAGAGAGAAAAACAATCGTGTCGCTATTTTGTTCGGGTGGAGTAAAATCATGGGAAAAAGGATAGCTGCCCTGTGTGAGGATCGTATGCATCGGCCTCCTCACAGGGTCGGGGCTTTTATTCTTAACCCACTGCAATTGGATACCCCTAATATTGGTATCCGACAGTAGCCCCCGAGCCTGGGAGCGAGTCGCGGACTCGCTTGCAGGCTTGATTATCGTTATGCCGGGAATACGGTGGAGTTTCGGGTGGGGGCGCGCGAGCGCACCCGCCGGGTGTAGCCCCCGAGCCTGTGGGCGAGTGGTACACTCGCTCATAGGTTTAGACGTTTATGTATGCATATAGTGATTTTTTGCTTTGTCTGTGAGTTCTACGACCGCGCTTTCGGTCTCTGTTTGCGATTCCGACCCCCGTGTTCGGTTCCGGGACGCGAACTTGGTCGGGCGATTGTTTCGGCTTTGTTACGTTTTCCCCTCACGCTTTCCTTGCGATAGGACGGAGGGTAAGAGATGCATCGCACTTTGCCACGCAGGCCGAAGCACGGCTCTCGTTGAGCTACAAACGGGTAGGTTCGAGTGAGGCCCCAATACCCCTTCGGAGGGGAGTCGGATCGGATCAGTTCGTGATCGACCTCAATAGATCCCCGGCGCCCAACCCCCTTGTTCCCGTGACCGTTCGATTGGTCACGAGGGCTCGTTGCCTCTTTGCGATAAGATACAAGGAGTCGGGTGCCGCTGGGCTCGAACGCAAGTCGGGGTGCCCTCGGTGCTCGTGCACCAGGGTACTGGCTGCTAGTGGACCCACCCGTTCCTGCCCCTTACTCGACGAGGTGCCCGGGAGCGGCTGTCAAACCCTTCGACGGGCCAGCCTTCGAACTCCCGCGGTAAGCACCCGCCATGGTGCCTGCCGAAGTCGTCCGTCCCGGTGCCCTGCCTCTGAGCGTAGGCGGAAAGCTCGGGGACCCAAGACTCGTTCCTGGAAAAGAAACATGAAAGATAGTAGTATGCGGTGCCACAAATACTAATTTTGAAGATAAAGCATTTGGCGATGTATGATAGAATTTCTAATTCCTGCCCTTTTAAGTCTATTAATTTTCTCGGATAGTTATCCTGTTACGTTCAAGCACCTAGTTCCGCTGACCACTGCTCACAGAGAGGATGGCTTACCGCAGACTACACTGCTCAGCGGGGAGGCTTAGGTGTAGGCGGCACGCGGGACGAGGTTTCGCGATTTAAGGCGTGTGCTCCCCGAGTACTTTAGCGACTTGTGCAAGAGAGGAACAAGAAAATAACTGGCGGAGTAGCCCGACCGCTTGTGTAGCGCTCAGGCTGTATAAGCAGTCGGGAACATGCCAAGGGTAACCGGCAATAACCCGGAGATGCATGCTGAGATATGCAGTAACCAGAAAAAATGAAACGGTAGTATTAAAATGAGACTTAGCCTGTTTTGTGCTCATATCGGAGAGTTCGGCGTGTCGTCCACGGGCCTGGGCTGACAAGCCCCCGAGCTTCGTGTTGCCCGTTATGGCCGAGTGGGTAGTTGCCCATGAGATCGGCGAATGGTCGGGGGCGTCATTGCGTTGGTGGTTCGGAGATTGTAGATGTCTGGATGGTGTCGCTGCGGGCTCGGTCGGGGCGGTTGCTGGTGCCGCTCGCCATTGTCGTTGTTGGCGGCGCGGGCGTCGGGGTCGGCGTCGTCGTTGCCGCCATTGATGCCGTCGAGGTCGTCGGCACCGGCGTCGTCGTCGTTGTTGCGGTCATTCGTGCCGCTGTCGTCATCGTCGCGGTTGACGGCGTCGTCGTCGTGGCGGGCGTCGATGCCGCCGCCGTCGTCGTTGCGGTTGACGGCGGCGTCGTCGTCGTCGGCGCTGCTGCGGCTATCGATGCCGTTGCCGCCGACGGGTAAGCTGCCGCTGCAGACCTTCATGTCGTGCAGGTATAGAGCAAATTGGGCTCCTCAAGATCCAGCCATGCACTCGTGCAGTCCGTGTATGCATGCAAGGGTCATGCGGTAGCCATGCTCTCTTGTCGTGCATACAAGCAACGGCCCGCATGCACTTGAGTCGAGTGCGCCGACTACCAGCGCTAGGGACAGTATGCGGGCCGTAGCTCCAGCCGTTGGGAGTCAACCACTCGGACGAGGAGTAGGCAGCCAACCACTCGGGTGAGGCCGAGGCGCAGGCGGCCAACCACTCGGGCGAGGCGTGGGCGGCCGACCACTCGGGCGAGACCAAGCTGCTGGTCGGGGCTGTCGTCATTGATGGCGCCGCGGCCGTCGGCGCTGCTGTACTCGGCGGCGGTATCGTGGTCGTCGTAATTGTTCTCGGCATTGATGACATTGCTCTGGCAAGCAACAGCAGGTCGCAGCGCCAGCTTGGTGTAGAACGTGGCTTGCAGTTCAGAGGCCGATGCGGCCGTCGTCGTGAGCTTTGTAGCTGCGGCCGGCAGCGTGACTGCGCCCGCTCCTCCTGGACGGCATCGTGGCGGCCGGGCAGCACAGCGGCTCGCGGCCGAGAGGTCGAGGAGGCCGCAGCGGGAGGACAGGGCGCCGCTGCGCCGTGGTACCGCCGAGGGCGAGGAGGGTGCAGCAGCTCGCCGGCCGTCCGCGTCTGCGCCGAGAGGCCACTGCCTGCGGGTCGAGCTCCCGCGCCGAGGGTAGCGGTGGAGGAGCACGCGCGCCGCCGATCGACGCGGGAGGAAGCTGAGGAACACGTGCCGCCGACCGTCATCGAGGTGACGGAGAAGGACGCGCCGCCGGTCGTCGTGGAGGCGCTGGAGAAGGGCGCGCCGCCGGCCGCCGTCGGTGCGACTCCCGTCGTCATCGTTGACGTCGCTGCAGTTGTGGTTGGAGGTGTCGGGCCGGCGTCGTGGACGTCGGTGTTGGCGCCGGCGTTGGCGCCATGCGTTCAGCTTGTCGGGCGGAGGTGCAGCTTTGGCAGTTACTCTAGTACTCCACTTGCGATCAAGCAGGCACCACACCGCACTCCTTGGATATGTGACATGTCGCAGCAGCCTCGCCATCACGACCATCCACATCGACATGGACGTCCAGGCGCAGAGTGAGCCGTTGCTGTTAGCCGCTGCATGCACCTGAATGAATGGAGTAGCTGAGTGATTAGCACGCAAAAGGGCGTCCGAGTGGTTCGCCCGTAGTGACAGGGTGGCCGGCAAGCTTGATGTCAGATGACGTCAAGGCTTCGTTTTCTAGCCATTTTCCTTCACAGTAATAAATCCAGAAATATTATTCCAAATACTCTAATATCTGGTGGTCAAGGACTTGAGCGGGGGAGGAGGTCGTTGTTTTATACGGATATTGCTCCTGACTTGTTCGGGGGTCTTCGGGCCACGGGTGACCGGCGAATGAGTCGAGCAGTCAACCCTGGTCCAGGCCTCCGTCAGTAGCCCCTGAGCTTCGGCGCTTGGTCGTCGTATTTGCTCGTTCGAGGAACCGGTTGCCAATGGTCGAGTGGATGAAGAAGACGACGTCCGGTCGGTGCCGCGACTCGGTCGGGGACGCGGGCTCGGACGGTGGCGGGTCGGTGCCGCGAAGTAGAGGCGTGGTGCGAGGCGAAGTAGAAAAGACCTGCGACGGTGCGGAGCGCGGGTCGGAGTCGATGCCGCGGTTGACGCGGTCGCCGGTTGGAGCGGCGTGCAGCCGTCGGGTGCTGGCGCTCGGTAGGCGCGGCGGGACTGGGTCGGTTCTGCCGCCGGTCGGGGTCGCGGTTGCCGCGTGCTGGGTTGGTCGGCCGCCACGTGCTGCCGTCTCAGTCGGGGTTGGGGCCCACCGGTCGGTCCGGCTGGCGCAGTCGGTGGTGACGCTGCGGTCGTCGGCGTTGCTGCCGTCACCGTCGTCGCGCGATCGGTGGTCAGCGTAGTATACGTTGTGGTCGTAGGGTTGTTGCTTGCCTCCAACCGTACCGTCGGCGTCGCTGCGGCCGCCGGTGCCGTCGTCGTCGTAACCGGTAGTGCTATGGGCGTTGTTAGAGTCGCCGCGGCCGTCGCGCCGCTGCCGTCGTCGTGGTCGCGGTTGACGGCGTCGTGGTCGTTTCTGCGGCCATCGGTGCCGCTGCCGTCGGCGAGGTTGTGGTTGACGGCGTCGTGGTCGTTTCTGCGGCCGTCGGTGCCGCTGCCGTCGGCGAGGTTGTGGTTGACGGCATCATGGTCGTCGCTGCGGCCGTCGGTGCCGCCGCCGCTGTCGAGGTTGGCGTTCAGCTGAGGCCGAGCGGCGTGCACGACGCTGCCGATTCCACCCGCGTGCTGTTTCCCAGGCTCCGTGGCCGCTGCCTGGACCGGTCGGGAGGGCAGCTTGCACAAGCTTCTCGAGAGCACATAGCAGCACGGAGAGCGACCCTTGCGTACGCATGCACATGGTGGGCCCTGCAATTTTATTTTTTTTCTCCATTGATACTTCTCGATCTGAATCGGCTGCCGAGGAAGGCCTCCATCGGCGAGATATGAAACGGCGGTGAAGCTTCCGAGCCATGCAGGGGGGCGTGATGTGGAAGCGGACGGCGGTGGCTGTGGTAAGCACCACCCTCGGACGGCGAGCGGTCGGCAGTGCGACCGGGGCGTCGTGTCAGGATCGACGATTTCGACGGTGCGGCGCGAAGGAGCTGGCGGTCGTCCCGAGCCAGCTCCCGGGCGAGGAAGAAGTTCAGGCTGCCGAAGCGCACGAGCACCCCTGGCGCCCAACTCTCGACGCGGTTGGCCATCCGAAACCTGCAAGGAGAAAGACGTGACGCGCAAAGGCCCCACAGTGGGCACCAACTGTCGGGGTTCTCTACCGTTGGCAAGTAATAAAATCGTGGAGTGCGCGTCGGGCCTCGGACGGTTGCGCAAAAGGGGGACACAAGGATTTATACTGGTTCGGGCCTCCAGGGAGTAATACCCTACGTCCAGTTCGTGCTGCTCGTGTTATTTGCGCTGGTTTGTAGTAGGGGGATACAAATGGGTGAGAGAGGGACGAATTCCCAAGTCTCTGGGGTTCGACCGGCTCAGTCCGGTGTCTGGCTGAAGGAGGTAGAAGATAGAGAGGAAACGCTCCTCGGGAGAGGAGGAAAAGAATCCATCTGCCCCTCGCAGGGGGCCTGGCCTCCCCTTTTATAGTTCAAGGGGAGCCAGTAAAGTGAAAAGTAAAAGAGAGAGAGAGAAAGTACACGGTAAAAGGGGAAAAAGGAGGAGTGCCTGCCCATGCTGTGGGGCCTGTTGTCCTTCCGAGTACTGTAGCCATGCCCTGCTGCTGCCAGTTGCGTCAGGGAGTGGTTGGCACAGTGTAGTGGCTTGACTCCGGGTGCTACGGTCTTCCCGGTGGTTGCTTGGTTGCGAAGAGTCGAACCAGTCGGAGACGCAGACTAGTCGGGCGAACCGAAGTCTTGCCGGGCGGGTCGTGAAGCTTGTCGGGCGAAGGAGCAGCTTGTCGGGCGAGTCGAAAAGTACTCGGGGGCGACGCTGCTGCTTGTCGGGCGAGCATGCACTACAAGAAACCTTTTAATCTATGACGGATTTCTTGTGACGTATTCAGAGAACGTCACTAACCGTATATAATCCGTGACGATTATCATTTTTCTGTCACCGATTTGCAACAGTAGATATCAGACACATAATATAATGACGTTCTATCAAATTCGTCACAATTCGGCCCACTAACTAGTGACGTTTTATAAAATTTGTCATGGATCACCATGAGAGAAAGGTGATTTTATTTTTTATTAAAAAAGAAAATGGTTTTTATTCAAATAGAAAAAAATAAAAAGGTTTTATTTAAACAGGAAAAAATTAAAAAAAAAGTTTATTTAAACAAGAGAAAAGGCTAAAAGTTCACAGGTTTAATTCCAAAAAAAATCGCTGGCCAAAGGATTCGAACCAGAGTTTAAAATAGGTTCAGATGCGCACACCATACCATCACACCACATGTCCGTTTGCAGTAATTTTAGGTTATGGATTTTTTGTAGAAGAGTGATAGTTTTTAAAACAAAAAACAGAGCTAAAATGGTAAATATGTGAAACAAGGGAATCGAACTCGACCACAGACATAGACAATCAAGACTTGCTACTACGCGCTATGAGCTCAATCCTGACGACTGGTGTAGTGTTAAATTAAAAATATAAGATAAATTCAAATATTAATTTCCAGCCCACTAAAAAATTGGGGGAAAATTATAGTGCAATAAGATCTTGTCGATTTCCAGCCCACTAACAAATCTGTTATTTGCACGGTGGAATGGACCGACGCCCACGTCGCTTGTCAATTTCCAGTCCACTAACAATCTGCTATTTGCACGGTGGAATGGGCCGACACCCGCGTCGTGGGCTCCGAGCCGGAGTCATCTATGGGCTATGTGTTGGGCGGGTCTTTAAAAAAAAAACAATTCGGCAAAATTATGGTGCAAGTGGGGATTCGATCCCTCGACCTTGCATAGGTAATGAGCCACTCCATCACCAGGCCACACCAACGGATTTGTTTACTTTCAGTATCGAAATTTATATCTACAATATAGATCCACGTGGATTGAGGTGAAGAACATATATAGTTCATGTTTCTCTTTTTAATCCAGAATTAAATTTTGTGATTGGTATTTATCCCTCATATAAAGTCCAAAAATGATTGTTCTTGTTCCTGAATTTTCTAAAATCATGATCTTTCATTTAATGTTGTTTGTTTGTATGTTAATTATTATTTCTTTGATCTTTTTATGCATGGCTTGTTTTCTTCCACCTAAGTATATATGTATAAATAATAGACAATATATGTGTTTTTTCCTAATGTAACTTCATATTTTCTAATGTTATTGTAAACATAAGGTTATGTCCAAATTTAAGGTACATACGAATTTAAAAATATTTCGAGGTATTCAAATCTTAAAGTTTGACTTAAGTTATAAGAAACTATGTGAGAGATGTGTAACTTTGTGAATAATGTATAGTCCCACTATATTTAAACCATTCAATTTTTTTATGGCAAGCTTATGAAATAAAAATATATTGACATGCCAATTTATAGATTTTTTGATCAAATTTAGATATTATTGTAATTATTACGTGATAATTTAGAGATGGAAGTTTGAATTGTCCCTACAAGAAAATTAAAATTTTATTATGTCTCGAAGACATGAGGCTACAATGGAACATATGAGCCTAAATATATATTTTTTGTAATTATTCGAATATTATTGTTGGTATACATAGTTCAACATGAAATTATTTTCCATAACATGCAAAATTTCATTTAAATGATAGAAAATATTGAAACCGTTCAAAAATTCTTGAAACTGCTATGACACATTTTATATGTGATCTATTACATTTAAAAAATGTATTATTGTATATAAGGTAATTATTTTTGTGTGTTACTTCACAATGGTGCAATAAAGTAAAAAAAGAAAAAGAAAAACGTTAATATTAGTTTGGATTCGGCCCATCTTGGCCCAAATCAGATGGAATCTCATCCTACGCCGTTGGATTCTGTTGAATGGTCGAGATGAGACTCCATGTCAATAAATATTCGAGACCGTAACCCTAGCCCTTCAGCCTTCACCTCTCTCTCCCTCCTCACCCTACACTCTCCAGATCCGCCCACCAGCGCGCCCCCGTCGCCGGACGCCGCCACGGCGACGACACGCCGCGACCTCGGCGCCTATGGGCCCAGTGTCGTATCGCCTCGGGCCTCCACCTCTTTGCCGTCTTCGACGGGCACGGCGCCCTGCGCCGTGTTCGCATGGGACGCGCTCCTGTGTCTCGTCGCCGCCGCGGCGTTCCAGGAGGTGATGCTGCCCACCCCCAGCTCCGTCGGCCCTGACAAGAACCGTAGGTGCAGGAACCGTAATCTCCGACTCGCGCACACCCTCTTCCCGAGGTAGTCAGATCGACTTCCCCGACACCTTTACCTCATCCTCTCTCCCTCTCGGTGGCTGCGTCAAAATGTCAAATCGATTTCGGTGTATGTGTATATGTAAAATTTCTTGCAAGTGTCGGTCAAGTTGAATTCTTGCTAGTGCCTAGCAGTACAGCACGAGCACTTGCTACAGAATTCTAGATTGGACATGCACCGACAGGAATTGATGGGATTTTCTCATTAGGAATAATATAGATAAACTGGAGTATTTTGCTTGAAGACTCCGAAGCCTCTAGTATCTTGGAATGTATTTGTATTCTGCCTTTTCATATACAGATTTGTGTTTTGAGTTAGCTAGCCTGCGCAAGTGGTGTGGTTCCTATTAGTTTCTGTCCAATTTCTTCTGAAAGATCTAATAGTTGTTTCACTGTTTTTCTTTATAACTCTGTTCTTAGAAGTAGTTGGATACTCTCCAAAGTAATCAATCGAAACCACAGATCTAGGTTTATGGTTGTCTTCTGTTCAATTTGTTCCATCTGCTTCAGTATGTATCGCATCAGTGTGGCCTCAATTTAGCTCTGAGCACTTTTTCTCTGCAGGTCAGCTCGATAGCTCGTGCACGGGCAGCAACACTATAGATCAAGTTTGATTTCTCTTAGGTGAGAAGCAGGAAAAGTTCTCTCCCTTCAATTTTCCATTGGTTTCACTAGCAGCAGATTATCGCTTTTACATGAAAGGACCTATTGCTTGCATTAAATTTCTGTGCATATAGTATTTGTACTAGATTAAGCTCGTTTTATTCTTGTGCCTGTACTCCAGTAGTATCAAGTAGCTCGGCTTGTAATTTTGATCACGGCGCTATAATGTGTCCTGTATTGCAACAATAATTGAGTATATATTCTCAAAAAGTAAGCTGAAATAGCCTTAGCAGCTATGCTACTTTGTTTGAACTTTAAATCTGACTTTGTAGTTTGTAAGCCCTTGATGAGCAGATTGTGTTCTCTAATACTAATCATAAATATTTGTTTTCCCCTTGTCAGGTTGCCTCACTACCACTTCAGCAAGAAAAAAAGGGCTACACACCTAATGTCCAGTTGACTATTGTAAGTCAGCTTTCACATGATGCTATTCCGAGTTGCTTATTCTAAACAATGTCTCATGATCATGAAACACGTTTGCTACTTGCGTGCTAGAATGAAATGGAAAATCAGCTCTCTACACCACCAACAGAAGGAGTAGCTCTTTTTGTTGTTGCTGGCACTTGTGCTATCTGTTGTTTCTGGTGTTGTAGTTGGTTTATGTGCCATGGTGAAGCTGTTTTGATGCTAGATGAAACAATGTATTTCATTTGATATTGTATGATGGACTAGGATTTACTGAAATTCTGTGAATTATGGGCTGGAATTTGATGTCTGTATTGTGGGCTGCAATTTGCTGAATTTCTATGTTATGGGCTTTAATTTGCTGAATTTTTATTTATTTTGGGCTGGAATGCGTATTATGATAAATGGGTTGGATACCAGCTCATTTCTAGTGGGCTGAATTTTTATGGGCTGTTAGTGGGCTAGGATTTAAGTTGATACGTGAAAGTAATAGTGGGCTGAAAAAACCAGCTTATGGGCCTATTTCACAATTGGACCGTGATGAGGTCATGTCCACATCAGTAGCCATGTCAATGTCCATGTCATCGGCAACGTAATCAGCCGCATCAGCAGCCATGTAATCAGCCAGTCAGCTGTCACGTCATGAGCCATGTAATCTGCCACGCCACCTGTTTCTGATGTGGCTATTTTGATCTATGACGAATATTAACACACGTGGCGTCCATCTATGACGTTTATTTTCGTCACAAAATTTGGGCTTGGGTTGGGCTAAGAGGGCTTGAGGCTATTTTATGACGAATTTGAAACGTCATGGACTGTATCGATTTATGACGATTATGGCGAAAACGTCACCAGGCATAATTTGTGACGCTTAATACATGACGTTATGCGAAATCGTCATAGACACGGCTTTATGACGGTTTTTCAGCGATCTGTGATGAATTTTTTCTGTCATAGATTAAGAGGTTTCTTGTAGTGATGCAGCCTGTCGGGCGGTCATGCAGCTCCTCGGGCGAGCATGCAGCTCGTCAGCTGCTGCCTGCAGCTCGCGCAGCTGATGGGGCAACTCGTCGGGCAGGGGAGCAACTCGTCGGGCGATGGAGCAACTTGTCGGGCGATGGAGCCGTTGCCTGCTGCTATCTGCCTTGTTGTGCTGCGCTGTTTCGAGACATGCATTCACTTGAAAAGAGCATGCATGCATTGATTACAAAGGGTACCATGCATGCACATGCATATACGTACGCATGCACCTGTATACAACATGCGTGCCCGCCCATGCATGCACGTACACATGGGAGTGTGGAGAGAGAGAGAAAAAACAATCGTGTCGCTACTTTGTTCGGGTGGAGTAAAATGATGGGAAAAAGGATAGCTGCCCTGTGTGAGGATCGTACGCGTCGGCCTCCTCACAGGGTCGGGGCTTTTATTCTTAACCCGCTGCAATTGGATACACCTAATATTGGTATCCGACAAATACCAAAAGCGGAACGGAAGCTGTACGTCCGTTCATCCGTTAGCATGATAAATTCTTCTTTTTTTCAGGGATGGTAAATTGCTTCACGCGGCCTTTAAACTTGTAAACTAAACAATCGAACGACGTCCACCAATACAATAGATCTGAGCATTTGTGGCCCGCTGAGTTTTGAAAAAGCAAATTAATCCTGAATAATTTTATTCCTTATCAAAGCCTATTATTTATTTAAAAACCAAAAGCGGAACAGAAGCTCCGCATCCGTTCAGCCGTTAGCATGATAAAAGCTTTGTTTTCTTACGAATGGTAAATAGCTTCACGCCGCTTTTTGACTTGAGCATTTGTGGCTAAGACCGGTGGGTATTTTCATAGGGCTTACATAATTCTAGCGCACAAAGTGAATAGCAGAAGCCTAATAAAATTTATTTCACTAATGTTCGTATTTAATTTTATTCACTACCAAAACCTACTATTTATATTGACATGACCATAGTTTTATCAGGAATAAAATGCGCTGATGTTTTATCGGAAATAAAACTCTATTTTTAACAAGTGCACGGTATGTAGTGCTTAGGGAAATAGTGAGGGGTGAGGCGAGAGTTTGGGAGAAGCCGGAGATGTCGGCTTCCTCTCTTCTTGTACCTCAGCGGGTGCTCTCTTCTCGAGTACATCTGGGTCTGCTTAGGTAAATCTGGCATTACTTTTATTGAATAAAGTTCAGCTTTACTATATTCTGCTTGTGGGCTCCTTGCTGTGATAGGTGTCCTAGTTGTCATGAAACTAGGATAGTATTTATTTGAGTAGATGGACGTCTAGAATTTTGAATACCTCGGAGTGCGCCTAGTGCCACGGATTTGTAATGGTAGCCCCAGGTGGTGACAGCCCTGACAGTCTATGTAGTCCACCACGTGAGCAGCACTAGAGTACAGTAGGACCATTGCTTGCTTGCCTAGTCCCCTTCTCATCCCTTTTTGAGGTTAGGACGGTTTAGCGTCCCGAAGCAAGCGCTATAATATAAGTCTTATCTAACCTTTTGCTATCCAGAACCCCGAGCTACCCTCTCTATCCTCTGCACTTGTTTTACTTCTCTTGTCCTTGGTTGTTCTTAACTCTTCACTAGTACACAAACGTTCCCTGTGAATTCGATACCCTGGAATACTCTCGGGTGAAAGCTACATCGGCATCCGTATGCTTGCGGATTTATCTGTGATCGTATAAAATGCCAACATGTGGCTGGCTTTTTCGTTGGGATATCCAACTCTGCCTCGCCGAGTTGTTTCGCCATTGCTGCCTGGCTTGGTTGCTGTAGACTTGCAGCAATCGTCACTGCCTCGGTATCGCAATCATAGGAGGTCATCAGGTCGCCCTTCAGGGAGAGGATCTCTTTAGGGCTCGGCATCTTCAGGACAAGGTAGATGTAGTGTGGTATCGCCATGAATTTCGCCAGAGCAGGTTTCCCCAGGATGGCGTGGTATGACGATTCGAAGTCGGCGACCTCGAATGTGATGTACTCGGTCTTGTAGTTAGCCTCGGTACCAAATGTAACTAGAAGTGATACCCGGCCAAGGGGTACGGCAGCGTTGCCTGGGACAATGTCGTAGAAGGGTGAATCAGTGGGCTTGAGTAGATTGGAGATGTGCAAGCCCATCTTCTTCAATGTTTTGGCGAAAAGGATGTTGAGTCCACTTCCGCCATCGACAAGCGTTCTGGTGAGCTGAGCACCTGCAACCACCAGGTCTAGCACCAGCAAGTACCTCCCCGGGTTCTTGATGTTGGTCAAGTGGTCATCGCGAAAGAAGCTGATCGGGACCTCTGACCACTTCAGGAAGGTGGGGATAGCAGGCTCGATGCATCCGATCTCGCGCTGGATCAGCTTTTGCTTGCGCTTCGAGTCTGTTTGAGCAATTCCTCCAAATATGACGTTGACCACCTTGTCGGCTTGTTGATAGCCGGTGTCCTTGTCACCCTTGCCTCCGTCTTTGTTGTCAGCATTGTCAGGTTTGGGAGCGCCTCCGGAACCGAAGGCTTTCTTGAGCCCGATGAACTCCTTGCTGGAGTGCTTGTCCTTTGGATGGAAAGGACACTGCTTGTCGAGCAGTTTTTCGAACTTTTTCTGGGAGGGTCCTTTCTCGGCAATGTTGACTGAATCCTCGTGTTTGCATTTCTTGTCGTTGAAGTCGCGCTTGCCACTGTTCTCAACTTGTTGCATTCATTGTTATTGTTGCGGTCTCCTCCCGACTTGTTTCGGTTGAACCTCTCGCGTTGCATGTCTTCAGCATCGGCCCAGCGGTTGATGAGGTCGTGCATGGCTTCCAGCATCTAGGCCTACTCCTTCTGAAGTCGAGATGCAGCGTGGGATCAGTGAGACCACTGTGAAAGCAGTCAATGACATCTTGGTCGGAGAGCCCAACACATGTTGCGCGCTTCTCCGAGAATCGACGGTTGTAGCTTCGGAGGTACTCGTTTTGGCCTTGTTTGCACTGGGCATGGTCGAAGCGAGTACCCGGCTTCTGCCACAAACCTTGGAAGTTGTTGATGACGACCTTGCAGAGTTCATCCCAAGAGTCAATGGAGCCTGGTTTTACTCCTTCCAACCAAGTCTGTGGGGCTTGATCGAGGACTACTGGGAGGTAGGTACACATGGTGTCGGTGTCGCCCTTCGCCGCCTTGATCGCCGAGTAGTAGATGCTGAGCCACTGCTCGGGATCGCGTTTGCCGTCGTATCTTTCGACGCTGGCCGGTTTGAACTTTTCGGGCCAGAAAGTGGCGTGGAGATGGTTTGAAAAAACTAGGAACCCTTTGTACTTGCCCAGATTGTGACGGCCTTGGCCTGGGGGCCCGTAGATCTGGTCGTACTCCTAGCGCCGCCTGCGTTCTTCTTCTTCACGGTCGCGAGCTCGTGCAGAGATGACGATGCGTGCGTCTTTGCTCTGCAACTGGTGTCACAGATCCCTGTCGTCGTCCCGTTAGTTGCGGCATCCATCTCTGTCCCAGTTGCCACCGTGTCCGCGATTGTAACTTTGTTCAGCAACGTGGTGGCTAGGTCCAGCGTCATGGTTTCTACCTCCGGTGACGGATACCATGCAGCCCGCGTTGTCGTGTTCTTGGTGGTCTCTGCTTGGATGGTGAGAGTGCTGCTGCACAGCCAAGATGTTGGCTATAGCGTTAGCATAGACATCCTGACCAGCGAATTGCACAAATTTTTCTTCAAGATTCTGCGGAGGGATTCTGCGGTTGAGTCGGTGTTGGCATTTCTTAGCATCACCATTAGATTAGCGGTGGCACTAGAGATGCCTCAATGTAAATCTAAACGTTACAGGGATTCTGCAAGCGCACAGTAGTGCGTTGTAGCATTTCACCTGGGAGTATTCTAGAGTATCATTATTTATTTATCCACAGAGAAAGCGTTTAGTTAAAGAGAGATGTCATCCGATGTATTTACTTACAACATTATTAATATATCATAGTCTAGACAGGAGTAAAGAATATGGAAGTGTTGGGGTACTGTGACACACAGAAGTTCATTGCTCATCATTAAGTAGTCTTAGTTAGTAATAGGACATTAGTAAAGATTACAAAGGGGTTCATTTAGCATCATACATATGGGACTTGGATATACTACAATACCCTATACAAACTCATACAATGGACATATGCAAGAGGACATATCGAGGTATCCAGTGATTCCCTCATCAAGGGATGACAGTAGGACGTCTTATCATAAAGGCCTAATATCTACTCCCGAACATGGAGGATTACAAAGGACGGACAGGGCTATCACCACCTGCCGCCTACCTCTACTAAACCATGGGGCAGCAATACCCTCAACAGTATTCCATATTCCAAACACCATGCTTGCAATATGAAATACAACTCTATCTATCACGTTAATAAATAGAGCAACCATAAGGCACATTGAGCCAATGTCATAGCATACATTCACTTGAACAAGGTGCAAGACATAAGTAGTATATGCTAAGTGGCTAAAGTAAAGTTGAGGCATACAACATAAGTGTGAAGGTATTTCCATTAAACTTAGAGTATTACAAGTAAGTAAAGAGATACAAGAACTAAACTCTATAACTTACCAAGACTCCTCTGGAAGCCCTTTAGAAGATCTAATACTAGCACTACTAAGACTAAGACTAAGCTTGTAGCAAAGGAGAGCTCTTCTTCCGGTGTGTGTTGAGTACGGCGCCCTTTGCAGGTATTTATAGCATCACATAGGCGGTTGGAGTCAGCCAGAGGTGGTTGTGGCAGTTTGGAGGTGGGCCCAGGTCGGCCGAAGTGACCAAGTAGGCTGACCCTTGGATGAACCGCCTCAAGCAATGCATGGTGCAAATGGAATCCTGGTGGCGGTTTATAGGTATTGGTCAAGGGGGGCGTGAAACGGCTGCAGGGCCAGGTCGGTCGACCTGGTGCCGCCGTCTTTTGGCCCCACTCTTCTCTGGTAGACTGCCATGTGGGTCCTTATGATGGTTCCAAGTGGGTATACTTGGTTTGCAAGCATTTGAGTTGAGGTGTGGGCCCTTCAATCCATGGGAGTGACATGTGGCTCATCCCTCACCCTTGACTTCAACCGACCTTGATCCAACGTCCATGATCATTCCCTAGTGTGCTTCTTGACCTGTGTGGAGGATGGACTCAAATGAGGTCCAGGCCAGGTCGCCCAACCTAGCTAGGTCGGTCGACCTGGGCCTGAGCCCTTTTTCCTCTATCTTTTGCACCGTATCCTTGTACTCAAATATATTCTAGATATGCATGCTATAACATTATTTGAATACAAATGTCTAAGTTATGCTTAGTCTCTATTAGTTTTCTGAGCCTATTGACGGTCGGATTTTCGTTGTAAGGACAGTCAACAGTCAGTGGCGACGCTCTGCACGAGCAACATTACGTTGCGTACGTCTTTCTCGATCGTCCGCAGCTTCGTTCTCCACAGTTGGTTCATCTTTGCAGACTTGTACTTCATTGCCGATGATCACGATGGCTTGACGCCCTGGTGAGAAGCTTCCTGTGCTTGAAGTTGCCGGGACTGTGGAGCCGCATTCTCCTGAAGAGTTCAAGGTTTTGCCGTGTCGGAAAGGCAATGGATCAATGCATGCTATGATGCGAGACATGTCCAATTCCTCTTGAGGTGTAGCTCCCAACTTTGGCTTGTGTCCCGGCCAGTGGATGAATCTTCCTTCTGGAGTCGCAGTGATGACGAGTCTGACTTGTTTCCCGCCCAGGCGGAGTTCGTCCAATTGGACCAGAGATCGGAGCTGCTTTGATGATGCCGCCTGGTAAACGGAGGCGGTTGCCGTGAGACCAAAAGAAATCTGGCACGGGGTGTTGACCTCGTGCCTAGCTGTGGCTGAGCCCCTTTTCTTCTGGGTTTTTGAAGAGTTGGATTTCGGCACGACCGATGGTTCAGAAACCGGCTCGGACTTCTTAGTCCACTTTGAATTTTTCTCAGTTCGAGTTGTATTCAAACTGAGACTCGTGGTTCTCCGAGCCCGAGTCGGGATCGGACCCGGGAGCGCGATCTCATCGAGCTTGTCGGCGAGTTGCTCCGAGGTCGCTGTCTTGAGAACGCGGTCGAAGTCGCCCGCACCGTCCACCATGCAGACCTAGGAGCCGAAGACGAAGGTGGTGTCCTTCTCGAACGCCATGTCGCCATCGCAGTTGATGATGACTGGTGCCATCAAGCTTTCTTGATGATTCTTGATGAGAGCCCCTACCTGCACCAGCTGTCGGTTTTTTATACTGGCTAGCCTACTATAGGGGGTCCCTGAGTAGTCAAGTTGTTCGCAAGGGCCTCGCCAGAACCAGAAGCACGATAGTGAACATGAGACGATTTACACAGGTTCAGGCCACCGAGAGAGAGAGAGCATAATACCCTACGTCCTGTATGGTGGATCGCTTCGTATTGATGGTTATGATTTTACAAGGGGTCCCTACCTCACCTTATATACTCGGGAGACAGGGTCTACGAGGATAATAATACAGATTCCTAGTCGGATACTATACATAGAGTCCTAACATGAATAGGCTGGGTTGTTTCCTAGTAGCCGACTAGTTTTCTTAACCTATACGTCTCTTCCTCGTATCTGTCAGAGTTGGTGGCCCAATCCCTTCGTGGGCCTGCAGCCCATAAGGACTCCCATGGATCTTGGTCCGTCACTCCCTATTTCTACTCTAATTTGAGGAGGGCTTCGTATTGACTTTTTGCTCCAGCTTGATGATGATCTTCAATGACCGGGGCTCAGCTATTTATAGCTTGTAGAGGCGGTTGGGAGTGGGCACGTAGAAATTGGGGACGAACGGACTAAGTCCCAGGTCGGGCGACCCGGGGAGGTCGGCCACCCTTAGATCCTCCTCTTTGAGTGGTGCACGGTGTAGATGGATTCCTAAAGGCGGTGGGAACGCGCACGAGAAGGATGAGGCGGTTTGGCCTCTGAACCAGGTTGGCCGACCTAGATGGTCGGGCGACGTGGCGCCGGCACATCTCGGGCCTATCTTCGGCTGAGTGACTGTCTAGTGGCTGGGTCCTCATGATGGTTCCAGGTGGGTGGCCCAATTTGAGTACATTTAGATGTGTTGGTGGGACCCTCAATCCATGTGACATCCCCTTGGATCATTCCCATCTCTTGGATCCAACCAACATGGAATCAGCGGCTAAGATGGTCCTGGAGTGTGTTTGTTTGCCTCGAGGAAGGTGGGCTTCATTGGGCTCGGGTCCAGGTCGGCCGACCTAGGGGGGTCGGTGTTGACGGTCCTTATAATGAAAATTCGACCGTCAATAGGCTCAGAAAGCCAATAAAGATCAAGCATAACTTAGACATTTGTATTCAAATAATGTTGTAGCATGCATATCCAGAATGTATTTGAGTACAGGGACTACGGTGCAAAAGATGGACAGAATTGGACACAGGCCCAGGTCAGCCAACCTGGGCAGGTCGGGCGACCTGGCCTGGACCCCAATCGAGCCCATCCTCCACACAGGTCAAGAAGCACACTAGGAGATGATCATGGACGTTGAATCATGGTCGGTTCAAGTCAAGGGTGAGGGATGAGCCACGTGTCATTCCCATGGATTGAAGGGCCCACACCTCAACTCAAATGCACGCAAACCAAGTATACCCACCTGGAAACGTCATAAGGATCCACATGACAGTCTACCAGAGAAGAGTGGGCCGAAAGGCGGCGGCACCAGGTTGGCCGACCTGGCTAGATCGGCCGACCTGACCCTGCGGCCGCTTCGCTCCCCCCTTGACCAGTACCTGTAAACCGCCTTGGAGATGACATCTGAGCCGAGCAATGCTAAAGACGGTGGATCCAAGGGTCAGCCGACCTGGGCACTTCGACCAACCTGGGCCCACATCCAAACGGCCTCAACCGCCTCTGGCCGGCTCCAACCGCCTATGTGATGCTATAAATACCTGCAAGGGGCGCCGTACTCAACACACACCAGAAGAATAGCTCTCCTTTGCTACAAGCTTAGTCTTAATCTTAGTAGTGATAGTGCTAGTATTAGATCTTCTGAAGGGCTTCCGGAGGAATCTTGGTAAGTTCTAGAGTTTAGTTCTTGTATCTGTTTACTTACTTGTAATACTCTGAGCTTAATGGAAATACATTCATACTTATGTTGTATGCCTCAATTATACTTTATCCACTTAGCATATACTACTTATGTCTTGCACCTTGTTCAAGTGAATATATGCTATGACATTGGCTCAATGTGCCTTATGGTTGCTCTATTTATTAACGTGATAGATAGAGTTGTATTTCATATTGCAAGCATGGTGTTTGGAATAAGGAATACTATTGAGGGTATCGCTGCCCCACGGATTAGTAGAGGTAGGCGACAGGTGGTAACAGCCCTGTCCGTCCTTTGTAATCCTCCACGTTCGGGAGTGGATATTAGGCCTTTATGATAAGACGTCCAACTGTCGTCCCTTGATGAGGGAACCACAAGATACCTCGATATGTCCTCTTTCATATGTCCATTGAATGAGCTTGAATAGGGCATTGTAGTATATCCAAGTCCCATATGCATGATGCTAATGAACCCCTTCGTAATCTTACTAATGTTCTATGACTAACTAAGACTACCATAATGATGAGCAATGAACTTCTGTGTCACATTACCCATTCACTTTCATATCCTTTACCCCTGTATAGATTAAAGGTATATTAATAGTGTTGTAAGTAAATGCATCGGATGACACCTCTCTTTAACTAAATGCTTTCCTTGCGGATAAACAAATAACGATACTCTGGAATACTCTCAGGTGAAATGCTACAACGTACTTCTGTGCACTTGCAGAATATCTGTAATGTTTAGAATTACTATAAGGTATCTCTAGTGACATCACTAACCTAGTGGTGACGCTAAGAAATACCAACAAGCATTTCTGGTGCCGTTGGAGGGGAAAGCAATGGTTAAAGAGTTTTGATCATCAATGTATTTAATGCAGCATGATTAATTGCCGATAATCTAGCAGGTTTACCCTTTTGCTCTGTTTCTCTGTGACGTGAAACAGGGTAGTGTATGACTGGTTTCCAGTTACCATCCAACTACGTCGAGAACCCAAATACCATAGGAAGGAGGGTACGCTCTCGTGTCGTAATCCCTCAGGTGTTCTTGTCGGAGACCGAGCCAGTCATCGGAGAGTCATCCAACCAAGGAGAACAACCCGTTCCTGTAGCACCCCAACCAGAAGAAGCAATGGCCGACAGGACAATCCGTGACTACTCTGCCCCGTCCGTTGCCCAGATCCCTACGGGTCTGGAAGTGGCCGTGGGGGACCATGCTTTTGAGCTCAATGCCCCGCTGATCAACATGGTGCAGGCCAGTCCCTTCTGTGGGAAGGCCAATGAAGATGCTAGTGTTCACCTGCAGCACTTTCTGGAGGTGTGCAGCACCATCACCATCTGGGGAGCCGAACAAGAGGCCATTCGGCTCCGCTTGTTCCCGTTCTCGCTGCTGGGGAGAGCCAAACAATGGTTCTACTCCAACCGTGAGGCGGTGAACACGTGGACCAAGTGCTCCAATGCATTCTTGGCTAAATTCTTCCCCATTGGGAAAACCAATGCCCTTCGGGGAAGAATTTCTAGCTTCCAGCAAGAGTCCGGGGAGACTGTATCGGAGGCGTGGGATCATTTCCAGGACTACATCCTGGCATGCCCACACCACGGTATACAAGAGTAGCTCCTACTCCAAAACTTCTACCATGGGCTGTCCTAGACCGCCCGTGAGCATATGGATGCTGCTGCTGGAGGAGCATTCCTCTCCATGACCGTGGCCGCGGCCAAGCTGCTCATCAAAAAGATGGTGTCAAAACAAGCTTGGAATGACGACTGTCTTCAGGGGCACAAACGAGGTATGCACACCGTAAAGGAAGTGGACATGCTGGCTGCCAAGATGGACCTCATCATGAAGCGCCTTGACGACCGCACCAAGGATGGAGGTGACAACATTGAAGGACCACTAGATTCACACATGACGTGTGAAGTCTGGAGAAACCGGCCACTTGGGGAACAACTGCCCCGAGACACAAGAAGAGGTACAGTTCGTAAACGGCAACAATGGGTACCGGCCTCATGGGAACTGGAATCAGCAACGCCCATTCTATCGGGAGGTAACAATAACAATTCCTTCTCTAACCAACCTTCCCTTAAAGATCTGGTCCTTGGTCAGGCCAAGATTAATGAATCAATTTCTAAAAAGCTTGCTGCTAATGATAAGGCTCTGGAGGGCATAAACTCTAAAATAGAAAGTTTGTCATCCACCTTCCAGAGCCAGCTGAGCTTTAACAAAATGTTACAAAACCAGATAGCTCAGCTAGCCGCCGCTGTTCCTTCTGGGGACAAGGGACGAATTCCTGGGCAACCGGATTCTTCCTTTGAAAATGTTAAGGCTGTTCCACGAGGAGGGGTAAGGCTACTCGGGATCCAGTCCCACCTAACCATGCAGGAAAGACAACAGCGCCGAGGAAGGAGATCCCGGCAGAAGAAGAAGAGCCTGAAGCCGAGCTGGCACCAGCAGGACAAACTGCGCCACATGAGTTCTACGACTCCAACGTCTTGCCATTCCTTCAACGCCAAAAGAAACCATTGGCAGACGAGCAATTCGCCAGGTTCGTAGAGGTCATTCAAAAGTTAAACATACATGTGCCATTGCTGGATGCTATGCAGGTGCCGACCTACGCCAAGTACTTGAAGGACATCCTCAACAACAAACATCCACTCCCAAGTACCGAGGTCATAAAGTTGATGGAGGAGTGCAGTGCAGCCATCCTGAACAAGGTCCCAGAGAAGAAGAAGGACCCAGGGTGTCCCACCATCACGTGCACAATCGGGACTTTGAGCACGCACTCTGTGATCTAGGGGCAAGTGTCAGCATCATGCCAAAGGTAGTATTTGACCACCTAAATTATATTACCTTGTCCCCTACTCCCATGAGACTGCAGCTGGCCGATTCCAAGGTCCGCTACCCGGAGGGGATAGCCGAGGACATTCCGGTGCGCATCCGGGATTGCTTCGTACCTGTTGACTTCGTGGTACTGGACATGGACGTGAGCAACGACTCGTCACTCATCCTAGGGCGACCCTTCTTGAGCATAGCAGATGCTCACATTAATGTGGGTGCTGGAGAGATCTAGCTCCACATTAATTGAAAAAAGGAGAAGTTTGAGTTCAGGCCAAAGGTGGAGCAATGCTCCACGATCAAGATCAAATACGAGAGAAACAGACAGAATGTCAAAGAGGTGGAGGTTACACCTCCGGAGAAAGACAGCTTGATAAAATTCATGGAGAAGTTCTGGGAGAAGGAATTCCCCATCCAGTATCATGCAAAGAACAAGAAGCCTATACGAGGTGCGAAAGCACAAGCGAAGAAAACACCGGAACAACCTGTCGACCACCAGAAGAAGGTAAAACAGGTATGGCGGGTTAAATCATCTGTATCCTCATCTCCAGGGTCAGATGCTGCTTCATCAAGTTGAATTCAACAACAGAGACATCATCGCTCGACGACGTAAAACACGATTCCTGCGACGACAGGTTCATCGGTGTCAACAAAATAGCTTGGGGGAGGACCCCCAATCAGGTAAGTTCAGGTAAGCATTTGCGAATAAAGTTTTTGAACAAAGTTAGTAAATGAGAGCTATCTAAGTTAGTTGCTTAATGTTATAAGTTTTTGCTTAAATCTTTATCTTTGGATATGATGAATAGTTGCTCTTATTTCTCTCTTGTACCTACGTTTCAACCTGCTATTCTCTTAAGCGTTGAGTTTGCTGGTTGAGCATGATCTTTTCTGTTATCGAGTCTATCTGTGGGTAGCATATGCAAGCTCTAGTCTAGGTTGTTGTTGGCTATGATATGATAAGACTTGAGTCACCTTAAAGCTCATACCAAGTAAGACTTGATAACCAGAGTTTTTCTTTTAGAAATAAAATAAGGAGTGTGGGATATGGGTACCCCTGGGCCCACTACCGACCGGATAACCAGTCGGCCTGGTCCCACGTCTGACAAGGATGTGGGCCGACCCCAGGCCGGCCCACGAGGATCCTCGACTTGATGGACAAGATCGGAGAAGACTTAGCCCGCAAGGTATTCGGCGATATCCTCAGATCCCGCCCGGAGATCACGGCAATTATGTTGTAACCGACTTGGATTAGTTTCCTGATTTGAGCCAGATGATAATTAGAAATATCCGACTTGTAAACCCTAGGCTGTCAGCCTATATAAGGCGGCCTAGGTTGACCCCCTTAGACATCGGATTCCCACGCCATTCATCCATTGTAACCTAGAACTCGCCGTTGTTCTCCGGAACGAGCCGAGTAAATCAATACAAGACCCCGAGCACAGGACGTAGGGTATTATACCTCCGGGTAGCCCGAACCTGTATAATCCCTGTGTCCCTGTGTTACCTCGAGCTCCCTAGTCCAGCGATCTCCCTTTGCCTACAAATCAACCATCTGGGTACCCCCGGGTGGACTGCCGGTCAATAGACCCGAGCCGGCGTCACCTCCGGGTGGCCCGCCGACCAACGAAGTTCTCGTGGTGGAAGCAGACTGGCGCGCCCCCTTCATAGCTTTCCTCACAGAGAACTGGTCGCCGGATACGAAGGAAGAAATCGAGAAATTGACTCGGCGTGCGACAAACTACGTAGTCATTGGTGACGCCCTATACAGAAAAGCAGCCTCCACGGGAATACTCATGAAGTGTGTCCTCCGGGATGAAGGCATCACCTTGCTCCAAGATATCCACTCGGGTACCTGCAGTAACCACGCGGCGGCCGGCACACTAGTCGGCAAGGCCTACAGGGCGGGGTTCTACTGGCCGACGGCCCTGTCGGACTAAGGAGTTGGTACGCAGCTGCACCGGCTGCCAGTTCTTCCAGAAGCAAAAGCACCTGCCGGCTCAGGCGCTCCGGACCATCCCCCCATCTTGGCCATTCGCCATATGGGGACTTGACAACGTCGGGCCCTTCAAAACCGCTCAGGGCGGGTTCAAGCACATCTTGGTGGCGGTCGACAAGTTCACCAAATGGATCGAGTATAAGGTCGTGACTGACACCAAGTCGGCCACAGCAGCCAAGTTCATTCAAGAGCTTACCCACCGGTTTGGCGTTCCAAACCGCATCGTAACTGATCTCGGATCCGAGTTCACAGGGCACGAGTTCTGGGATTTCTGCCAGGACAATTGCATCGACGTCTACTACTCCTCCACAGCGCACCCCAGGTGCAATGGCCAGGTCGAGCGGGCCAATGGCATGGTCCAAGACTCGCTCAAAAAGGCCATGTACGACGAACTCAACAAGCACCCCGGTCGGTGGGCTAAGGAAGTACCCCATGTCATATGGGGCTTACGAACGCAGAAGAGCAGAGCAACGGGATACACTCCCTTCTTTCTGGTATACGGCTCCGAAGCCATCCTCCCAGCCGACGTCACCCACGGTGCCCCGCGCATCCAGCATTATGAAGAAGGGGAAGCAGAAATCGGCCGCCAGGTCGACATCGACTGCCTCGAAGAACACCGACTCGCCGCCTTGATCAGACATGCCAGACATGAGCAGCAGGTGCGGCGTTACCACGACAAGAATGTCCGGGAACGTTCACTCAACGTCGGTGACTTGGCCCTGCGCCGAGTCATGTCCACCAAGGACAAGCACAAGTTATCCGCTCCCTGGGAGGGTCCTTTCATCGTCAAAGAAGTGGTTTTGCAAGGAACATACAGCCTTCAGTGGGCTAATGGTGACCCCGTCCCAAACGTGTGGAACATCTAGCACCTCGTCAAATTCTACCCGTAGAAATTAAACAAAAGCTATGTATTCCTCGTCTAGTATTAATAAAATTACTTTTGCCTCATGGCTTGCTATTGTTCCTCAACCCGGCATCCATGCTGATGCTCAGGGACTGGGCCTGACCCAGGTTGTGTCTTCTTCGTCATGGTATTTGGGGGGGTACCTGTTTACCCCGACCTCCGAGTCCTTGCCCAACCCTATGTTCCCCCCGGCGACTACTAAGCTAACTCAGCTGGTCCGAGTCCCCAGCTGTGAAACCCTGAGCTCCGTGCTCAACCCGTGCGCCCCCTACACCTAAGCCTCCTCGCTGAGCAGTGTAGCTGGGAAAGACGTCCTCTCCGTGAGCAGTGGTCAGCGGGTCAAAAAAGGGTGCTTAAGCGGCACGGGGCAGTGGCCAGCCGAGTGACGCAAAGTCCTAGTCGGCAGGGAAAAGGGTCTAATAAAGCACCTGTGCACACTTATACTTCAAATAAACCAGAATTTTATATACATAAATTCTGCAGAATTTACATTCATAATTGTTTTTACTGGCCAATCTCCGTTGCCATAGTCTCAGCCAGAGGGGTACACTCCTCGACTAACTCGTCGAATTCTTCATCGGCAAGCTCTTCGGGAATACCATCGGCAATTGGGGCAAGCTCCTACGCCGGGAAGTGAATTCTGAACAGCGCCAGGATCCGAGCTCCGAAGCCGACTGCCGTCTGCTGCATCAACTGAGCCGCGCGATTCGGGCCGGCCCTGAGCCGCTCCACCAGCGTCGCCGTTGCCGGGCCGGACCCGGCAGGCACCAACGAGTTGGCGTTAACTTCAGCCGCCTGCTTCAGCTCCATCAGCTCCATTCGAAGCCCTGCAAAGAACTCTGATAAGAACAACGGCTATCAACAAGCTGCAGAAGACTCGGTGAAAGGCACTCACCATGCATGGCCTGGTCATGCGCGTCCTTCAGGGTCTGATTGGCCTCCTTCAGATGCTCGGATTCGGCAGCGAGGCTAAGATTGGCTGCTTTAAGCCCTCGCACCTCCTCCTCGAGCTTATGCTTGGCCCCGGCCAGCTCATCTTCAAGTTTCTTCTTGGCCCCGGCCAACTCGTCGATTCGCTTCTGAAGAGCAGCCTCCTTCTTCCTCGACTCTGCAAAGGAACCTCCATGAGCACAATTGCTCGATGAGATACACCAGCAAGCAATGCACGAAGAACTCACCTTCAGTGAGAACGCTCATGTCATTCATAAGGTCCTCATTGGTCTTCTGCAGGTCGGCGAGCTCCCGCTCCCTCTGCCTCTGGAACTCCTTGGCAGCCTCTGCCTCACGGATTCTATCTGCGCGGATTCGTGCCAAGGCCTGGCGGTCTTCAAGGGCCTGCCGCCTGAAGTCGAGGTCCCTCGTGGCCCGTTCTGAGAAACCCTGTGACATAACACATTGGCCTCAGGGTCATTGTGTGTGCTATACTGACAACACGGTGCTAGGAAGACATACCTGTACGACACGGGTCAAGACGCCGGCCACGTTCTGCAGCTTCCGGAGCTCGCTCGCGTGGTCGGCGGCGTCAAGCTCCATCCGCTGCTCCAGAGTCAACTTCGGAGCCTGCGGCCCGCCCCCGTGCTCGGCCACGATCGCCTCCGCTTGGGGAAGCATGTGAACGACCGGATCGGCATCCAGATCCTCCTCAAGGAGCTGGTTGTCGTCATCTTCAAGTGGGGGAGGAGGGCTCCTTGGCAGCTCTCCCATCTCCGTGTGACTCTCCGGGGTCCCCTCCCCCAGGGCAACCTCGGGTCGCTCGGCCTGCAGGTCCGCCGCCGGGTCACCCGTCCCTGTGACGTGCGGTGGACTCAGTGGCCTCGGCGGCCCCGACATGTCAACTGTTGCTCCGGCACAACCAGGGCCATGCTCGACCCTGACTCCGCCTCTGTGGCGGTAGACCGGACTGGCGGCGCCTTATCACCAGCCCCCGGGCGTGGTAGGGTGCCGACCCCCGATTGGCTCTCGAGCCTGCACTCAACAAACCAGCAGATCAAGACTTGTGCATTAAACAATCAGAAACTCAAAGACTACTTACCCGCCCTTGCGCGGACGCTTGAATTGCACGCCCCGCAACACCTGCGGAGACGTCTGGCTTGGCAACAAGGTCGCATCAGTTCGCAGCCCTGGCTGAGCAAAGATGCTCCCCTGAGCCCCTGCAGCCTGCTGTGCGGGCCGCTCCGACCCAAGCCCAACGGAGACCTGTTGGCGCTGCCTCCTGCGTCATCCGCAGCCTTCCTCTTCCTCCGTGCCTCGGCCTCGGCCCGCGCGGCTTGTCCCAGTCTCAGATCGGACTTGGGAGACTCCTCCCGAGCCACCCGCTGGGCCGGGGTCAGCTTCCGCACGACTTGACGCGATGGCCGCCCAAGCTGATGCCAAGTATCCGCGACACCGGATCCTCCGCCTCCCCCTTTCGAGGAGCCAGAATGATGCCGACCTCCTCCCAGTCGGCCTGCCCCTCATCAATGACTTGAGGCATTCGGGATGCCTCCTCAATCGACAGCAGCTTCTCCACCCGGACATCGCCCTCGGGCAAGGGAGCCGGACGATAGTACTTCGCCGCTCGCTCCTGTGTGACAGACAAACAGCAACAAGAATCGGTTGTCAGAAATTTAGCAGCTAAGCAGCAGGATACACAACATACATGAGAACAACGAAGTTACCGGTGGAGGAGGGTTCTTCAAGGAAAATGGCACAGGCGTGCCCTCATTGTGGATTTGGCCCCGCATGAACCCTGAGATTCTTTCACATATCTCAGGAACAGGAACCGTCCGGGCCTGCTCCCGGGTAGGGTCTCGGCCACCCTGGAATTCATACCCAGGATGCATCCGGTCCTTGATTGGTTGCGTCAACCGCTGAACGAAGGAGATCATCACTGCCACGGCGGACAGCTTCCTCGCCTTCGCCTCGGCGATCAAATCCAACAACTCCTCGGCTTCCTTCAACTCGTCGCCTACGGGGAGTGATCCCCAACAATCCTTCTCCTGTGGCCGTTGCCCAGTCCGAGCAGGAAGAGTAGGGGGGTGGTTCGCAACATAAAACCACTCCTGCCGCCAGTTCTTGTTGGAATCATTCATGTCCAAGATGAAGTACCTCTTGGACATGCCGGCCCTCAGCGCGAACCCGGCTCCCCCAGTAATCCTGGCAGGCCCCTTGCCAGACCCCTCACCATAGGTCTTCATCCGGTACAGGCGCCGCCACAGACCAAAATGTGGTGGCACTCCAAGGAATGCTTCGCACAAATGGATGAACACGGAGATTGACAGAATTGAGGTTGGGTTCAAATGACTCATCTCAACTCCGTAGAAGTGCAGCAAGCCGCGGAAGAAGTCACCAGTGGGCAATCCGAACCCACGCTCGAAGAACGGCGCGAAGACGGCCATCTCGGTCTCCGAACGCTCCCATGGTCGGGCATCATCGCCGGCGGGACGCCATTGCAGAATCTCTCGCGGCCCAAGCACACCCCGGCTCTCCATTTCCTGGAGCCGCTCCACGGTGATGGAGGATTGGCCCCAGGCAGGCTCCTGTGGCGGCACTCCACCAGGTACGGAGGTCAGCTCCGGGGCCCCCCCAGACTGGGCCACGGCCTTCCCCTTCGCGTCCGCCCCGGTGGCGGCCGCCGGCACAGCAGAATCGCCGCCCTCGCGGGCGGCGGCATCCCCCGCGGCCCTAGACTGGCCAGCGGGGGGCGCCATCTCCTTCCCCGCGTCAGCATCGCCACTCACAGCAAGAAGGGATCCACCTATCACCCTCGTCGCCGGCGGCACCTCCTCGCCCGATGCGGACGTGTTCGTCGCCTCCCTTGGGTCCGCCATCTTCGTCACGGGGGCTCAGGGAGGGCGCAGGCACGTAGCGGCGGCGGCAGCGCTTGAACTCCGGCGGCAGCGCTTGAACTCCGGCGGCGGCGCGTGGATGGCGGGTGAATCGCTCTCACAGCAGCTCTAAGCGGTGGCGGAGGCGCGGGATGTCTCGTGATTTGGAAATGACCGTGGTAAAAGCCGCCGGTGAACAGTTCGATTTATCCCCTCCCGTCGATCCAAATTACCCTAACGGCGCCGTAACTAATGGACGGAATCCGCGGGACTCCCGTTAATTCTGGGCCAACGGCTCCCTGTGGGCCAACGGTCGTCAGCGTGCCAACGGCTCTTTACTGAGGCACTCGGCCAGCCCCGACCCTCGGGGACTCGGCGCTCTTGACTCCGGTCAACGGGTCTCCGGACTCGGCCAGCCCCGACCCTCGGGGACTCGGCGCTCTTGACTCCGGTCAACGGGTCTCCGGACTCGGCCAGCCCCGACCCTCGGGGACTCGGCGCTCTTGACTCCGGTCAACGGGTCTCCGGACTCGGCCAGCCCCGACCCTCGGGGACTCGGCGCTCTTGACTCCGGTCAACGGGTCTCCGGACTCGGCCAGCCCTGACCCTCGGGGACTCGGCGCTCTTGACTCCGGTCAACGGGTCTCCGGACTCGGCCAGCCCCGACCCTCGGGGACTCGGCGCTCTTGACTCCGGTCAACGGGTCTCCGGACTCGGCCAGCCCCGACCCTCGGGGACTCGGCGCTCTTGACTCCGGTCAACGGGTCTCCGGACTCGGCCAGCCCCGACCCTCGGGGACTCGGCGCTCTTGACTCCGGCCAACGGGTCTCCGGACTCGGCCAGCCCCGACCCTCGGGGACTCGGCGCTCTTGACTCCGGTCAACGGGTCTCCGGACTCGGTCAGCCGCGACTCTCGGGGACTCGGCGCTCTTGACTCCGGTCAACGGGTCTCCGGACTTGGCCAGCCCCGACCCTCGGGGACTCGGCGCTCTTGACTCCGGTCAACGGATCTCCGGACTCGGCCAGCCCCGACCCTCGGGGACTCGGCGCTTTTGACTCCGGTTAATGGGTCTCCGGACTCGGTGCCTTGGCATGTCGCCAAGAGGATTCTGTAATTTGTTACTACAGAGCGAACCTACGACGCCTCTCATGACCCCCGGGTCCAGGGACACAGATATTGCGTTTCTAAGTAATGAAATGGAGAAAAGATTCAATACAAGGGTTACAAATTACAAAGAGAGCCGGTCATAAGCCGGTTACAGGAATCAAACACATCAACCGTCAAGATGATGGCTCGGGGCGCCCGTCGTTGCCCGAAATGCTACATCAGCAGAAGCTTGGTCCACATGGGCTCGTCGCAAGCTCTCTTGTAGCACCACTGCAGCCGTCGACGGGACAGCACCAACAGAGGGTTGATAGCGAATGCCTCCGGGTATCCCTTGCTCTACAAAGCATTTCACCCCGCATGGCCCTCGTCACGTGAGAATGCAGGGGTGAATGGGACAGCATTCAGATGCTGATCAACACCTCAGGATCTTTGCAAGCACTCTTCTAGCACCAAACTACCAAGTCCCCATGGTTCTTCCCCGGAGGATGAACCCACCGCATAGTCCCCAACATATTCAAGCAAAGCGGTTGCTATGGCTATTTCCTGATAACTGCAAGGCCCTGAGCCTCGGTGCCTATTTATAGCCCCGTGCTATATAATCGTATGTGACTCCGGTCGCACTGTTCAGCGCGTGAGCCTTGTGCCACGCAGCAGCTCCTCGTGAGCCCCGTGCCACGCAGCAGCTCCTCGTGAGCCCCGTGCCACGCAGCAGCTCCTCGTGAGCCCCGTGTCATGCAGCAGCTCCTTTCTTCGAGACGCTCAGTCCGCCCTTATCACCTTCAGCTTCATCCGGCCACGGGATCGCCCAGTGCGTTCACGCGAATACTGTTTTTGTCACTATTTGGAGAGCTTATCCTTTGGGCGGCCTGACTGCCCCGATGCTTGGAGATCATTCTCTTTTGACCATTAGCCCAACTTTTCTAGTCGGCCCAATGCTCGGGGACTACTCCATATGGAGGGCTCCTTGCGTCGCCCTCCATATGCCCCATCAGGATGTGTCACTTTCCCCAAGTGGTGCAGCTCCTTGGCGCCCGGCTCGGCCACGACTCGGCGCTACATCACTCGAGGCTTCGCCCCGGGCTTGCCCAGGGTCATTCCCGGATGACCTGCGGTTTTCTTTTTTGAGCACCGCCCCACCCTTGTGTCGGCCTGCCGACCAAGGCGCTTCAGTCGACCTTGATGGCTTTGCTTCTTCATCAACAGTCCGACACGCGCCTGCACGTTGCTCGGGGACTTGTGGGATATGGGTACCCCTGGGCCCACTACCGACCGGATAACCAGTCGGCCTGGTCCCACGTCTGACAAGGATGTGGGCCGACCCCAGGCCGGCCCCACGGGGATCCTTGACTTGATGGACAAGATCAAAGAAGACTTAGCCCGCAAGGTATTCGGCGATATCCTCAGATCCCGCCCAGAGATCACGGCAATTATGTTGTAACCGACTTGGATTAGTTTCCTGATTTGAGCCGGATGATAATTAGAAATAACCGACTTGTAAACCCTAGGCCGTCAGCCTATATAAGACGGGCTAGGTTGACCCCCTTAGACATCGGATTCCCACGCCATTCATCCATTGTAACCTAGAACTCGCCGTTGTTCTCCGGAACGCGCTGAGTAAATCAATACAAGACCCCGAGCACAGGACGTAGGGTATTATACCTTCGGGTAGCCCGAACCTGTATAATCCCTGTGTCCCTGTGTTACCTCGAGCTCCCTAGTCCAGCGATCTCCCTTTGCCTACAAATCAACCATCTGGGTACCCCCGGGTGGACTGCCGGTCAATAGACCCGACAAGGAGTTCCTTATAGTGATTAAATTCTCTACCAAAGCTCATATTGTTTAAAGCCCCTACAAATGCTACTTGTCATTGCATTGAGTTTTGTCAAGGTCATTGTGATTTTTAGAGATTTACTTCATGCTTTTAAAGCCAAGATCACGCACACGCCACCATATACATGTTTCACTTCTACTCTGGAAGTAAACATGACACCTATCCATCCACCAAATAAAAGCTCTACATAAAGTATGGTACTCTTCCCCAACTTTATTGTGAAAAGAGACATGGTCTGATGAAAAAATAATATATGGACACATGAAGGTCCAAGAATATAAAAAAAGAGAGCACATGAAGGCTCTTGCTCAAAATAGTAAAGCCATGTCTCTAAAAGCAACCTCTACAAGGGGAAGAGGAACCTGTAAAAAGTAGCTATCATTTACCATGCCACCTACACACGTGCACATCTTGGTTTGAGAGTATGGCTTACTTCTCTTTGAATCCTGGTTTTGACTTTACAATATGTGCACTACAAGTATGCTATAGAGCTCTCCTAGTACAAACTCCACTTCAATGAGTGATATGAGAGTTGAGAGAGGAACTTGGTAAGGAAATACACTTTGAGTGACTTAAGAATTCCACATAAGGAACTCTGCCTTTTTGGAAAACTCCAAAACCTCCAGTTTGATTGTCAAGCAAGGTAGAAGGCAAGGTGCTCAGTCTAAGTCGTTCTGGCTACCAACCGCCCAAGACACGGAGAAGCTACAAGCCCCATAGAAGGCCAAGGTAACAAGGGAAGCCTATTTTACCAGCTTATTCAATTCTTGGTAGAATATCTTGTTGAACCACTGGTACCTTTGAGGAGTAATGAGGAAGCAACTCCTGATCCACTGAGCCTAAAGTTCTAGTCTTTGTTCGGGACGAGCAAAGGTAAGCTTGGGGGAGTTGTTGATGGTCCTTATAACGAAAATCCAACCATCAATAGGCTCAGAAAACCAATAAAGATCAAGCATAACTTAAACATTTGTATTCAAATAATGTTGTAGCATGCATATCCAGAATATATTTGAGTATAGGGACTACGATGCAAAAGATGGACGGAATTGGGCACAAGCCCAGATCGGTCGACCTGGCCTGGACCCCAATCGAGCCCATCCTCCACACAGGTCAAGAAGCACACTAGGAGATGATCATGGACGTTGAATCATGGTCGGTTCAAGTCAAGGGTGAGGGATGAGCCACATGTCATTCCCATGGATTGAAGGGCCCACACCTCAACTCAAAAGCACGCAAACCAAGTATACCCACCTGGAACCTGTCGGTTTTTTATACCGGCTAGCCTACTATGGGGGGGTCCCTAAGTAGTCGAGTTGTTCGTGAGGGCCTCGCCGGAACCAGAAGCACGATGGTGAACACGAGACGATTTAGACAGGTTCAGGCCGCCTCGAGTAGAGAGCGTAATACCCTACGTCCTGTATGGTGGATCTTCTCGTATTGATGGTTATTATTTTGCAAGGGGTCCCTGCCTCACCTTATATACTCGGGAGACAGGATCTACAAGGCAAGAAATACAAACTCCTAGTCGGATACAATACACAAAGTCCTAACATGAGTAGACCGGGTTGTTTCCTAGAACCCGACTAGTTTCCTTAAGCTGTACGCTCCTTCCTTGTATCAGTCAGAGTTGCCGGCCCAATTTCCTAACGGGCCTGTAGCCCATGAGGACTCCCATGGATCTTGGACCGTCAAGCCCCCGAGCGTCTTCATGTCTTCACGCCTGCCGGGTTGTTTCTCAACATTTTCAGCATCAGCCGAATTGTTTCCTCGTCGTCTTGCTTGTTGAAAACCTTCAGAAGTGAACATGATGTGCTCCTTTGCCAACTTCTTTTGCAGCCAGTCCCCGGGCCTTGGTTCATGAACCAAGATTGATGCAAAAACTTCCCCATTTTCTATAATGGTGTCCAGCTTTTGAAAAAAGATGGACCCATTATGGGTCTAGCCCCCAAGCCTAGAAATGTTTTCAAGGACTAAAAACAATTCTAGGGTCTTTATTGAAAAAACTTTTCCAAAAGAAATATACTATTTCCCCCTAGCCCCCAAGCTTAAAGCAGATGTCAATAAGCTTAAAGACTTCTGTTGAAATAGATATATTCTTTGATGTGGAAATAAATATCATTAAGCATCAGCCCCCGAGAATGAAATTTCATCGGAAAATAACCTAGCTCGTTAGGAAATAGCCACACAAATATGCATCTGGTTTGTAACCGCGAATACATAAGTGTTGGCGTATTTGGGAAAACGGGTTACGGAAAATACGCTTAGGGTTACTACTTCAATCTTATAAGACAGAGGGTGAACCGTTCGTATTCTCCTCCCCGCCGCCGTCACTTTCACAATTGAAATCCTCAAATCCTTTTCGCCTCCGCGCGCAATCCCCAATCCACTCGAGCCCCGTCCGAGAGTCAATCCAAGATCTCGTCCGGCAAAATGGGTCGGAAACCAACTGCTTCCAAGCCTGCTGAGAGCAAAGCCATGGGGAACAAAAAGAAATCCAAGATCCCTATCACAGATATGTCGGTATTCAAGAACTCCCCTGCGCCGGCTCTTGCCTGGAAGCCATCCAAGGCGACAGACGAGATGGTGCAGGGTCTTGCGGAGCAAGGCTACCTTCTGGAGAAATCAATCTCCTGTTGGCGCACCGATGCTGGTAAGGCCTGGCCTTTTGAAGAAATCCACGAAATTGTGGTTTTTGTTGCATTCTATGAGCGTGGATTTGCTCTCCCTGCTCATGATTTTCTCCGAGGTCTTCTCTCTTACTACAAATTAGAATTGATTCATCTCAATCCTAATTCCATTCTTCAAGTTTCCCTTTTTATCCATCTTTGCGAAACCTTCTTGGGGATCGATCCCCACTTCAATCTCTTCCGCGTCCTCTTCCGTGTGAAATCCACCCCAGACAAAGTAGTCGGGGGTGCTGGGTTTCAACTCCGTCAAGGCATGAAAAATGTCTACTTCGACTTCAAGATGAATGACTCCATTAAAGATTGGAATGACAAGTGGTTCTATGTGGAAAACCAGCCCCCCAAACTCTCGAAACACTCCGGTCATCTGCCTCGTCCGCAAGATTCATGGAATGAATCTCTCGATAGGGATAAGGTTGATGGAATCGCCAGGCTATTGAAGATGATCGCTGCTTTGAAGGATCAAGGCCTAACCGCCATCGGGATCGCCAGTTCCTTCCTGCGCCGGCGCGTACAACCCTGCTAGAAGCGGGTGCACGCTGGCTATGAATATACTAGGATCTCATCCAGCGATTTATCGTCAGATGCAGTCACCGTCCGCGTCCAGGCGCTCTTCATGGACGCCCAGGATCTTCCACGTCGAGTACCTGAGTACTCGGCAAGTCGTCCCTCGCCATTGGTAAGCTCGAAAACAACCCGAGTACCATTTATGATATACATCTTCTTGCTTCTTGACAACTGATCAAGTGCTTTGTTATCCAATGCCAGGAATTGCGGACCAGACTTGCTTCCTCGCCTCCGGAAATGTCAGAGAACCAATCCGGGTTGCCTGGATCTCCCCCACCCCCGCAAACTTCTGAAAGCTCAGGGAAAGGGAAGAAGAAGGCATCACTGGAGTCTGATGAAGTAATTCTGGAGGAAGGATCATCTTCTGATGATGATGCGTCCCGACCACCTCCTGGGAAAATACTCGGGCAAGGAGGATCAGGTCTAAAAAGACCTAATGCTGAAGATGCCCCAAGTCAACCAATCCCTAAGAAGAAATGGGCTATGCAAAAGAGACTATCTCCTTTGCTGAAGAAATCATCTGATACTGTCCTTGATGAAGCAGAGGCACTTGAAGCAGAGCCTGAAACCAATGTGGAGATTCATGTGGGAATCCCACTGCATTCATCTCCACCCAAGGTACCCAATTGTCTTGTTTGCAAAAAACCTTGGTTCTTGCCTCTTGCCGAGTTGTTTTCTAACTTGAATGTATGATTGCAGGAACCTCAAGAAGAATTTCCCGCTCAGTCAGAAGAGCCTCAAGGGCCTCAAGACAATCCGTCTGGAGGATAATACTTCATTGTGGATGAGCCCGAATTCAACATGGAATTTGCCGGGTAAATGATCCAACTGAAATGGAGCCAAATTCTGAATTGCGAATATTGCTAATCTTTAGTTGTTATGCAGCCGTCCGCCTACTCCTGCTCCTACAGATGTACCAAAGACTCCAATCATGGAAACAGGAGGAGGAGAAAGGCCAAGCCCCCAAGCATCTCCGCAGCTCCACCCCCAAGTACCAAGCAACAACGTTACACCGCCAGCCCAAGTTCTAGAACAAGCCGCTCCGGGTTACTTCGGCCTCTGGGTCATGGCCCAAAGCCACAGAAAGTATCTGGATGGCGAGCCTTCAGACTGAGGGATTGGCGCCGCCACTGGCCTGATGAAGGAGACTGGAATTGAAGAGATCATTCGGGGACAGAAGAAACCCCGTGAGCCTTCACTAGAGCCATTCCAGATTTATACTGGTACACCAGGCGTCAACACAAGCGAAGATGAAGACGCCTTCCTATTCAACTCGGAAGTTGACCAGAAGGATCTGGAGAAGACCGCTGAGCTGCACAAACAACTCTCCAAGCTCACAGAGGTTAGTAGAAATAAAGTAGTATTGTAGATACTTATCTCCTTTGTTCTGGATGTAGAGTATACTTGTACGATCTCAGCAGAAATCTGAGATGCTTCGGAGAGCCAGCACGTCCATCGCCCGCGCCGAGAAAGCCACAGCTGATCTGGTCAAGGGGCAGGCAGCCTGGGACCAAGAACGCGCCCAATTGCGCCGAGAGCTAGATGAGGCTTACAAGAAGATAAACTTGTACCAAGACCCGCGCGATGACGTTGTTGAGAAGAATAAGTCTTTACGACAGAAACTCTCAAGTGTGTACGCCGAGTACTTATTCTCTGTTTGCACTGATCATATAATGAATAGAATATGATGTGTTGTCTGCAGAGAGTGACAAGCGCGTTGCAGCTCTGAAGGCCGAGTTCATCAATATGAAGAACCGCTTTTATCGGGAGCAAGAGTGCGCAATCCAGGCGGAGCGGCAGGAAACGGAGTGTATGGCCGATCTTGCTGAAGAGCAGAAGATGCGCCAGCATGCCGATGCCCAACTTATTGAAGACCTGACCAAGATCCGCGACCAAGAAGCTGGAATCCAGGCTCTTCGCTTAGAAGTCAATCGTCATGGCGCGGAAATTGAGTCTTGGAAAGAAGCCGCCCTGCCTTTGGTTGATGCATATGCAAAAGTATCCGCAGGAAGTGTTGCTCCTCCTCTCCTTGATCGCCTTCGAGCAACTCCTAGGCAAGTGAAGGTGTATTGCCAACGGATCGCCCATTCGTGTACTAAACAAGTACTTGGGGTTGTCCGGTCATGGTTCCCTTCACAGACGCTAGGTGTTACTGAAGGAAGAATCAACCCGGCTTGTACCCGGGACATGTATGATACCTACATGGAGGAAGAAAAGGACACTGTAGAGAAAATTGTATCTCGTCTTAAGTTCTAGAGTCTCTTTTGTAAGAAAATCCTTTGTAAAGAACTTGGTTTCAGATGTAAATACTTAGTGTTTTATTAAAAAAAAGTATCTGTGTTTCTGATTGTGTGCGTCCGATCTCTCTGTGTGGAACAAAGAGTAGATGGCATTTGAATGTAGTCTTCCTGGATTGTTTTTAAACAACCCAACTAGATTCAAAAATAAGTGCGCCCAATCCTTCTGTGTGAAACAGAAAGTAGATGGCTGTTTTGACTGCAGCCCTTTCTGGATTGTTTTTAAACAACCCGGGATGAGTCAAAATAAATGCGCCCGATCCTTTTGTGTGGAACAGAAAGTAGATGGCTTGTTTGAATGCAGCCCTTTTCTGGATTATTTTTAAACAACCCGGGATGATTCAAAATTGTAAAATTGTATCTAAATTCCAGGCTTGAAGACAATGGAATATTGACACTTTATTATTATTGGGCTAAGAAACCGATATCAGTACATAGAAAGGACTGACTTTTATTGACTCTTGATAAACTCTAATAACTTCTTTAAGGGTAAAAACGCTGCAAGTGCTCAATGTTCCAAGCATTGGGCACCTCTGTTCCGTCTTCCCGTTGTAGCTGATAAGTACCCGGACCAATGACCCTTGATACTATAAACGGACCTTCCCAAGGAGAGGACAGCTTGTGCTGATCATTTGTACTCTAAATTCTCCGAAGAACAAAATCACCAATGTTGAATGACCGCATTTGGACGTTTTGGTCATGATACCTCCTGAGTCCTTGCTGGTACTTGGTTGTCCTGATCAACGCGGCTAGCCTCGCCTCTTCTAGCATGTCCACATCCTTTGCCCTACTTTGCTCTGCTGCTTCCTCCGTGTAGTTTTGAATTCTTGGAGCATTGTACTCGATGTCCACCGGGAGTACTGCTTCTGAGCCGTAGACCAGAAAGAAAGGTGATTGCCCCGTCGCGCGGCTAGGCTGGGTTCTGAGCCCCCATACCATGGCTGGCAATTCTTGCACCCACTTGCCGCCGTACTTTTTGAGTGGTTCATAAGCCTTGGCTTGAGTCCTTGAAGTATGAGGCCGTTAGCTCTCTCAACTTGTCCATTGGTACGTGGGTGCGCCACCGATGCGTAACAGACTTCAATTCCCAGGTTGTCGTAAAAATCAAAGAACTCGCTCCCTATGAATTCTGAGCCGAGGTCGGTGATAATGCGATTCGGGACGCCGAAACGATGAGCAATGTCTTAGATGAACTCGGTCGCTTTTGCTGCTGTAGCGTTGACCAGCGGCTTGACTTCAATCCACTTGGTAAATTTGTCGATTGCCACATAGAGATACTTGAAACCTCCTGGCGCAGTCTTGAGTGGTCCAACCATATCTAGCCCCCAGCATGCGAAAGGCCAAGAGGGCGGTTGGTGTTGAGGACCGTTGCGGGGACATGAGCTTGCCGGGCGAAGAATTGGCAGCCCTGGCAAGTCTTCACGATTTCTTCAGCATCAGCCACAGCGGATGGCCAATAGTACCCAGACCGGAAAGCCTTGCCTACGATCGTGCGGTGGGCACAGATTCCACCATGGATTTCTTCAAGGATTTCCCGTCCGACTTCTGGAGTGACACACTTCATCAAGACTCCAGATGATGCACCACGTCGAAAGAGGGTGGAGCCGACTACTATGTAGTGCTTGCTTCGCCTGATAACTTGTTCAGCCTCCACCTTATCTTCGGGCTCCCTCTGGTGTAGTATGTACTCAATGAAGGGCTTTGTCCACTCGGGTGTAATCACCATGACTTGCTGATGAGGTGGTGTTGTAGTCGGCTGTACTTCCTGCTCCTTGATGGATGGTTGTAACAGCTCATGGAAGAAAACGCCGCCTGGTACTTGCGCTCGGTGGGAACCCAGCTTTGAAAGTGCATCAGCGGCCATGTTGTTGTCTCTGAGGACGTGATGAAATTTGAGGCCATGAAAGTGCTTCTCGAGTATGCGCACCTCCATGCAGTATGCGTCCATGTTCTCCTTGGTACAGTCCCAATCTTTATTGACTTGATTGATCACCACAGAGGAGTCGCCATACACCACCATGTGCTTGATGCCAAGAGAAGCAGCCAGGCGTAGCTCGCGTAGTAGAGCTTCATACTCGGCTTCATTGTTGGTGGCTTTCCAGAGGATCTGGACAACATATTTGAACTGATCGCCTTTTGGAGATATGAGTAGTACTCCTGCACCGGCCCCTTCAAGCTTCAATGAACCATCGAAGTATATGATCCAATGCTCAAGAGGTTCTTCTAGCGCCGCGTGTTGTATTTCTGTCCACTCAGCAACAAAGTCCACAAGGGCTTGAGACTTGATGGCAGCACGTGGGACAAAATCGATGGCGTGAGAGCCCAACTCGACCGTCCATTTGGAGATTCACCCTGTCGCGTCCCGGTTGCGGAGGATGTCGCCAATTGGAAAAGAGATGACTACAACAACCCGGTGAGCGTCGAAGTAGTGGCGCAACTTGCGAGATATGATCAAGATAGCATATAATAGCTTCTCAACCTGGGGGTATCGCACTTTTGATTCTGAAAGCACCTCGCTGATGAAGTAGACTGGCCGCTGTACTTTGTATACATGGCCGGGTTCCTCCCGCTCGACTACGACAGTAGTGCTCACAACGTGAGTTGTTGCTACGATGTAGAGGAGCAGTGGTCTGATCAGCTGGTGCAGTCAGTACTGGTGGTGTCTGGAGGAATTGCTTGAGATCTTCAAACGCCGCATCAGCTTCTGGAGTCCATACGAACTTGTCTTGCTTCTTGAGGAGCTTGAAGAAGGGTAACCTCGTCACCCAGCCTTGAAATGAATTGGTTGAGGGCCGCCATGCATCCAGTCAGCTTCTGAACGTCCTTGAGGGATTTCGGAGGCGCCATGGATGTAATAGCGGTGACATTCTTGGGATTAGCTTCAATTCCCCGGTGGCTGACTATGAAGCCCAGCAGTTTTCCCGCGAGCACGCCAAACACACACTTGGTAGGATTGATCTTCCATTGGAATTCCCTGAGATGAGCCAAGGTCTCGGACAGGTCATCAATGAGACTATCTGGGTTCTTTGTCTTGACGACGACATCATCAATGTAGGCTTCCACATTGCGGCCAATCTGAGCCTTTAAACAACTCTGAATTGCACGCTGATATGTTGCCCTTGCGTTCTTCAATCCGAAGGACATTGTGGTGTAGCAGTAGGCGCCGAACGGAGTGATGAACGCCGTCTTGATCTAGTCATCTTTGTGCAGGCTTATCTGATGATAGCCCAAGTAGCAATCGAGGAAACAGAGTAGAGAGCAGCCAGCTGTGGAGTCCACCACCTGATCAATGGGAGGTAGCCCGAAAGGATCCTTTGGGCAATGCTTGTTCAGGTCAGTGTAATCGACACACATCCTCCACTCGTTGTTATTCTTCTTGCGCACCAGGACAGGATTAGCGAGCCAGTTAGGGTGGAACACCTCTTTAATGAACCCGGCTGCTAATAGTTTCGCCAGCTCCAAACGGATGGCTTCCTTCTTATCTTGGGCGAAGCGTCGTAAGCGTTGTTTCATTGGCTTGGCGGCAGGATCGACGTTGAGTTTGTGCTCAGCCAACTCCCTTGGGACTCCCGGCATGTAGATGGCTTCCATGCGAAGATGTCGCGGTTGTCCCGTAAGAAGCTGGTGAGCGCGCTTTCCTATTTGGTAGGCAGGTCAGCGCCGATTAGCGCCGTCTTGGAGGGGTCACCTGTCCCTAGGTTGATTACCTTGATTGGAACTTCCTGGGAGGGCTTTATGTTTGACACAGCTGGCTTTTTCATTGGAATGTCCAACTCAGCCTCGCCGAGTTGTTTCGCCATAGCTGCTACGATTGCTGCCTGGGTCAGTTGCTGCATGCTTGCAGCAATCGTCACTGCCTCGATGTCGCAATCGTAGAAGGTCTTCAAGTCACCCTTTAGGGATAGAATCCCCTTAGGATCTGGCATCTTCAAGACGAGGTAGATGTAGTGTCGAATCGCCATGAATTTCGCCAGGGCAGGTCTTCCCAGGATCGCGTGGTATGACGATTCGATGTCGGCGACCTCGAATGTAATGTACTCGGTCCTGTAGTTGGCCTCGGTACCAAATGTAACTGGAAGTGATACCTGGCCGAGGGGTACGGCAGCGTTGCCAGGGACGATGCCGTAGAAGGGTGAGTCAATGGGCTTGAGCAAGTTGGTGATGTCCAAGCCCATCTTTTTCAGCATCTTGGCGAACAGGACGTTGAGTCCACTTCCGCCATCGATCAATGTCCTTGTGAGCCACGCGCCAGCTACCACAGGGTCAAGTACCAGGGGGTACCGCCCTGGGTTCTTGATGTTGGTCCATTGATCGTCGCGAGAGAAGCTGATTGGGACTTCTGACCACTTCAGGAAGGTGGGAATGGCAGGCTCAATGCAAGCAATCTCGCGCTGGATAAGCTTTTGCTTGCGCTTTGATTCTGACTGGGTAATCCCCCCAAAGATGACATTGACTACTTTGTCGGCTTGTTGGTAGCCGGTGTCTTTGTCACCCTTGTCTCCTTTGTTGTCAGGGTTGTTTGGTTTGGGGGCGCCCTCTGCTGCGAACGCTTTCTTGAGCGACCAGCAATCCCTGCTTGAATGCTTATCCTTTGGGTGGAAGGGGCACTACTTGTCGAGTAGTTTTTTGAACTTCCTGCGGGAAGAGTTCTTCCCAGCAACGTTGACTGTATCCTCAGGCTTGCGCTTCTTGTCGTTGAAGTCGCATTTGCTGTTGTTCTCAACTTGCTTGCCCTTGTTGCGGTCGTTGTTGTTGTTGTTGCGGTCTCCTCCCGACTTGTTGCGGTTGAATCTTTCGGGCTGCAGGTCTTCAGCGTCTGACCAGCGACCGATAAGATCTCGCATCTGCTCTAGTGTCTTTGGCCTGTTCCTCCCGAAGTCAAGGTGCAACACGGGGTCTGTGAGGCCACTGTGGAAGCAATCAATGACGTCCTGGTCGGATAGTCCTGCACAGGTTGAGCGCTTCTCCCAGAATCGTCGGTTGTAGCTGCGCAAGTACTCGATCTGGCCCTGTTTGCACTGGGCTAGGTCAAAGCGAGTACCCGGCTTCTGCCATGAACCCTGGAAGTTACTGATGAAAGCTTTGCAGAGCTCATCCCAGGAGTTGATGGAGCCCGGCTTGAGCCCTTCTAACCAGGTCAGTGGAGCCTGGTCGAGGACTACTGGGAGATAGGTACACATGGTGTCAGTGTTGCCCCTCGCCGCCTTGATTGCCGAGTAGTAGATGCGAATCCACTGCTCGGGATCGCGTTTCCCGTCATATCTGTCGATATGAGCTGGTTTAAACTTGTCAGGCCAGGAAGTAGTGCGGATGCGATCGGAGAAGACCGGGAACCCTTCGTACTTGTGGAGGTTGTGGTGATCCTGACCCGGTGGTCCGTAGACTTGGCCGTAATCCTGGCGTCTGCTGCGTTCTTGTTCTTCGCGATCGCGCGCCCGTGACGAGATGATGGTGCGTGCGTCTCTGGGTGGCAATTGTTCTCGCAGATCCCTGTTGTTTTCGCGATTACCAGGGCGTGCGTTCCTGCCCCTGTTGTCGTCGCGTCCTCCAACGTGACTTTGCTGGACATCGCGGTGGCTAGGTCCGGCGCCGTGATCGCGACCTCCGCCGCCGAGTACCATGCCTCCCTCGATGTTGCGGTCATGTTGGTCTCTGCTAGGGTGGTGGGATTGATTGCCACGATTACCAACTTCAGGAAGTCGGCTGCTTGCCTGGCGGCTTGGTGCTCGGGTAATGGTCTTCGCCGGGTTGATTGTGTCATGCTGGACGGCCGCTGTCTCGAGCATTGTCTTCATCCTGAGGATTTCAGGAGTTTGGGCCATCTGTCCCAGCTCTGTGACAACAGCCATCATGTTAGCTGCGGCGCTAGCGTAGACATCTTGCCCGGCGAATTGCATGAACTTGGGGTTGAGGTCCTGTGAAGGTAGCCTGCGACCGGCGCAGCGGCGACGTTCTGCGCGAGCAGCATTTCGCTCCCTGCGTCGGTTACGGTCAGCTTCAGCTTCGTTCTCCACAGTTGGCTCATCGTTGGAGACTTCTTGTTCCTGGGCGATGATCACCATGGCTTGACGCCCTGGTGAATAGCTTCCTGTGCTTAAAGTTACTGGGACAGTTGAGCCGCGGCTGCTTGAAGAGTTCAGGGGTTGCCCGTGTTGAAAGGGGAGTGGATCGATGCACGCGATGATGCGAGACATGTCTAGGTCCTCCTGTGGTGTTGCTCCAAGCTTTGGCTTTCATCCCGGCCAGTGAACAAATCGTCCTTCGGGGGTTGAAGTGATGAGGAGTCCGACTTGTTTCCCGTTGAGGGGGAGTTCATCGAATTCGACCAGAGATCGGAGTTGTTTTGAGGATGCCGCCTGGAAAGCGGAGGTGGGGCCTGCGAGTCCAAAGGGATATTGGCTCGGGGTGTCAGCCTCACGCTTAGTAGTGGCTGGACTCCTTTTCTTCTGGATTTTTGAATTGGCGGATTTTGGCATAACCGATGGTTCGGAAACCGACTCGGATCGCCTAGCCCGCTTCGGGATCTTCCCAGCCCGAGTTGGAATCGAGCTAGGAGTAGTGCTTCCTTGAGTCCGAGTTGAGTTCGAACCTGAGGTTCCCCGAGCCCGAGTTGTATTCGGACCCGAGGGCACGATCTCGTCGAGCTTGTCGGCGAGTTGTTCCGGAGTCGGCGACTTTAGGACGCGATCGAAGTTGCCCGCGCCGTCCGCCGTGCAAACCCAGGAGCCGAAGACGAAGGTGGCGCCTTTCTCGAACGCCATGTCGCCGTCGCAGTTGATGATGACTAGTGCCATCAAGCTTGCTAAACGACTCTCGACGAGAGCCCCTACCTGGCGTGCCAGCTGTCGGTTTTTTATACCGGCTAGCCTACTATGGGGGTCCCTAAGTAGTCGAGTTGTTCGTGAGGGCCTCGCCGGAACCAGAAGCACGATGGTGAACACGAGACGATTTAGACAGGTTCAGGCTGCCTCGAGTAGAGAGCGTAATACCCTACGTCCTGTATGGTGGATCTTCTCATATTGATGGTTATTATTTTACAAGTGGGCCCTGCCTCACCTTATATACTTGGGAGACAGGGTCTACAAGGCAAGAAATACAAAACTCCTAGTTGGATACAATACACAAAGTCCTAACATGTGTAGGCCGGGTTGTTTCCTAGTACTCGACTAGTTTCCTTAAGCTGTACGCTCCTTCCTTGTATCAGTCAGAGTTGCCGGCCCAATTTCCTAATGGGCCTGTAGCCCATGAGGACTCCCATGGATCTTGGACCGTCATAACCATCATAAGGACCCACATGACAGTCTACCAGAGAAGAGTGGGGCCGAAAGGTGGCGGTACCAGGTCAGCCGACCTGACCCTGTGGCCGCTTCGCTCCTCCCTTGACCCGTACCTGTAAACCGCCTTGGAGATGACATCTGAGCCGAGCAAAGCTGAAGACGGTGGATCCAAGGGTCGGCCGACATGGGCACTTCGGCCGACCTGGGCCCACCTCCAAACGGCCTCAACTGCCTCTGGCCGGCTCCAACCGCCTATGTGATGCTATAAATACCTGCAAGGGGCGCCGTACTCAACACATACCAGAAGAAGAGCTCTCCTTTGCTACAAGCTTAGTCTTAGTCTTAGTAGTGATAGTGCTAGTGTTAGATCTTCTGAAGGGCTTCCGGAGGAGTCTTGGTAAGTTCTAGAGTTTAGTTCTTGTATCTCTTTACTTACTTGTAATACTCCGAGCTTAATGGAAATACCTTCATACTTATGTTGTATGCCTCAATTATACTTTATCCACATAGCATATACTACTTATGTCTTGCACCTTGTTCAAGTGAATGTCTGCTATGACATTGGCGTAATGTGCCTTATGGTTGCCCTATTTATTAACGTGATAGAATACGGAATACTGTTGAGGGTATCGCTGATTAGTAGAGGTAGGCGGCAGGTGGTGACAGCCCTGTCCGTCCTTTGTAATCCTCCACGTTCGGGAGTGGATATTAGGCCTTTATGATAGGACGTCCAACTGTCATCCCTTGATGAGGGAACCACTGGATACCTCGATATGTCCTCTTGCATATGTCCAATGATTGAGCTTGTATAGGTTATTGTAGTATATCCACGTCCCATATGTATGATACTAATGAACCCCTTCATAATCTTACTAATGTTCTATGACTAACTAAGACTACCATAATGATGAGCAATAAACTTTTGTGTGTCACATTACCCATCACTTTCATATCCTTTACCCCTATATAGATTAAAGGTATATTAATAATGTTGTAAGTAAATGCATCGGATGGCATCTCTCTTTAACTAAACGCTTTAGCTGCGGATTGTTGGCATTTCTTAGCATCACCACTACTGGAGTGATGGCACTAGAGATGCCTTAATATAGATCTTAGCGTTATACAAGTTCTGCAAACGCACAGAAGTACATTGTAGCATTTCACCTGGGAGTATTCCAGAGTATCGTATTTATTTCCTCAGGGAAAGCGTATGGCAAAGTAATATATTTTCCAATGTATCAACTATATCATAATCAATATAACAGGACTAGGCCAGGGGATAATATGATATGAACGATTAAGTATGTCGACACACAGAAGATTTCACTGCTCATTATATAAGTCTAGTTAGTATGAAGGTCCTAAGAGAGAACTAGGGATTCTATATACTTCTTACAAATGGGTTACATTCATTACAAGTGTATACTATACAAGCTTAGTAAGTGATACATGCTAGAGGACAAATCGAGGAGTCGTGGGATCCCCTCATCCAAGGGTACTGTCACGATGTTTATCACTAAGGCCTGCAAACGCCCAAACCCGAACGGCGAGGATTACAAAGGACGGACAGGGCTGTCACCACCTGCCGCCTACCTCTGAATACGTGGAGTAGGGTATCCCCAACAGTATTCCATAACCCAAGCACCATGTTTGTAATATGAAATACATCTTTACCAATTGTACGAAAAGGTAAAGAACAATCATAGAGATTCATTGGGCCATTGCCATAACATGCACCAGCCAAACTAAGGTGTAAGACATACAGCTCATATGATGAACACACAAGACCAAAAGTCAAGTAACAAAAGCAAGACAGTAATTCCATTAAGGCTCTAAGTCTTACAAATAAGCAAAGGATAAGATAACTGGGCTCTTGGCTTACCAAGACTCCTTCGGAAACCCGTAGAAGCTCAACTCCTAAAACTACTTCTCTACTAACTAAAAATATGACTTGTAGCAATTGGAGCTCTTCCTTCTGGTGTGTTTTGTACAGGAGGCGATGGCCATCTATTTATAGCACAAGGAGGCGGTTCAAGGCTGATACAAGGCGGTTGAGGGTGAGTGGGCCCCCTCCCCCGAGTCGGCCGATTCCTTGACGTCGCCCGACCATCAGATTCACCGACTGAACTCATCCACGGTGGAACTTTGGTGCTAAAGGCGGTATGGATACACTCGAGAAAGGAGGACCGCAACGGCCGCTAGACTGGGTCGGCCGACCTGGCCAGGTCGGCCGACCTGGTCCAGGCACGGTTTGCCTCGATCTTCTTTTGAGTCACTGGAATGTGGACCCTAGTACTCGTAGAAGATGGGTATGGATCCTCGGAGTAACTGTTGGTTCTCATGTGGGCCCATCAATCCATGTGAAATCATCTTATCCTCCCTTTCACCATTGGATGTAACCGTCATTGATTAGACGTCCCAGATGATTTGCTTTTGTGCTTGTTCTGCATGATCGAACTTGGGCTCTGTTGGACACCAGGCCAGGTTGGCCGACCCTTGTAGGTCGGGTGACCTGGGCTTAGTCCTTCTTTCCTTCATCTTTTGGCCCACATCTCCTGCAACCAAATAATCTCTATGTACAAGTTGAACTACATTATTTGAAATCAAATCCTACTGATCATTGCTAATTTATTTCATTTTATCATGTTGGCGTTACAACATTTTCATGACTTAACAAGTGCCAACAAACTCCCCCAAGCTAAGACCTTTGCTCGACCCTGAGCAAAGCTTGGAGAGTTAGGAACTTAGGATCAGATTTTGCTTGCTTCCCAAAAGATATAATGTCAAATAATGAAGCATTTCATAGCTTGAATAAGCTGGCAAAGATCAAGTCATCCCTTTTTACCTTGCCACTTATGGGGCTTCTTAGCTTTTCTTCATCATGAGCAGTTGAAAGCCAGAACAACTTAGCAAGAACGCTCCCCACACCTTAGTTCCACCTTTTCACCGGAGGTTTTTAAAGAAACTTTTGTAAAAGAAAACAAGGCTCCTCAAGTGACTCTCTCAAGTCTCTCATAAGTATATGAATCCTCTCCATCACTCCTCTCAAATTTCTCTTCAATAACATAACAAGTGGAGCTCATGAACGGGAAACTTTTGTTTCACACAAGCATTGCTTCTTTTGTTGAGTCAAATCCAGGATCAACGAAGAATTAAATCATACACTCAAATCGAAGTGTGCAAGTGTGGATATGTGGTAGTGGAAATAAACTCTTTTAGGAAATTTCTCTCCTTTAGGAAATTTGTTATAAAGCTTGGCTCCTTTATTTCCCCCTTTTTTTTCATGGACTACATATGTCCAATTTTTTTTCATGGACTACACACATGTCCATTTTCTTTCTCTCTCTTTTTTTTAACAAGCATAGGGAGCCCAGCCTTACACCTAGAAATATTTTTGGAGAGAAGTCCCTTTCCTTTGGAGTGTTTTATTTTGGTAGGCAAAAAATATAGGCAGGGGATGCCGTACTCCAGAGTAGAAGTTTAGCATATATGTGGCGTGTACGTGACTCTGACTTTAAGAGCATGAAATAAATCTTGCAAAGATCACAATGAACTTGACAAAACTCAAAACAAATGCACATGCTTTTTTTTGTAAGTGGTTGGAACGTGAGGCTGTGGTAGGAATTTACTCTTCACTGAGGAGCCTAGAATTTTGTCCTTTTTGAAACAAATACTCCGGGATCAAGTTTCACTTAGATAGGTAAAGCAATCCTAGCTTATTATATCATAGCTCCCAACAACCTAGAATCAGATTTAGCATTTGCTACCCACAAGTTTTAAGTTTCCAAGGAAGTCATTAATTTAAGCCAACAAATTCAAGACACAAATGACTGCCTTATTGAGACTTGCATAACAGGGGAAGGTCATAGCAAAAATTCATCATTTCCATATAAGGACAAGTTTTTTTTATCACTACCCTATATGAAAATCAACAGAGCAAAAAAAAATAAAAGACATGGTTGGATGAACTTACCTGTGCGGGGATCCTCCCCCAAGCTGGACTTCTTACTGCTGGCGATAGCAGGGGTCATTCAGGTCGAATCCTTGGGACCGAAGGTATGCGCTTAAGTTCTGGTTGCCCGCCTGGATACTGTTCTACAGGGCGTTGTAGTGTTGTACTGACTGGTCCCACCATGCCTGCGACTACTGCACATGATGGGTTAATGTATCATCAATGCGATGAGTGGTTACCTCCAGGGTTCCCATGCGGTTGGATAACCCATCCATGCTGCTGCGCCAGTCCCTTGCTGAGAAGGATCGTCGGGCATTGAACGGAGGGGGACCGCTACTTGAGCTGGACGACTGATGATAGCGAGGATCTTGGGGGTTCCATTGTGCATGCGGCGCTTCATGCCATCCCGAACCTCCTGCCGTATATGGTGGGGGCGGCTGTGGCTGCTCCCAATTTGATCCTTCTGGTACGTATGGCGGAGTTGGAGGTTCCCACGTTCCTTGGGGTTGTGGTACTGCGGCTTCTCCCCATCGGGACATGCTTCTTGTCACCCTTCCTGTCACGCTTTGCCTGCCTTCCTGTTGCAACTCCAACAAAAGTGTTTTGCATCTGTACAACCAGTATTCCGGTGCTGGCAACGGAATTCTGGTTGTGCTATTGTGATAAACCATAACAAGCTTTTGGTCTATGGCATGAGTAACAAGGTGACTCTGAACAAAATGAGACTCGTCCAGAGTTCAGCGAGGCTGCGGAAGGAACTCGACTCGATAATTATCCAAAAGGCCCATCGACTCAAAAATGCGAGTAACCAAAGAAGTACACTCAATGGGACCTTGCCTCTTAAAAACACCCATCCATTGATCAATCATAAAGATAACCGGCAAGATTTTTATCTTCTTAACCATCGCATACAATAATTTCAATTCATCAATGCGAACGGTACGAAGATCATTACGAGGGAAAAGAGTCATGGCAATCCAGCGGTGCATAAAACGAAGAGTGGGGTTATGAATGTGGCTTGTTCTAGGGGGAAATTAAGTAGATAGCTCCAAAATTTAAAATTCAAATGCAAAAACAATTTGTGGAAAATTTAAACATGCTTGAGAAATAAATATGCATTGTGAAATAAACATGAGATACATACCGATGTAGCTACCGGTGAGGACTCGATGTTTTTCGTCCGTCGAGTGCAGACGTCTCCAAGTCATGATTTAGCTTGATGATCTGGCCTCCGCATTTGAAGATAATGCGGATGCTTTGCACGCCACTCCGGTTCTGTTGTCTTCACACAAGGTGTTGCTGATGTTATTGCCTTCAGAGCCTTAACACCTTGTGTAAATTCCTTGGGCAGGGGCAGGAGTGGCTCGCTGTTGGTGACTGGTGGTTTCTGTGGCTTCCATCCATAAATCACCTTGATTTCGGGTCCGTCATGCTTTTGGTTTGATTCTTTCTTGTTTCCTGCATGGTTAGCCAAAATCTCCCGACTGGTCTCTTGTACCACTGCAGCTAACTCGGCTGACTGGGTTTCTAGAATTTTGCTTAAACGCGGCTGGTTTTTCACAGCAACTGACAAGGCATGGAATCTAGAACTTTGATCATTTACCTTTCTCTTAGCAAGTATAGTGTATACACTTCCTCCTTGCTGGGATGGGCCCCAGTTATGTACTAGAAATAAATCCCTGCACTACTGCCAAGACTCCATCTTTGCCTGGTGGTTGTAGTACCACTGCAGTGCTCTACCTGTTAATGAGAATGGGAATAACCATTGCATTGCCCTTCCTGCTAGTCGACTGCATATTGCTGAGAAATGTCGGAGATGTTCTGCTGCATCTGTTATAGCCTTTCCGTTGAATGGCTTGGCTTGCACCGTGGTAATGTACGTTGAGTCGATCATGAGAGTTTCAGTTGCCATCTTGGTGCAAAGGTACTTCGATTTCAATCGACAGAAATTGGAGGACCACTTTGAGTTCTTCGGCGAATCGATGATGTACCTTCTGTTTCACACAAAGAGAAACAAGACAAGGGTAAACCTGTCTAGAGATGGTAATTAAATGTGACATAAGTTAATACAGAGGTTAACATATTCTTTGACCAATGCTTTCCCCGGCAACGGCGCCAGAAATGCTTGTTGGCATTTCTTAGCATCACCACTACTAGAGTGATGGCACTAGAGATGCCTTAATATAGATCTTAGCGTTATACAAGTTCTGCAAGCGCACAGAAGTACATTGTAGCATTTCACCCGGGAGTATTCCAGAGTATCGTATTTATTTCCTCAGGGAAAGCGTATGGCAAAGTAATATATTTTCCAATGTATCAACTATATCATAATCAATATACCAGGACTAGGCCAGGGGATAATATGATATGAACGATTAAGTATGTTGACACACAGAAGATTTCACTGCTCATTATATAAGTCTAGTTAGTATGAAGGTCATAAGAGAGAACTAAGGATTCTATATACTTCTTACAAATGGGTTACATTCATTACAAGTGTATACTATACAAGCTTAGTAAGTGATACATGCTTGAGGACAAATCGAGGAGTCGTGGGATCCCCTCATCCAAGGGTACTGTCACGTTGTTTATCACTAAGGTCTGCAAACGCCCAAACCTGAACGGCGAGGATTACAAAGGACGGACAGGGCTGTCACCACCTGCCGCCTACCTCTGAATACGTGGAGTAGGGTATCCCCAACGGTATTCCATAACCCAAACACCATGTTTGTAATATGAAATACATCTTTACCAATTGTACGGAAAGGTAAAGAACAATCATAGAGATTCATTGGGCCATTGCCATAACACGCACCAGCCAAACTAAGGTGTAAGACATATAGCTCATATGATGAACACACAAGACCAAAAGTCAAGTAACAAAAGCAAGACAGTAATTCCATTAAGGCTCTAAGTCTTACAAATAAGCAAAGGATACAAGATAACAGAGCTCTAGGCTTACCAAGACTCCTTCGGAAACTCGTAGAAGCTCAACTCCTAAAACTACTTCTCTACTAACTAAAACTATGACTTGTAGCAATTGGAGCTCTTCCTTCTGGTGTGTTTTGTACAGGAGGCGATGGCCATCTATTTATAGCACTAGGAGGCAGTCCAGGGCCGGTACAAGGCGGTTGAGGGCGAGTGGGCCCACCCCCGAGTCGGCCGATTCCTTGACGTCGCCCGACCATCAGATTCACCGACTGAACTCATCCACGGTGGAACTTTGGTCCTGAAGGCGGTGTGGATACACTCGAGAAAGGAGGACCGCAACGGCCGCTAGACTGGGTCGGCCGACCTGGCCAGGTCGGCCGACCTGGTCCAGGCACGGTTTGCCTCGATCTTCTTTTGAGTCACTGGAATGTGGACCCTAGTACTCGTAGAAGATGGGTACGGATCCTCAGAGTAACTGTTGGTTCTCATGTGGGCCCATTAATCCATGTGAAATCATCTTATCCTCCCTTTCACCATTGGATGTAACCGTCATTGATTAGACGTCCCAGATTATTTGCTTTTGTGCTTGCTCTGCATGATCGAACTTGGGCTCTGTTGGACACCAGGCCAGGTCGGCCGACCCTTGTAGGTCGGGCGACCTGGGCTTAGTCCTTCTTTCCTTCATCTTTTGGCCCATATCTCCTGCAACCAAATAATCTCCGTATACAAGTGGAACTACATTATTTGAAATCAAATCCTACTGAACATTGCTAATTTATTTCATTTTATCATGTTGGCGTTACAACATTTTCATGACTTAACAAGCGCCAACACGGATAAACAAATAACGATACTCTGGAATACTCCCGGTGAAATGCTACAACGTACTTCTGTGCGCTTGCAGAATATCTGTAAAGTTTACATTTACGATAAGGTATCTCTAGTGACATCACTAACCTAGTGGTGACGCTAAGAAATACCAACAGTTGGGCGACTTGACCCTGAGCCCAAATGTCCTCCTCTTTTGCCATTTAGTCCCTGCACTCACATATTCACCAAAACTTGTGGAATTGATTAGGTATAAGCCCTATAGCTATGGTGAATGCATTCTTGTATATATTTTCTGTTGGAACTTGCGGTCAAAAGTGGAACTTAAGGACTGTCAACAGCGAGTCGAGGCGACGCAGGCGCAGGGGCGGCGCGGGAGCCTGGTCAGCGCGGTGACGTCTGGGCGCGGCGACCCGTGTGGCGTCGGTGGCGCGCGCGGTCTGGGCAGGCCGCGTGGGGGCCTGTGCGATGGGTGATGGTGGTGGTTGGAGAGGAGGGATGAGGCCGGGACAGGGGCGCGCAGCGTCGGTGGGGCGTGGAGGCGAAGCGGTGGAGAAGAGGTGCGCGCCACGTCGTCTATCAGTTCTAAGAAGGGAGGAAGAAGAGAAGAAGGATCGGGGTTATACTTTAGTCCCGGGCTGTAACACGACCCGGGACTAAAGGGGAATTTTGCGCGGGACGCGAAACGCAGCCCCTTTTTGTTTTTGTTCTATTTCTTTTACTAATACACTAATATTCATTCTTAAATGTCCTTATTACCAAAACAAATTGCAAAAGAATTAACAAAAAAATCTATAATTAAACTTGTTGATGGGATGTATACATATTTTTCTTAATAATCGACACAATACTCGCAAGCATTCTCCCATACCTATTATGCATATGTATATGATGTTCATACATTGGTAAGGTTAACCTCCAGCTAGGTAATGACAGTCTGTAGCACTGTTGCAAATAGCCCGCTATAGCTTCTAGGGACAAGTGCCGCTATGATATTACAAAAATTGCCGCTAACTCCGCTAGAACTTGAAACAGTACTGCTAAATTCAATAGCGTAGCACCGCTAACTCCGCTATATTTGAGCTATGAACTTATGTACTTGTTATTTTTGAGCTATGAGCCATAGGTTGTGACTTACCTTGTAGTTTGTGACCTATTTTTTTATTGTTTCGTTGTGTCTGCCCTCATGTCTAGACATGTAGTTATCAAATATGTGCTAAAATTTGTCATATTTCTATGTTTAAAAATAAAATTTGCTGATTTTTGGCATACCGCTAAAGGTTATAGCTGCCGCTATAGCCCCTATAGCTTTTTTTGGAGCACTCCGCTAAACTCTATAGCCCGCAATTTGCAACATTGGTCTGTAGCCATGAAACTTATGTCTTCCATAACCATGTAAAACAATTGTTGATGGAGCTTTTACTTCTCGATAGTCTTAGTGTGAGCGCGCGAGATTTTAATGTTTCCAAGGCTCACATTAAAACCATCAAGAGAAGTAAAACCTCCATCAACTATTGTTTAACATGGTTATGGAAGACATAAGTCTCATGGCTACGTATTGTCACTACCTAGCTGCAGATACACCTTGTCACTGTATGATCATCATGTACATCAGCACAAAAAAAAGCATGGAGACAATGCTTGTGAGTATAGAAAGGTCTATTAGAAAAATCTATGCATCCCATCAACTATTTTAATTATCAATTTTTAGCTAATATTTAATAAACAAAAGAATATCACTCATGTTATCATATTTAATAAATTATAAAAGCACCAATATAAGCAAATGTTATTTATTAAACTTTTATAGTTTTGTTGGTAATAATGATATATATGAATAGATATTGGTCTATTTTGTAAAAGAACTAAAACTAAACCAAAAAAGAGCTAGATTTGCTTGGGAAACATGATAAAAATTAGTCCAACACACTTAATAATAATTCTTATTACAACATGATTCATAAAAGTTCAACCACTACATTAATCTCCGTCCACGCCATTCTTCTTCATGAGATAAAAAGGATAGTTTATGTCAACAATCTTGACACCTAGATATCTATCAACGTAATCATGTGCCCATATGTATGAACTATTTAACCTAGTCGTTCTAGTTGTGTCCAAATGTGTTAGCGTTGTGTCCGCTTGAAAACCATCATTAACACAGTATGAATATGGCTTATTGAATGTGTATTGTAGGTAACCAAGTATCTATTTTAGTATTGCTTCTAACCCGGAGTACACATGCATGTATCCACAGCACAGGTCGTCCTATAAAAAATAACAAAGCCACGTTATTTCATAATGTAATTCAAAAAATCATAGTTAACTTGTATAGATGGATTCATACTCAGGGGTAATTAATTTAGGCATCTGTGTCACGGGGAAGCCACCCGCCTCAAGAGCTTTTATCTCAAAGTAGCTGTAGCATGGTAAAACATACCGAACTTGTAATTGGATTTGATAGAGTGCTTGCCTTACAGCGTCACAAGCCGCAACATGATCCTGCTGCCAGGCATCCGATTCGATGTCGATATGCACAACTTGGCCCTGGCTTGGGTCACATAAGGCATTTTGCCTAATCTCAATAGAAATGAGAACCCTCCTGGTGTTCTGAGTCACCTCTCTGTAAACCAATGGGCATCACGGAGTGATGTGCATTACAACATCTTAAACCATTTGACTGGAAAAATAATCTACGATAGTGGTAACTCACATTAATATATAAATACCATGAAATAATCAATATGTTGACAAGTAACTATTGAAGCACTAGATAATTTACCCGATTGAAACGAGCTTCGTTAGATGCGGGCACTTCAATGTTATTTCCAGTGTACATGAGACCAGGAGCATGTCCTTCTCATGGCAGGTTTATTTGTGGCATCCACATAGGACCATCCAACCCTCCACCACGATGAGGTACCTGACATTGTCTCCCCGGCATTGTTCTAACTAATTAAGAGCAAAACCCGATTTCTCCAATTATTTTGAATAAATCACTAAAATCTATATACTGAGTAGAAAAACAAAACTAAAAATTAAAATAACTAAATTCTAAGCAACATCTTCAGCTCAACAACATCTATCAATGCAAATTACCAACAAATTCATAACTCAATATTGTACTAAAATTCATCAATCTCGTCAATATGATAAAACTTGAATTTCTCTATGTACAAAGAAATGAACAAAAAATACTAATTGAGAAATAGTAGAGAATGAACAAGAAATACTAACCGTGCAACACTTGGTGAGAAATCTTAAAAAAATCACGAGCAGAGCTCGCTCCCTTGGCGGGTTGAAGTGTCCTGCTCGGCCGACGGTCGGCCATTTTATATTGGATAGGACTTTTAGTCCTGGTTCAAGCCACGAACCGGGACTAAAGGTGCCCGACCTTTAGAGGGTGTTTGGTTCTGAAGGGCTTAAAATAAGTCATGTCGCATCAAATATATTAGGGGGATAAATATAGTTTAATTATAAAACTAATCTCATAAGCCTAGGATTTTTTTCCCGAAATAAATCTATTAAGCCTAATTATTCCATGATTAGCACATGTTTATTGTAGCATGATTAAGCCTAATTAATCCATGATTAGGCTTGATAGATTCGGCTTGCCAAAAAGTCTTGGGATTATGAACTCGTTTTGTCATTAGTATACATTTAATACTCCTAATTACCAACCTAGCATTCGATGGAACGAGACTTATAAATTTATAATTAGTCCAAAAGGAACCAAACAGGGCCTTAGTCCTGGTTCGTGGCTTGAACCGGGACTAAAACATGCATTAGTCCCGGTTGGAGCCCCAAACTGGGACTAAAAGTCCTTTTAGTTATGTTTCAATTAGTTTTTTATTTTGTTTACTAAAAATACATATTTTAATTATTTTTATTTCATTTACTATATGTGCTAATAATATGAGTGATATTATGATTATTATTATTCATTAGCCAAAAATATATATTTCAATTAGTTTTTTAGTTCATTTACTAGATGTGCTAATATGAAGATGCGGGTTGAGAACAATTTGAATACAACTCCATCACATAAGCATAAATTAATAGTTGGAGACTGCATGCTCGATATCTTACATAATGGTTCTAACAATACATTAAACATCACGATCTAGAATGGTAATAGTCTTCTTTTTCACGAATGTGCCTTGCTTATGATCACTATGTGCGTATGGAGCATCCTCTTTAGCTAAAAGAATGCTTGGGTCAACATTCACGGGGAATGGAGGAATCCCGTCAAACTTATCATAATCTTTCAACATGTCTGTTTTGCCCTCGATGCCGACGATGTTTCTTTTTTGAAGAGAACTATGTGTCGCTTGGGCTCATCATTTGACTTGTCTGTTTGCTTCTTCGGTTTACTAGACATGTCCTTCACAAAGAAAACCTGAGCCACATCCTTGGCTAGGACGAATGGTTCGTGTTTGTAAACAAGATTATTGAGGTCCACTGTTGTTATTCCATAATTGTCTTTTGACACCCCTCCTCCACTGAGCTTCACCCATTTGCACCGAAACAGCGGTACTTTCAATAACAGGCCGATAGTCCAGTTCCCATATCTCCTCTATGTAACCATAATATGTGTCCTTGTTACCATCGCTGTCTAGGGCATCTACACGGACGCCACTATTTTGGTTGGTGCTCTTTTTATCTTGGGATATCGTGTAGAATGTATTCCCATTAATCTCATATCCTTGGAATGTCAAGACTGTAAAGGAGGGACCCCTGGCCAACCATGCTAGCTGTTCGTGTATGTCCATATTGCGCATTAGATGTTTCTGCAACCAACCGGTGATAGTATCAATGTGTTTATGTGTAATCCAGGCCTCAGGTTTCCCCGGGAATTCAGTGTGTAAAAGCTCCTTGTGTTCATCTATATAAGGACTGACCAAGGATGATTTTTGTACAACAGTATAGTGTGCTATGTTGAAAAAATCATCATCCCTAGTAGCAATAGCTTTCTTTCCTATTGTTCCCTTTCCACCGAGTCTCCCCTCATGTCGTGATTCATGAACACCAATCGGTTTGAGATCATCTATGAAGTCAACACAAAACTAGATGGCCTCCTCTGTTCTGTAGCCCTTTGATATGCATCCTTCTGGTTGAGCACGGTTACATATTTCTTTAGTACACCCATGAGCCTCTCAAAAGGGAACATATTGTGCAAGAAGACAGGACCCAGAATTTCAATCTCTTTGACAAGATGAACTAGTAGATGTGTCATAATGTTGAAGAACGATGGTGGAAATACCAACTCGAAGCTCACTAGGCATTGGACCACATCAAACTGTAGCTTCAGTAGATTGTCTGGATCAATTACCTTCTGAGAAATTGCGTTAAGGAATGCACATAGCTTTACGATAGCTAATCGTAGATTCTCTGGCAGAACTCCCCTCAATGCCACTGGAAGCAGCTGTGTCATGAGCACGTGGCAGTCGTGAGACTTCAGGTTTGTAAATTTCTTCTCTGGCATATTTATTATTCCCTTAATGTTCGAAGAGTATCCAGAGGGCACCTTGATACTATTGAGGCATTCGAACATGCTTTCCTTTTCTTCTTTGCTAAGAGTGAAGCTGGCAGGACTCAAGTAATTTCGGCCATTGTCCTTCTCTAGATGTAGTACAAGTCGTTCTTCCATATGTTGCAGATCCTGCGTGATTCCAGTGTATCTTTTTTCTTCCCATAAGTGCCTAGAAAGGCTATCAAGTTGATGTAAAGATTCTTTGTCAAGTGCAAGACGTCAATTGCGTTGCGGACCTCTAACACTTTCCAATATGGTAGCTCCCAAAATATATACATTTTCTTAAACATGGGTGCCATCCCGTTACTATCATTTGGAATAGCAATGCTACCTGGCCCCTTTCCAAAAACAACTTTTAGGGTACGTTTGGACGTAGATATTAGAGGCCATGGCACTGAATTGATTTCAATACAAAATCAGTCATGGCATTGAAATGGCCACAATTCAGATTCTATTGTTTGGATGTCCATTGATTTGACAACTTTTGGAATTCTAGAAAGCAACCCAATTCAATTTCTGTTTAGATGTACAAAAAGATGAAAATCGAATTGGCATTTGCTAGAGCCTACCTCCTCCCGTCCGGACCCCATCGCCCACCACTCCGGCCGCCGCGCACCTCCGCCCATCTGGCCGGCCATCGCCACATCAGCCTGTCCTCCAGCTGCTGCCCACCTCCGCCCAGACCTCTTCCGTCAGCCTCTCACCCGGCCGACGCATCGTAGCACGTGTTCGTCATATTGGAGGCTAACGGGGCGGCGTGGCGTTGGAGGGATGCGGCTGGCTGGCGAAGGAGGAGGCAGCGGCCGGAGGTAGAGGAGGTTGCTATGGCGGTGGAGTGCAGACAAGGGCGGCGTCGGAGGGCCACGGGGGCGGGGCGGCGTCAGAGGAGGAGGCGGTCGGAGGTAGAGGAGGTTGCGATGACGGTGGAGTGTGGACAAGGGCGGCATCGGAGGGCCATGTGGGCAGCGCGGCTTCGGAGGAGGAGGTGGCGGCCGGCCAGTGGAGGATGCGGCGGCGAGCCCACCTCCCTGCCCTTCCTCTCCCATCGTCACTAGCTCAAGCAAGAAGAGGAGGGGGTGTTGGCGTTGAGGAAGAAGAGGAAGGGGTGCCGGCATTGAGGAAGAAGAGGAAGGGTGCAAGCGTCGGCGGCGTGCAGGTGGAGGCGGCGGCGTGCAGGCGGAGGGGAGCCGGGAGATGAGTCCCAGCCAATTCCGCCCAATATGAAGGGGTATGGCTCGGTATCGAAGGCAAGGGGTGGGGAGCACGGTGAATACCCCCCGGTTGGCATTGGGAGAGATTTATAATTCCAAATTCCAAATCATCCAAACAGCTGCATTCGGCTCTCCCTAATACCAATTCAGAATTCTAAAGTTGAATATCTACATCGAAACGTAGTTTTAGATCTTTTACCATAGCAAATACGTACTTTTCGTCACGATGTATAGGCTTGGGACGACGATCTGCCTCCCCTTTGAAATGCTTGCCTTTCTTTCTTTCTAGATGATTGAGGAAGAAATCAACGATGGCCCATGTACACAATGTTCCAACAATGTTTCAAATAAATGCTTTCAGTGTTTTCTAAACAGTGCGTGCATGCCCTGTATCCCTTATTTGTCTGTCCTGATCGGTTATTAAGACCCGGCCAGTCATTGACGGTTACAAATAGCAATGCTCGTAGGTCAAATTCCTCTTGTTTGTGCTCGTCCCACATACGTACACTATTTTCGCCCCATAGCTGTAAAAGTTCCTCAACCAATGGCTTGAGATACACGTAAATGTCATTGCCAGGTTGCTTTGGGCCTTGTATAAGCACATGCATCATCATGAATTTCCTCTTCATGCAGAGCCATGGAGGAAGATTGTACACACACAAAGTCACGGGCCAAGTGCTATGGCTACTGCTCATTTCACCAAAAGGATTCATGTTGTCCGTACTCAGAGCAAACCTTATGTTCCCTGGATCTTTTGCGAAGTCTTCGAATGTTTGGTCGATTTTTCTCCATCGGGACCCATCGGCAGGGTGCCTCAACTTTGAGTCTTGCTTGCGCTCTTCTTTGTGCCATCGCATCATCCGAGCATGCTCTTTGTTTCTGAAAAAACGCCTCAAGCGTGGTATTATAGGGGAATACCACATGACCTTGGCAGGAACTCTCTTTTTGATAGGCTCTCCCTTGACATCACCAGGGTCGTCTTTTCTGAACTTGTACCGCAAGGCGCCGCAAACCGGACACATGTCCATTTTCTCATACTCGGATCCACGATACAGGATGCAGTCATTCGGATATGTGTGTATCTTCTACACCTCCAACCCAGCAAGCAAACGAGCTTTTTTTTGTTTCGTATATTGTCGAGGGAAATTCGTTATCTTTAGAAAGCATCTTCTTTACAATTTTTAGTAACTCACCAAAGCCCTTGTCCGATACACCATTTTTTGCCTTCCATTGTAGCAAATCCAGTGTGCTCCCAAGTTTTTTGAGTCCCTCTTCGCAACCCGAGTAGAAAGGTTTGTGGTGGTCCTCTAACATGCATTGGAACTTCAACCTCTCATTCTCAGTTTCGCTTGTATCCTTTGCATCTTGCAACATCTGACCAAGATCTTCTGTAGGCACATCTTCTCCATCCTCTTCCTCAGCATCACCCATTATAGTATCAGCAAAGGCACAGTATTCAGCAAATCTAAGAATGTTGTCGTCAATTTCATCTTCACCATCTTCCATTATAACACCTCTTTCTCCATGGCTAGTCCAACAACTATAGCCAGGCATGAAACCGTGTCTAATCAAGTGGTTGTGAATGACCTTTCTTGAACGGAGATCCTTCTGGTTCTTGCAGACCCCGCAAGGGCAACACATGAAACTGTTTTTTCTTGTTTTGCTCAGCCATATCTAGGGAATGATGCATGCCTTGAATGAAGTCACATGAACGTCTGTCGGCATTATACATCCATTGCCGGTCCATTTGCAAGTTTAGGAAATTAATTATAACTAGTACAAAAAGTAATTTTATTTTTGCAATAAATAAAAATTACCATTCTAATTCACTAAGCAATAACAAAAAATTCACCAAGCTCTATTTAAAATAAATAAGTCACAAAAGAATCAAAATATTAACCAGCAAAGTAAGCATGTATAAGCAATGACCATATCTTATACATAAACCTTAATTATGACTATCTTGTAAATTCTTTTTCACCATTGCCATCGCCGACAACGACACCAGAAATCCTTGTTGGCATTTCTTAACGTCGCCACTGGGTTTGTTAAGCCTGGCAACGCCGCTTACAAATGACTCGTAACTCATTACGTGACGTTTTCGCAAGCACATGAAAATACCATTGTAGCATTTCACCCATGAGTATTCATGGGTATCATTATTTATATTTTCCCAAAGGATGGCATTCGGTGCCAAAGTGTTTACAAGATGATCATACTTAAGATGTTATGATATAAGTTCTTGACAAAGTCATATAGGGGTAAATGATAATGACGAGGTAATGCGACACATCGTCTAAGAAGTCAATCTCAAGAATAAAGAATAAGTCCTAAGGTTAGATGGAGCAGGACAAAAGAATACTATGGCATTACATAAGACAACATATGTTATACAAGTGTTGACGCGGAAAATCGGCGGACGTATTCCCCGCGTGCAGCACAAGAAGACCGGGGAGATCAGCTTCGCTCCAGTGCCAGTCTACACTCCAGTTCAGGTTCACGGCGTGCCAGTCAATTTGACCTGAAATTGACAAGGGAATAAAACAGTTAAATTGCTCTATGATTGTGCCGGCTCTATTTCAGACGATGGAGTAGCGTCGAATTTTAGCCAAGACCCAATCAGACACGCATCGGCCGATGCCGATCGGACCTCAGAATCGGACCTCAATGATGACGTCAATCGGACCAAGTAATCGGACCTCAATCAGACACCAAATCGGACCTCAGAATCGGACCAATCAGGATCGGACCTTGATTGATATAACAGACCAGCCTTTGAATAATGAAATAAAGCATAAAACAAGGCCAATATGTGAAATAATGGATCAGCTATGTCTTGAAACAAGATATTAAATAATCACAGTGTAAGCCGATACATTGTCCATCCTGTCTAGTTGCCAGTTTGACTCGTCTTATCGGACCATCTAACCAGCCGATCGGACTATAGCCTTTTCAGAGAAATCTAGCTCCGACGTAGGGAATCTAGATTTCTCCAACTATGATCAAATCGGATAGCTAGATAACCAGACTCGATTCATCAACCTGTCAATTAGACAAGATGCTCGCACAGATGTTGATCAGATTAAGCAAAATAAGCAGGCAAAACATTAACAGATACGTTCTGATTCTAAGATATGCTACTGAACAATTAAGCAAGATCCAGCTCCGACGTAGGGAATCTACACCACACTTAACATTCAAATAGCAATAAGGCATAACCAAAGCTTCCTTTAACTAATCAAGATGAACCTAGCTCCGACGTAGGGAATCTAGACCAAACATGACAGTCAAAGATTAATCTAAGCGTATTACAAAGATCCAGCTCCGACGTAGGGAATCTACATCAATGCAATACTCAAAGAACAACTAGATTAAACCACAAGGCAAGATCGGACATAGAACGATGCTGTAAGATAAATATTGCTTAAATCGGACCAAGACCTGTGCTCAAAGCCGTTGAAGAAGTAGAATTGATTCACATGGCGTAGATCTAAACCAATCTAGCAACTCCAACAAACCACAAAGACTATCTTTAGTAACCAAGATTACTCTAGCTCCGACGTAGGGAATCTAGACTAATCTTGATACCTAGCTCCGACGTAGGGAATCTAGGCTTAAAGTATAGTCCGATAAACGATAATCTGTTGAATAATCAATATTGATCTAGCTCCGACGTAGGGAATCTATATCAATCTTGATTATCCAGAGATAAATCGGTTGAACAGTATAAACGAGAAAGGGCGATGCGCCTCAATTCAAAGCCTATACTAGTTCGATAAATTGACTAACTTACTGGTAAGCCGGAGATCAGAACTGATGCAGCCCGTCCACCAATGAGCTTCGTCGGTAACTACTACTAGGGTTTTGGCGTGAAGCCGGGTTGTATTGAATTGTGAGAATTGTTCTTTACAATGGACGAGGGTTCATATTTATACCCTGGTCGTGGAGAGTCCTGATCGGACCATACTAACTAAATAAGGTAAACTAAGCTTAATATACAACGGGACTCTCAAACACCTTCTGAAAAGGAAATAGTCCCCGAATCTGATACGCTTCTTCCTTAGCCGACGTGTCTTCCCTTTCGAACTCGTCATTGGATCGGACTCCTGCTTCATCGAATTTCAGCATCAGCTTCCTTCTCTGTCACCTTTGGCATTGACCAGTCAACGGGTCCACTTCGCAGTCTTAACTTCATCATGTCATCATCCGACCCAGTATGTCAGGTGCGAAAATCCGGTCTCACGGGGAACGCTGGCGGTGCCGGTGCTGTTCATCAGGGCTCCAGCTAGGCTGTGCGAGCCGGACCGGACGACGCACAGAACAGCAGCGCACGGCCGTGGTACCATCTCTACGCACGGCGGCTGTGGTGCCATGCGCCCATGCCTACTGAACACTTTCAAGTGCAAGATACGATGGATCGGCGGCAGCTTTTGCCAGTCCACATGAACCTCAGCCGGGACCGGGCAGAGATCTCGCCCAGTAGTAACGTAACCATTTTGTGCCAACCCTTGGTTCTGCAGCTGTCCAGCTCGCCGTAGATAGAGACCGGACTGGAAAAAGGGCTTGGAGGGACCAGTCGACAGGCGCAACCACAACCACTGTTTCTGAACAAATAACGCTAGTGAACTGATAGAAAACAATCAAACCGCCAGCAAGCGAGGAGGCAAGGACGAGCACAGAAGTTCTGTGCGGTAGCTTCAATGATCGATGGTTCTGCAGGTCGCATCAAGACCACTGATCATTGAAACAGCAGTTCGAGGCAGCAATACAAGTTTTTGTCAATTTCGTGTCATCAGTCCTCACTCTTCAGCCCGATGCCAATTGCCAAATGACTCTTTCGTCTATGGAAATCTAATTCGCGAGCCGTGAGAAAAAGCGTTGCCGTGGAAAGATCTTTAAGAGTAAGCTATGGCGTTTGTTCGTAAATCCAATCTAAGCAGTAGGCAGTTAGGCACACACACCATGTCTACCGATCCAATCCAAAAAACGCAACAAATTTGTGTGAGACTCCAATAAGCTCCAATCAGGCAGGATCGGGACGTGCACGGGGACCGTCCCCTCTTGTTCGCTTCCGGCGCGACCGCGCGCTCGTGGCAGATTCGTCGTCCAGGGCTCCGCTGGCGTTTTCCCACGGTTCCCAGCCAAGAAGAGGGCAGCGTTGTGGCGCCGCGCGTGGCGAGGCGCCGGGCCTGCGCAAACCGAGGCCCCGTGCCGTCATCCGCGTGCTTCCGGGCTTCCGGCTCTGTGGCCCGTGTGCCGGGCGTGGATCGCGCCGCGCGCGCTCGCCTGGTCCGGCGCGTCCCACCCCCAGGCGGTGCCAAAAACCGGTACAAGAAACTTCTAAAAATCTACTCCATCTGTTCTAAATTGCAAGTCATTTCAATATTTTTGAAAAATCAAAACATTATAAGTTTGGCTAAGTTTTTATGATAAAGTACTAACATTTATTATATCAAATAAGTATCATTAAATCCTTCATTAAATATATTTTCATAGTTATATCTATTTGGCGCTATAAATCTTTGTAATCCTCTATAAATTTTTGGTCAAACGTAAAATAGTTTGACTCTCCAAGAATGTTGGAATGACTTATATTTTGGAACGGAGGGAGTACCCGTTATTGTTGTTTTTTTTGCAATGTTTGACCATTCGTCTTATTCAAAAAATTTATACAAATATATGAAAAGATAAGTAATATTAAAAGTATCTTTGATGATAAATCAAGTCACAAACAAAATAAATGATATTGACATAAATTTTTGAATAAGACGAAAGGTCAAACAGTGACAAGTAATTTGGAACGGAGGGAGTAACATATATGATAACGCTATATTGAAAGTCATTTAGATCTTATATGTTCTTGTTTCTAGTATTTTATTGTTTCTAGTATTTTATTGTTTCTAGCTATGCTTGCTTTTTATTAAATTATTGTTATGCTCTCTATTTTACGTTCATTATATGGTTATTAGTTGATTGCATCGTATTTGAGCC
>CM014275.1:44295695-44369204 GCA_004135705.1 Alloteropsis semialata
AGTTATTGTAATCTCCGACCATACGCTGATGTGAAGGAACCTCTGTACGTAGCCTTGCAGCAGCAGGCTGTTTCTCTTGTTCGCTCAGAGTCCTGGCATACTTTTCACCATGTGGGCCGACAATAGTTCCATCGGCCATCAACAGGAAACCGTTAGCCAGTTCAACAGGAGGTGGTGGAGCAATTGGCATCTGTGGAGCAACGGTCATTGTATTATCTGCAGTCTCTTTTCCTTTTCCTGATCCTGATGCTCCTGCAGAATCTGCTATAAATACTGGACCCTTCAAGCAAACAGCATCGTCCACCGCCTTCTTGATGAGATTGTCCAAAGAATTCACCAAGGTGCCTGATTGGTTGATCAATGCATGATGAACAGCCTGGTGAATCATCTCCGTCATGTTGACTTGGTGCTCCCGAGCTTCAGTTGTCTTCTTGATCAACTCTGGATCCGGGAGAGGACCTTTGAGTATAGGACCTGAACGATTACGCCCAAACTGACCAAGGCATAGCTTCTCAAACGCATCAATCTGGGCCTGAACTGCATCCAACTGGGCTTTGGACAGATCGGCCTTTGTAATGGGCATGGTCACCTCAGTCGCCCTGTTCTTGTCGTTCTTCGCCTTCTCAGCAGCTTCTTTCTCAGCAGCAAGTCTTGCTGCAGTTTCTTGTTCAGCATCAGACGACGACATCTTGGATTTGTTTCTCGTGTCCCACCGAGCGTGCCAAAAATGTGTTGACGCGGAAAATCGGCGGACGTATTCCCCGCGTGCAGCACAAGAAGACCGGGGAGATCAGCTTCGCTCCAGTGCCAGTCTACACTCCAGTTCAGGTTCGCGGCGTGCCAGTCAATTTGACCTGAAATTGACAAGGGAATAAAACAGTTAAATTGCTCTTTGATTGTGCCGGCTCTATTTCAGACGATGGAGTAACGTCGAATTTTAGCCAAGACCCAATCAGACACGTATCGGCCGATACCAATCGGACCTCAGAATCGGACCTCAATGATGACGTCAATCGGACCAAGTAATCGGACCTCAATCAGACACCAAATCGGACCTCAGAATCGGACCAATCAGGATCGGACCTTGATTGATATAACAGACCAGCCTTTGAATAATGAAATAAAGCATAAAACAAGACCAATATGTGAAATAATGGATCAGCTATGTCTTGAAACAAGATATTAAATAATCACAAGTGTAAGCCGATACATTGTCCACCTTGTCTAGTTACCAGTTTGACTCGTCTTATCGGACCATCTAACCAGCCGATCGGACTATAGCCTTTTCAGAGAAATCTAGCTCCGACGTAGGGAATCTAGATTTCTCCATCTATGATCAAATCGGATAGCTAGATAACCAGACTCGATTCATCAACCTGTCAATTAGACAAGATGCTCGCACAGATGTTGATCAGATTAAGCAAAATAAGCAGGCAAAACATTAACAGATACGTTCTGATTCTAAGATATGCTACTGAACAATTAAGCAAGATCCAGCTCCGACGTAGGGAATCTACACCACACTTAACATTCAAATAGCATTAAGGCATAACCAAAGCTTCCTTTAACTATTCAAGATGAACCTAGCTCCGACGTAGGGAATCTAGACCAAACATGACAATCAAAGATTAATCTAAGCGTATTACAAAGATCCAGCTCCGACGTAGGGAATCTACATCAATGCAATACTCAAAGAACAACTAGATTAAACCACAAGGCAAGATCGGACATAGAACGATGCTGTAAGATAAATATTGCTTAAATCGGACCAAGACCTGTGCTCAAAGCCGTTGAAGAAGTAGAATTGATTCACATGGCGTAGATCTAAACCAATCTGGCAACTCCAACAAACCGCAAAGACTATCTTTAGTAACCAAGATTACTCTAGCTCCGACGTAGGGAATCTAGACTAATCTTGATACCTAGCTCCGACGTAGGGAATCTAGGCTTAAACTATAGTCCGATAAACGATAATCTGTTGAATAATCAATATTGATCTAGCTCCGACGTAGGGAATCTATATCAATCTTGATTATCCAGAGATAAATCGGTTGAACAGTATAAACGAGAAAGGGCGATGCGCCTCAATTCAAAGCCTATACTAGTTCGATAAATTTGACTAACTTACTGGTAAGCCGGAGATCAGAACTGATGCAGCCCGTCCACCAATGAGCTTCGTCGGTAACTACTACTAGGTCTTCCTTAGCCGACGTGTCTTCCCTTTCGAACTCGTCATTGGATCGGACTCCTGCTCCATCGAATTCCTTTTCAACATCAGCTTCCTTCTCTGTCACCTTTGGCATTGACCAGTCAACGGGTCCACTTCGCAGTCTCAACTTCATCATGTCATCATCCGACCCAGTATGTCAGGTGCGAAAATCCGGTGTCAACAACAAGATATGCAAAGGACTTAGTTCTAAGCACCCAGGCACACAATGGGGAGACCAAACCACACTAGTCTGCTAGCAAGCGATAAGGATTTATGTACCTCCTACACTGTACCTGAACGTGGGGGGAATATAAGGGACGGATAGGGATGTCACCACCTGCTACCTACCCTTCCATACCGTAGGGCATAGTCATATTCATAGGATCTCGTCATGCCCCAACACCACGCTCGTGCATGAGACAACTACCCTGGCCCTCCCAGGAAACATGGAACTAGAGCGATCTCGAAGGAACAACAAACCGATGTCGTAGCTTAGATCGACTAGCCTATGCATAAACAATATATAACTCATGATAAGGCATGAATATGAAATAAACACTACAGAGATAGCATTTAGATCAAACTTCATACTTACATAAATACCGATAAAGTATACAAATACCGTACCGAAGGCTGAAGGTTACGTCCCACAATGGCCCAAGGACGACTCCAGATACTACTGCGCTAAGCCTAGCCTGAGCTCCACTAGCCTAAGGATTACAAGGGTACTACTAGAGATTGAGGGGCTCTTGAGGATGAGTGTGTGTTGAAGAAGGCATCTGTCGGTTTTTTATACCGGCTAGCCTACTATGGGGGGTCCCTAAGTAGTCGAGTTGTTCGTGGGGGCCTCGCCGGAACCAGAAGCACGATGGTGAACACGAGACGATTTAGACAGGTTCAGGCGCCTCGAGTAGAGAGCGTAATACCCTACGTCCTGTATGGTGGATCTTCTCGTATTGATGGTTATGATTTTACAAGGGGTCCCTGCCTCACCTTATATACTCGGGAGACAGGGTCTACAAGGCAAGAAATACAAACTCCTAGTCGGATACAATACACAGAGTCCTAACATGAGTAGGCCGGGTTGTTTCTAGTACCCGACTAGTTTCCTCAAGCTATACGTTCCTTCCTTGTATCAGTCAGAGTTGCCGGCCCAATTTCCTAGTGGGACTATGGCCCATGAGGACTCCCATGGATCTTGGACCGTCAAGCCCCCGAGCGTCTTCATGTCTTCACGCCTGTCGGGTTGTTTCTCAACAGTTTCAGCATCAGCCGAGTTGTTTCCTCGTCATCTTGCTTGTTGAAAACCTTCAGAAGTGAACATGATGTGCTCCTTTGCCGACTTCTTTTGCAGCCAGCCCCCGGGCCTTGGTTCATGAACCAAGATTGATGCAAAAACTTCCCCATTTACTATAATGGTGTCCAGCTTTTGAAAAAAGATGGACCCATTATGGGTCTAGCCCCCGAGCCTAGAAATGTTTTCAAGGATTAAAAACAATTCTAGGGTCTTTATTGAAAAAACTTTCCAAAAGAAATATACTATTTCCCCCCAGCCCCCAAGCTTAAAGCAGATGACAATAAGCTTAAAGACTTCTAGTTGAAATAGATATATTCTTTGATGTGGAAATAAATCCCATTAAGCATCAGCCCCCGAGAATGAAAATTCATCGGAAAATAACCTAGCTCGTTAGGAAATGGCCGCACAAATATGCATCTGGTTAGTAACCGCGAATACATAAGTTTTGGCATATTTTGGAAAACGGATTACAGAAAATACGCTTAGGGTTACCACTTCAATCTTATAAGACAGAGGGTGAACCGTTCGTATTCTCCTCCCCGCTGCCGTCACTTTCACAACTGAAATCCTCAAATCCTTTTCGCCTCCGCGCGCAATCCCCAATCCACTCGAGCCCCGTCCGAGAATCAATCCAAGGCCTCGACTAGCAGGATGGGTCGGAAACCTGCTTCCAGCAAGCCTACTGAGAGCAAATCCACCACGAGCAAAAAGAAATCCAAGATCCCAACCACAGATATGCCGGTATTCAAGAACTCCCCTGCACCGGCTCTTGCCTGGAAGCCATCCAAGGCGACAGACGAGATGGTGCAAGGTCTTGTGGAGCAAGGCTATCTGCAGGAGAAATCAATCTCCTGTTGGCGCACCGACGTCGGTAAGGCCTGGCCTTTTGAAGATATCCACAAAATCGTGGTTTTTGTTGCTTTTTATGAACACGGATTCGCCCTCCCCGCTCATGATTTTCTCCGAGGGCTTCTTTCCTATTATAAATTAGAATTGATTCATCTCAATCCCAATTCTATTCTTCAAGTTTTCCTCTTTATTCATCTTTGCGAAACCTTCTTGGGGATCGACCCCCACTTCAATCTCTTCTGTTGCCTCTTCCGTGTGAAATCCACCCCAGACAAAGTAGTCGGTGGAGCCGGATTTCAACTTCGTCAGGGGATGAAGAACATGTATTTTGATTTCAAGATGAATGACTCAATTAAGGACTGGAACGACAAGTGGTTCTATGTAGAGAACCAACCCCCAAAACTATCCAAGCACTCCGGTCATCTGCCTCATCCGCAAGACTCATGGAATGAATCCCTCGATAGGGACAAGGTTGATGGAATAGGCTTTTGAAGATGATCGCTGCTCTGAAGGATCAAGGCCTAACTGCCATCGGGGTCACCAGTTCCTTCCTGCGCCGGCCCGTACAACCCTGCCAGAAGCGGGTGCACGCTGGCTATGAATATACTGGCCCCGAAGACCCAACCAGGATCTCGACCAGCGATTTATCAGCAGATGAAGTCGCCGTCCGTGTCCAGGCGCTCTTTATGGACGCCCAGGATCTGCCACGTCGAGTACCCGAGTACTCGGCAAGTTGTCCCTCGTGTTTGGTAAGCTCGAAAACAACCCGAGTACCATTTATGATATACTTCTTCCTGCTTTTTGACAACTAATGCAATTGCTGTGTTATCCACTGCCAGGAATTGCGGACCAGACTTGCTTCCTCGCCTCCGGAAGTAGCAGAGAACCAATCCAGGTTGCCTGGATCTCCCCCACCCCAGCAAACTGGTGAAAGCTCAGGGAAAGGGAAGAAGAAGGCGTCACCGGAATTTGACGAAGTATTTCTGGAGGAAGGATCATCTTCTGATGATGATGCGTCCCGACCACCTCCTGGGAAAATACTCGGGCAAGGAGGATCAGGTCTAAAAAGACCTAGTGCTGAAGATGCCCCGAGTCAACCAATTCCCAAGAAGAAACGGGCTATGCGAAAGAGACTATCTCCTTCGCTAAAGAAATCTGCTGATACTATTCTTGATGAGGCAGAAGCACTTGAAGCAGAGCCTGACACCAATGTGGATATTCCTGTGGGAATTCCACTACATTTATCTCCATTCCAGGTGCGCCAATTGTCTTGTGTGCAAAAAATCTTGATTTTTGCCTCTTGCCGAGTTGTTTTCTGACTTGAATGTATGATTACAGGAACCTCAAGAGGAAGAACCTGCTCACCAGGAAGAGTCTCAAGGACCTCAAGACAATCTGTCTGGAGGATTTGAATTCATTGTGGATGAGCCCGAATTAAACATTGAATTTGCAAGGTAAATGACCCAACTTAATGGAGCCAAATTCTGAAATGCGAATATTGCTAATCTTCAGTTGTTTATGCAGCTGTTCGCCTACTCCTGCTCCTACAGATGTACCAAAGACTCCACTCATGGAAACAGGAGGAGGAGAAGGGCCAAGCCCCCAAGCGTCTTCACCGCCCCAACCCCAAGCAGCAAGCAGCAACGTCACACCGCCGCCCCCAGTGAGAGAGCAAGCCGCTCCGGGTACTTCTGCTCCTGGGTCCTGGCCCAAAGCAACAGAAAGTATCCGGATGGTAGGCCTCCAGACTGAGGGATTGGATGCCACTACTGGCCTGATGAAGGAAACTGCAATTGAAGAAATCATCCGGGAGCAGAAGAAACTCCGTGAGCCTTCACCAGAGCCATTCCAGGTCTTCACTGGTACACCAGGGTCAACGCGAGCGAAGATGAAAACGCCTTCTTATTCAACTCGAAAGTTGACCACAAGGATCTGGAGAAGGCCGCCGAGCTGTACAAACAACTCTCCAAGCTCACAGAGGTTAGTAGAAATAACGTAGTATTTGTAAATACTTATCTCCTTTGTACTGTAATCAACCCTGCCTCCTTTATTCTGGATGTAGAGTATACTTGTACGATCTCAGTAGAAATCTGAGATGCTTCGGAGAGCCAGCACGTCCATCGCCCGCGCTGAAAAAGCCACAGCCGATCTGGCCAAGGGGCAGGCAGCCTGGGACGAAGAACGTGCCCAATTGCGCCAAGAACTGGATGAGGCATACAAGAAGATTAACTTGTACCAACCAGCGCGATGACGTGGCTGAGAAGAATAAGTCTTTACGACAGAAACTCTCAGGTGTGTACACCGAGTACTTTTTCTCTGTCTGCACTAATCATATAATGAATAGAATATGATGCGTTGTCAGCAGAGAGTGACAAGCGTGTTAAAGCTCTAAAGGGCGAGTTCATCGATATGAAGAACCGCTTTTATCGGGAGCAAGAGCGCGCCAACCAGGCGGAGCGGCGGGAAACGGAGTGTATGGCGGATCTTGCTGAAGAGCAGAAGATGCGCCAGCATGCCGATGCCCAACTCATTGAAGACCTGACCAAGATCCGCGATCAAGAGGCTGAAATCCAGGTGCTTTGCGTGGAGATCAATCACCGTGGTGCGGAAATTGAGTCTTGGAAGGAAGCCGCCCTGCCTTTGGTTGATGTATATGCCAAAGTACCCGCCGGAAGTGTTGCTCCTCCTCTCCTTGATCGCCTTCGGGCAACTCCTGGGCAAGTGAAGCTGTATTGCCAACGGATCGCCCGTTCATGTACTAAGCAAGTACTCGGGGCTGTCCGGTCATGGTTTCCTTCATAGCCTCTAGGAATTACTGAAGGAAGAATCAACCCGGCTTGTACTCGGGCCATGTATGATAGCTATATGGAGGAGGAGAAGGACACCATCGAGAAAATTGTATCTCATCTTAAGTTCTAGGGTCTCTGTTGTAAGAAAACCCTTTGTAAAGAACTTGGGTTCAGATGTAAATACTTAGTGTTTTTATTAACAAAAAGTATATGTTTATCTGATTGTGCGCGCCCGATCTCTCTGTGTGGAACAAAGAGTAGATGGCATTTGAATGTAGTCTTCCTGGATTATTTTTAAACAACCCGACTAGATTCAAAATAGATGTGCCCGATCTTTCTGTGTGAAACAGAAAGTAGATGGCATTTTGAACGCAACCCTTTTCTAGATTGTTTTTAAACAATCCGGGATGAGTCAAAATAGATGTGCCCGATCTTTCTGTGTGAAACAGAAAGTAGATGGCACTTGAATGCAGCCCTTTCTGGATTGTTTTTAAACAATCCGGGATGATTCAAGTATGTAAGTTTGTATCTGAATTCCAGGCTTGAAGACAATGGAATATTGACACTTTATTATTATTGGGCTAACAAGTCGATATCAGTATATAGAAAGGACTGACTTTTATTGACTCTTGATGAACTCTAATAACTTCTTTAAGGGTAAAAACGCTGCAAGTGCTCAATGTTCCAAGCATTGGGCACCTCTGTTCCGTCTTCCCGTTGCAGCTGATAAGTACCCGGACCGATGACCCTTGATACTATAAATGAACCTTCCCAAGGAGAGGATAGCTTGTGCTGATCTTTTGTACTCTGAATCCTCCGAAGAACCAAATCACCAATGTTGAATGACCTCATTTGGATGTTTTGGTCATGATACCTCCTGAGTCCCTGCTGGTACTTGGTTGTCCTGATCAACGCGGCTAGCCTCGCCTCTTCAAGCATGTCCACATCTTCCGCTCTACTCTGCTCTGCTGCTTCCTCCGAGTAGTTTTGAATTCTTGGAGCATTGTACTCGATGTCCACCGGGAGTACTGCTTCTGAGCTGTAGATCAGAAAGAAGGGTGATTGCCCCGTCGCGCGGCTGGGTTGGGTTCTGAGCCCCCATACCACGGCTGGCAGTTCTTGCACCCACTTGCCGCCGTACTTTTTGAGTGGTTCATAGAGCCTTGGTTTGAGTCCTTGAAGAATGAGGCCGTTAGCTCTCTCAACTTGTCCATTGGTACGTGGGTGCGCCACTGATGCATAGCGGACTTCAATTCCTAGGTTGTCGCAAAAATCAAAGAACTCGCTCCCTGTGAATTCTGAGCCGAGGTCGGTGAAAATGCGATTCAGGACGCCGAAACGATGAGCAATATCTTGGATGAACTCGGTCGCCTTTGCTGCTGTAGCGTTGACCAGCGGCTTGACTTCAATCCACTTGGTAAACTTATCGATCGCCACGTAGAGATACTTGAAACCTCCTAGCGCAGTCTTGAGTGGACCAACCATATCTAGCTCCTAGCATGCGAAGGGCTAAGAGGGTGGTATGGTGTTGAGGAAAGTTGCGGGGACATGAGCTTGCCGGGCGAAGTATTGGCAGCCCTGGCAAGTCTTCACGATTTCTTCTGCATCAGCCACAGCGGATGGCCAATAGTACCCGGACCGGAAAGCCTTGCCTACGATCGTGCGGTGAGTAGCATGGTTGCCACAGATTCCACCATGGATTTCTTCAAGGATTTCCCGTCCCACTTCTGGAGTGACACACTTCATCAAGACTCCGGATGAGGCGCCGCGTCGAAAGAGGGTGGAGCCGACTACTATGTAGTGCTTGCTTCGCCTGATAACTTGCTTAGCCTCCACCTTATCTTCGGGCTCCCTCTGGTGTAGTATGTACTCGATGAAGGGCTTTGTCCACTCGGGTGTAATCACCATGACTTGCTGATGAGGTGGTGTTGTAGTCGGCTGTACTTCCTGCTCCTTGATGGATGGTTGTAACAGCTCATGGACGAAAACGCCACCTGGTACTTGTGCTCGGTGGGAACCCAACTTTGAAAGTGCATCAGCAGCCATGTTGTTGTCTCTGATGACGTGATGAAATTAGAGCCCATGAAAGTGCTTCTCGAGTCTGCGCACCTCCATGCAATATGCATCCATGTTTTTCTTGGTGCAGTCCCAATCTTTGTTGACTTGATTGATTACCACCGAGGAGTCGCCGTACACCACCATGTGCTTGATGCCAAGGGAAGCAGCCAGGCGTAGCCCGTGCAATAGAGCTTCATACTCGGCTTCATTGTTGGTGGCTTTCCAGAGGATCTGGAGCATATTTGAGCTGATCGCCTTTTGGAGATATGAGTAGTACTCCTGCACCGGCCCCTTCAAGCTTCAATGATCCATCGAAGTACATGATTCAATGCTCGAGAGGTTCTTCCGGTACTGCGTTTTGTATTTCTGTCCACTCAGCAACGAAGTCCACCAGGGCTTGAGATTTGATGGCAGCTCGTGAGACGAAATCGATGGCATGAGAGCCCAACTCGACCGCCATTTGGAGATTCGCCCTGTCGCGTCCCGGTTGCGGAGGATGTCGCCAATTGGAAAAGAGGTGACTACAACAACCCGGTGAGCGTCGAAGTAGTGGCGCAACTTGCGAGATGTGATCAAGACAGCATATAATAGCTTCTCGACCTAAGGGTATCGCACTTTTGATTCTGAAAGTACCTCGCTGATGAAGTAGACTGGCCGCTGTACTTTGTATACATGGCCGGGTTCCTCCCGCTCGACTACGATAGCTGTGCTCACAACGTGAGTTGTTGCTGCGATGTAGAGGAGCAGTGGTTCCTGATCAGCTCAGTCAGTACTGGTGGTGACTGGAGGAATTTCTTGAGATCTTCAAACGCCGCATCAGCTTCTGGAGTCCATACGAACTTGTCTTGCTTCTTGAGGAGCTTGAAGAAGGGTAATCCTCTGTCACCCAGCCTTGAAATAAATCGGTTGAGGGCCGCCATGCATCCAGTCAGCTTCTGAACGTCCGTGAGGGATTTTGGAGGCGCCATAGATGTAATACGGTGACTTTCTCGGGATTAGCTTCAATTCCCTGGTGGCTGACTATGAAGCCCAGCAATTTTCCCGCGGGCACGCCAAACACACATTTGGTAGGATTGAGCTTCCATTGGAATTCCCTGAGATGTGCAAAGGTCTCGGACAGGTCGTCAATGAGACTATCCGGGTTCTTTGTTTTGACAACGATGTCATCAACGTAGGCTTCCACATTGCGGCCAATCTGAGCCTTAAGACAACTCTGAATTGCACGCTGATATGCTACCCCTGCGTTCTTGAGTCCAAAGGACATTGTAGTGTAGCAGTAGGCGCCGAACGGAGTGATGAACACCATCTTGATCTGGTCGTCCTTATGCAGGCTTATCTAATGATAGCCCGAGTAGCAATCCAGGAAACAGAGTAGAGAGCAGCCAACTATGGAATCCACCATCTGATCAATGCGAGGTAGCCTGAAGGGATCCTTTGGGCAATGCTTGTTCAGGTCGGTGTAATCGACACACATCCTCCACTCGTTGTTGTTCTTCTTGCGGACCAGGACAGGATTAGTGAGCCAGTCGGGGTGGAACACCTCTTTAATGAACCCGGCTGCTAATAGTTTCGCCAGCTCCAAACGGATGGCTTCCTTCTTGTCCTAGGCAAAGCGTCGTAGGCGTTGTTTTTTCAGCTTGGCAGCAGGATCAACGTTGAGTTTGTGCTCAGCCAACTCCCTTGGGACTCCTGGCATGTCAGACGGCTTCCATGCGAAGATGTCACAGTTGTCCCGTAAGAAGCTGGTGAGCGCGCTTTCCTATTTGGTAGGCAGGGCAGCGCCGATCAGCGCAGTCTTGGAGGGGTCGCCCATCCCTAGGTCGATTGCCTTGATTGGAACTTCCTAGGAGGGCTTCATGTTTGACACGGCTGGCTTTTTCGTTGGGATGTCAAACTTAGCCTCGCCGAGTTGTTTCGCCATAGCTGCTACGATTGCTGCCTGGCTCGATTGCTGCATGCTTGCAGCAATCGTCACAGCCTCGGTGTCACAATCGTAGGAGGTCTTCAGGTCGCCCTTTAGGGATAAGATCCCCTTAGGGCCTGGCATCTTCAGGACGAGGTAGATGTAATGTGGGATCGCCATGAATTTCACCAGAGCAGGTCTCCCCAGGATCGCGTGGTACGATGATTCGAAGTCGGCGACCTCGAATGTGATGTACTCGGTCCTGTAGTTGGCCTCGGTACCAAATGTAACTGGAAGTGATACCTGGCCGAGGGGCACGGCAGCGTTGCCTGGAACGATGCCGTAGAAGGGTGAATCAGTGGGCCTGAGCAGGTTGGTGATGTCTAAGCCCATCTTCTTCAAGGTCTTGGCGAACAAGATGTTGAGTCCGCTTCCACCATCGATCAATGTCCTTGTGAGTCGCGCGCCAGCTACCACAGGGTCGAGTACCAGAGGGTATCGCCCCGGGTTCTTGATGTTGGTCCATTGATCATCGCGAGGGAAGTTGATGGGGACTTCTGACCACTTCAGGAAGGTGGGGATGGCAGGCTAAATGCAGGCAATCTCGCGTTGGATAAGTTTTTGCTTGCGCTTTGATTCTGACTGAGTAATTACCCCAAAGATGACATTGACCACCTTGTCGGCTTGTTGGTAGCCAGTGTCTTTGTCACCCTTGTCTCCTTTGTTGTCAGGGTTGTTTGGTTTGGGGGCGCCCTCTGCTGAGAATGCTTTCTTGAGCGACCAGCAGTCCCTGCTTGAGTGCTTATCCTTTGGTTGGAAAGGACACTGCTTGTCGAGTAGTTTTTCGAACTTCCTGCAGGAAGAGTTCTTCTCAGCAACGTTGACCGTGTCTTCAGGTTTGCGTTTCTTGTCGTTGAAGTCGCGTTTGCTGTTGTTCTCAACTTGCTTGCCCTTGTTACGGTCGTTGTTGTTGTTGCGGTCTCCTCCTGACTTATTGCGGTTGAATCTTTCACGCTGCAGGTCTTCAGCGTCTGACCAGCGACTGATGAGATCTCGCATCTGCTCTAGTGTCTTTGGTCTGTTCCTTCCGAAGTCGAGGTGCAGCACGGGGTCTGTAAGGCCGCCATGGAAGTAATCAATGACATCTTGGTCGGATAGTCCTGCACAGGTTGAGCGCTTCTCCCAGAATCTTTGGTTGTAACTACGCAGGTACTCGTTCTGGCCTTGTTTGCATTGGGCTAGGTCAAATCGAGTACCCAGCTTCTGCCATGAACCCTGAAAGTTGTTGATGAAAGCTTTGCAGAGCTCCTCCCAGGAGTCGATGGAGCCTGGCTTGAGCCCTTCTAACCAGGTCAGTGGGGCCTGGTCGAGGACTACTGGGAGGTAGGTGCACATGGTGTCGGTGTTGCCCCTCGCCGCCTTGATTGCCGAGTAGTAGATGCGAATCCACTGCTCGGGATCGCGTTTTCCATCATATCTATCGATATGAGCTGGTTTGAACTTGTCGGGCCAGGAAGTAGCGCGGATGCGGTTTGAGAAGACCGGGAACCCTTCGTACTTATGGAGGTTGTGGTGATCCTGACCCGGCGACCCGTAGACTTGGTCGTACTCCTGGCGTCTGCGGCGTTCTTGTTCTTCGCGATCGCGCGCCCGTGATGAGATGATGGTGCGCGTGTCCCTGGGTGGCAATTGTTGCCGCAGATCCCTGTTGTTGTCATGATTCCTGGAGCGTCCATCCCTGTTCCGGTTGCCATCACGCCCGCCATTGTGGCTCTGCTGAACTTCGCGGTTGCTTGGTCCGACGCCGTGGTTACGACCTCCGCCGCCGAATACCATGCCTCCCGCATTTTCGCGTTGGCGTTGTTCTCTGCTCGGGTGGTGGGACTGGTTGCCTTTGTTGGCAGCACCAGGGGGGCGGCTGCTTGCCTGGCGGCTTGGTGCTCGGGAGATGGTCTTCACCGGGTTGACTGCGTCATGCTGGATGGCTGCTGTCTCGAGCATCGTCTTCATCCTGAGGATTTTAGGAGTTTCAGGCATCTGTCCCAACTCTGTGACGACAGCCATGATGTTGGTTGCGGTGCTGGAGTAGACGTCTTGGCCGACAACTTGCCTGAACTTGGGGTTGAGGTCCTGTGGAGGTAGCCTACGGCCGACGCGGCGGCGACGTTCTACGCGAGCAGCGTTTCGCTCTCTGCGTCGGTTACGATCAGCTTCAGCTTCGTTCTCCACAGTTGGCTCATCGTTGGAGACTTCTTGTTCCTGGGCGATGATCACCATGGCTTGACGCCCTGGTGAGTAGCTTCCTGTGCTTGAAGTTACTGGGACAGTTGAGCCGCGGCTGCTCGAAGAGTTCAGGGGTTGCCCGTGTTGAAACGGGAGTGGATCGATGCACGCGATGATGCGAGACATGTCCAGGTCCTCCTGTGGTGTTGCTCCAAGCATTGGCTTGCGTCCTGGCCAGTGAACGTATCGTCCCTCGGGGGTTGAAGTGATGATGAGTCCGACTTGTTTCCCGTTTAGGGGACGTTCGTTGAATTCGACCAGAGATCGGAGTTGTTTTGAGGATGCCGCCTGGAAAGCGGAGGTGGGGCCCGCGAGTCCAAAGGGATATTGGCTCAGGGTGTCGGCCTCATGCTTAGCAGTGGCTGGACTCCTTTTCTTCTGGATTTTTGAATTGGCGGATTTTGGCATAACCGATGGCTCAGAAACCGACTCGGATCGCTTGGCCCGCCTCGGAATCTTCCCAGCCCGAGTTGGAATCGAGCTAGGAAGAGTGGTTCCTTGAGTCCGAGTTGAGTTCGAACCCGAGGTTCCCCGAGCCCGAGTTGAATTCGGACCCGAGAGCGCGATCTCGTCGAGCTTGTCGGCGAGTTGCTCCGGAGTCGGCGACTTGAGGACACGGTCGAAGTTGCCTGCGCCGTTCGCCGTGCAGACCCAGGAGCCGAAGACGAAGGTGGCGCCTTTCTCAAACGCCATGTCGCCATCGCAGTTGATGATGACTGGTGCCATCGAGCTTGCTGAACGATTCTCGACGAGAGCCCCTACCTGGCGCGCCAGCTGTCGGTTTTTTATACCGGCTAGCCTACTATGGGGGGTCCCTAAGTAGTCGAGTTGTTCGTGGGGGCCTCACCGGAACTAGAAGCACGATGGTGAACACGAGACGATTTAGACAAGTTCAGGCAGCCTCGAGTAGAGAGCGTAATACCCTATGTCCTATATGGTGGATCTTCTCGTATTGATGGTTATGATTTTACAAGGGGTCCCTGCCTCACCTTATATACTCGGGAGACAGGGTCTACAAGGCAAGAAATACAAACTCCTAGTCGGATACAATACACAGAGTCCTAACATGAGTAGGCCGGGTTGTTTCCTAGTACCCAACTAGTTTCCTTAAGCTGTACGCTCCTTCCTTGTATCAGTCAGAGTTGCCGGCCCAATTTCCTAGCAGGACTGTGGCCCATGAGGACTCCCATGGATCTTGGACCGTCAGCATCCTACCCCCTTATTTATCCTAGGGGAGAATGGTTCGCTGGGGTCCTCAGATGGTAACTCCTCTTGGCGCAAATGGGGAGTCACGGGAAGCGTTGGCGCCAAAGATTGGCGCCAACCGACCCCGTCCAGGTTCGGCCAAACCTGGGGGTCGGCTGACCCTGGGCAGGGGATTCTACCGCGCTTCTTCCTCTAGTGTAGGACTTGTGGGTCCAGGATTCCATCTGTGGTTGGTTCCCCCGAGTTTGGCCCATGTATGATTGATGAGTGGGCCCTCTTGTCCTTGTGCTCGGGGAGTTGTATCTGCGTGACATGTTTTCCATTGTTTGACCATGTTTTACTCTCTGTTGTAGTCCTTGTGTCCTGCAAAGACATAAGGCTATGAGCCTACGATAGAAGTGGAACTAGGTTATTCATAAAGATATACGCTAGTAAGTGCATAGTACATGTCACACCCGGATTTACGAAGAAATCCGAATGCTACTATATGTGTACCCAGGAAGTCTAAAACACACATATAGCTCCAGAATAAGGTAAATCAAAGTAAACCAGTGCTCAAATTACGAAGCAAACTATTACAAAAGACAAGAGTCTTAAACAAACCACAGCGGAAGTCTATTATTATCTCTCACGGTGAAGCCTCCATGCCACAGGGATGTCGGCTGGTGAACCACAACCTAGAACTCTTTTGGAAAGTCTTTGACTGCTGCCTCATCTGAATACCCATCCGGGATTTGTTGAATAGTGCAAGTGTAAGTAAACCATCTTACTTAACAAGTACAACACGAGGTACGAAGGCTCAAAAGGCTAGACATGGTTTAACTGCAGTTAGCACTTTTAGTTGTTCAATTTTAACATGAACCAATTTACTACAATGTAATAGGAACCCAGTTTGTCGAATTTATTGTCCGGCGGTCCACAAGGGGGTAACCAAGTGGTTGATTTATAGGCAAAGGGCAATCGTGGAGCTAGGGAACTCGAGGTAACATAGGAGACGCAAGATTTATACATGTTCAGGCTCCCTGGAGGTATAATACCCTACGTCCTGTGCTCGGTGGTTTGAGATTGATCTGCTCGGCGAGGTTTCGGAGAACAACGACGAGTTTGTGGTTACAAGGTGGGGAAGAATCGAGTGTCCTCAAGGGGTCGCCCTAGATCGCATTATATAGGCCGATGACCTAGGGTTTACAAGTTGGTTATCCCTGATCGTATCCGGCTACAACTGAGAAATTAATCTGATCAAGTTACAACATAATCTCTGTGATCCTCGAGCGAGATCCAAGTATCTCGCTGCACGCCTTGCAAGCCAAGTCTTCATCAGTCTTGTCCATCAAATCTGAAGATCCTCATGGGCTGGCCTGGGTCAGCCCACATCGTTGTCAGACGTGGGCCCAAGCCGACTTTCTCCCCTGTCGGTGATGGGCCCAGGGATACCCATATCCCACAATTCTCCAAGCAACGTGCAGGCACTTGTGGAATTGATTAGATATAAACCCTATCACTATGTTTGGTGATTATATTTGACATATTCTCTGCAGGGGTTTACGGTCAAAATGGGCATTTAAGGACCGCCAACAAGCTTCCCCACACTTAACCTTTACTCGTCCTCGAGTAAAGCTCAAGACTAAGGTGCGAAACATGACTCCAACTGATATGATGCAAGCATATAAATTATTCCAAAACATACCTGCACTTGTGAATTTTGTAATGTCTATCATGCCATCTTGGGTGGTTGAGGAACGGAATGGCCTTGGCTCAAGTCATCTGCACTCTTCTTTTAAGTAACTTGGGTTTTGATAAATTTTCAAAAACATAACCTTACCTAGCTTCTCGAATGATTCTCTCAGATCGCTCAATGTGTATGATTCCTTACCAAGGCATTTGCCTTCTTTCACCTACTTCTAAAAGGCTTATGAGGAATTCAAGGTAGGAATAAAGATAAGGCATACTTGCATCACATATATTGCAAAGTCAAAGAGTGGATCTAAGAAGAAAACTATTCATACAATCTGATCAAGATGTGCATGTGTGTGGAACTATGGAATTTGTAGCTCCCTTTTGTATGATCTCTCTCCTCTTGAAAATATTTCGAGAACATGGCTATCTGTATTTTTTCTTTTTTTCATAATACTTGGGCCTTCAAGTGCCCACATTTTTTTCTTTTGTGTTTTTCTTTTCTTTTGCAAAGGATACTTGGAGAGAGGGAGATCAATACTTATATGGAGCATTTATTTTGTGAATGAATGAGGTGTATGTTGCTAGCTTCCAATGTAGAAGTTTAGCATGTGTATGTGGAGTGTACGAGATCTTGATCATGAAAGCATGAAAAGCATCTTACAAGGGTCACAACAATTTGACAAAGCTCAATGTAATAAACAAGCAGCACATGTGTATGGGTTTTTTTAGAGTGAACATCATATGGCTTTGGTAGGAATAAGGCATCACTGAGGAGCTTTATAAGGTTACTGATTTTAAATTTTTGCAAGAAAAAACATACCAAGCACTTTATACAGAAAGAGCAAGACTTCTTTCATCATACCATTTCTCTTTCACCAACCACTTAGACAAACATGTTTCCCAAAGAAATATGTTCACAAGCAGCAGATGTACGTGCAAGGAATAAAGCATATGCAAGCCAATCATGGATAGACATGTAAACCAAAGGAGCATCCAAGTTCATTTTATCATAAGTTTAATTTCGGTGATCAACTCGAGATAGGATTGAATTAAACTCATGAATTAGAGAGGGTGAGGGATAGGATGTGCAAACCATCGCTCTGGATGAAAATGTGGGAAAGAGGTGCCAGAAAGCCTTCGGTCCGACCACGGTGATCAGCCGACTCCTTCTGGGCCTCGGTTGCCTTGATCTTTCTTGAGCTGACCTGTTCAACCTGTCTGTAGTTAGTCTCGATCATGTGAACGTTAGAAAACTCAAGAGACCCCCACACTTGATATTGTACCTACATTTATTCATACATGGTGGAAACAAAACAATGGCTCTTTCATTTTAAAGACCAGGAGCCTTATTGAATTCAAATATTTATTTAGTTATGCAAATTTTTATGGAACATTTTTCATAGAGCAACAAAATACAAGAACTAACAACAACTGAAAACCCAGATAAAATTTTGTACAAATGGAACTTGTTGTGAAACACTTACTGACCTCCCCCACACTTGGATTTTTGCGTCGCGGGACACCAAAAATCAAGTGTGTTGGCTTCCTTCGAAATTCGTTCCACAAACAAAACTTACCAAGGTGTTACTGCTGATGTAGCTCCAAGTTCTTAAGCATAAAATGTTCATCATTCTTCTTAATCTCCACCTAAAATGGTTAGCGACCAAGAATACCCAAAGGAAAGCTTATCCTAAAAACATGTTCTTGCTTTTGTTTGAAAGAAAAATAAATAATAATCTGGGCCATCTCCCGACAGTGCTTTGTTTATGGTCCGAAGCTAGACCATGGGGAACCCTCACATTGCTGCTATCATTGGCGACATAGTTCCCCACTCCATCGTCAATTGTAGATGTACCGTTGAAGTTCTAGCTGCAATGTTAGCGCCAAAAATGCAACCACGAAATCTGCAATGTTTATGATAAATGAATGCATCAACAACCAACCTCCTAAACATTTTAGAAATGAGGACCTTAAGGTGGTTGTAGTCCTTGTGCGCACTTGTGGCACAAAGTGTGACTAACTCTGGAGATTCATTAAATGAGCATGACTTTTGTGGGATTTCGAAAGAGAAGGTTCCATGCTCTTTTATAGAATCATTTTGCTCGGACTCCAGAGTCAATGCTTCAAGCGTGTCCATGGCCTTTGGGTTCTCCTACTCAAGAGGTTCATTATTGAAAATTGGAGTTGTTCTCAACCATTATCGAGAAAAACTTCCTGAGGGCCTAAGGGACACGGCTTTCGATTGATTGAAGGTGATGAAGGTCGCTCGAGATGAGAAGTAGGTTCAAATGGCGACACAAACATCACCTTCTCAAGTGAGTTCTGCTTGAGAGATGACTTTGCCCTTGGAATTTCTGAGAAAGAGATAGGATTGGCAAAAGTAGCTTTCCCAAGCGTGTCATGAAGGCTCCCATGAGATACTTCTTTTTGGAGAAGCTTTTCTAGTGGGCGGCCGAGGAGGAGATCAAAATCGAGGGTATCGAAGATATGAAAGTCTAAGTTTACCTTGATTTTGTCTGACGTGATCGCCACGGCACTTGCGGCCCCCCGACATTGAAGGATGTGTCCAAAAGGACAACTTTTGAGAAGCGTGTCGGATGGCCTTAGCGGAACATTTTCCAAGAGAGCGTACGCTAGGTGCCATGGCATGACATTGATCTCCATGATGGGATTGAAATGGGCTTCTATGACAGTTCCCCTTATATAACATGGAAGGATTATGTAAGGTGAACTATTCCAAATTGCTTTGGAAAAGTGCCTTACTCCATCCGACCATTCCTCCTTTATGTCTTTCACGAGAAATGCTTTGTTAGGAGGATCGGGAGGACGAGAAAGAGGGAGTGTCGAAGCCTTCTTGTGCCAAGAGTTGTCCGAGGTGTTTTCATGGATTTCATATAGATCATCCTCGAATTTAAAATTGAATCCTGAAGGTTGAATTTCTTCTTCCTTCAAGGATTTTGGTTCGGGGGTGGGCTCTAAGGCTAGATCATGCGAGGTAAATAGGATTGGCTCAGATATGGCCATTCTAGGATCATCTTGCTCGGATCTTGTCTTAGAACCGTGCTGGGGTTCGTGCTGTTTTTCGGTGGAGGGAGTGTTTTCTAGAATCTTTTCTAGAAGAGCTCTCCATTCATCTAGGGTTATGTGCATGAACGAACTACCGGTGGCACCATCTAGGATGAAAGCAGCTTCCTTTTTTGGACCCGATCGAAAATGCTGCATGAGCATGAAGTCGGTATGCCTAAGTCTGGGCCAAACTTGTTTAGTGAAACAAATCTTTCCCAAGCTGCACCTAGAGTTTCCTTCTCACCCTGCCGGAAGAAGACGATCTCCCTCCGAAGGGCACATATACGGTGAATGGGAAAGAAGTAAAGAGAAAAATTGTCCTGCAGTTTTCCCCAATTTCCGTTTACATCCCTGACGGTCTGGTAGTACCATCTCTTTGCCTTCTCATTGAGAGAGAACGGAAATAACTTCCATTTAATGGTCTCTTGTATCATGCCTGAGATTCTTAGACATGAGCACAACAACTTGAATTCTCGCAGGTGATCATGAGGATTTTCGTTGTTGGTCCCTGAGAAGGATTTATTCCGAACCATGGCTATAATGCCAGGGCGGAGTTCAAAGCCAGATATGATGATTGGTTGATCAGAAGGTGGTAGCTCAAAGAACTCATGCCTTGGAGTAGAGAATTCTAGAATAGATAATTGCTCCATGGTAGGGGGGGTAACAGGTAAAAGAAAATAAAAGGAAAATAAAAAAATAAGAGGACGAACGAGTTTTGAAGATAATACAGCAATCGTTCCCCGGCAACGGCGCTAGAAAGCTTGTTTGTAACACTCCTGTGTTAAAAAAAGGTCCTAATTTTTGTTTGGAAATGTCATATGGTCATTAAAGTATAGAGTGGGCACTAATGAGGATTAAAGAAAAGAGAGAAAGTTTAAAAAGAGGAATGTGATTTCTATGTTTATGTTTTAAGGTTGGATTTTTGTCATTATTCAAGTCATTTGAGTTTGGAGAAAACAAAAGAAAAGAAAAAGGACAGGAACAGAGTTAGAGGGAGGCAGGGCAGGGTCGGCCGGGCAGGGGCACCGCTCAGCGCGGCAGTGCCACGCACCTGCTCGATGCCGAGGGAGCGCCCCGAGGCCACGCGCCGCGCGAGCTCGGCTCCAGTGTAAGGCGGTGACCAGCAGGAGGTGGCCGCATGCCTGGGATAAAGCAGCACCGAGCCGGACTTGCTTTTCCCCGCCAAGCTCGTCGTTGAGACCACCGTTCGCCGTTTCCATCGCCGTCTCGCTGTCCCATCACTGCCTTCAATTCCTCGCTGCCTAAGCTCTCCCTCAACCCTCCGCTCAAGGTCACTGTGTTAGCCACCAATTTCCTCTAACTGAGCTCCAGCAATTTTGCCGAGCAGAGCCACCATCGCCACCGTTTTTTCGCTGTCGCACGGTGAGCTCCCATCCCCGGTCTTTCTCATCGTCGTCCGAGTGTATATGTGTGCTCTGGTGATCCTTGCGCTGCTCGCTGTGGGGTGTGTTGCCCAAGTCCGTGGCCGGGCTGGCCGGAACGCCACCGCGCCACCCTGGGCGCCCTCGGTCCGTCACCGCCACAGGGGTTAAGGCCGTCTCGGTCCTCTAGGGTCCCTATGGAGGGGAGCAGTGTGTGTCCTAGGGTGTTTTGAAGCTTTTGGCGCTACGCGCTGCCGTGGGAAGGTTTCCGGGCTGTTCTCAGTGCGCCGCCGCCGTGCTCCTGGACTAGCGCCGCCGCCGCTGCTGATTCCCCGCCTGGAGTCGACGATGTCGGGTTCTGGGTTAGGGGTTGGGTGCGCGTGGATCTGAAACGCATGGCCGTGTGGTTTGTGGAGTGTGGAACTCACCGCTGGCGATTGCCGCAGAGGGTCAGGCCACCGCGGTCGGACCTGGCCGCGACGGGCACGGGCGTGTCCGTGTCTCCGCGAGGAAGAAAGGCAGAGAGAGAGAGAGTTACGGGGCCGAGCCCGCTGGTCAGTGAGATAGAGTAGAAGGAGGGAGTGCGGGTTGAGAAGAGGGAAAAGCCAGGGGGTTTTCTGCAAAATGGGTGGGATTAGGTTTTAAGGTTTTAAGTAATGCATTCAATAGGTTAGAAATGCATATCTTTTTGTAGGAATCCCCAAAATTTATGAATAAATTTTGGAGGAATCGTTGCATTTTTGTTTATGCATTTATAATTTGTAATTAAGGGTTTATATAGATTTGATAATTAGGAAAGTATTAGTTTAAGTTTAGGGTTTTTGCTTAAATAGTGGTTTCTAAAAGAATAGGTTGGGTAAGGGTCTCTAATTTAAATTGCACGTTCTTGCATCATATCGTGTAGACCAAGATACGTTGCAGCCGGAGCTGGTGGAGGTTTCTGACGACGTCCAAGAGGGAGACAAGGTGGTATTTGAGTCCGAAGCTGAAGCCGCACCGCAAGTCTCTCAAGCCGCCGAGCCAGAGATCAGTGAGCCAGGCAAGCCCCGGAGCGTACCTGTCCCTATTTTATTAAATACACTACAATGTGATTGAGCCTTTGTCTGTGCATTAGAATAGGAGTTGAGTGAATCCCAATTTAATGCATGATCATTCCTTGATTAGATGTTTCTTTGCCACCTTTTCAAAAAGATAAAGTAGAGTTGCTTAGACCTGCTCACTACAGTAGAAGTCAGGTGATTCCCGGAAACCACCATCCTAGGACTACTTGTTTATGAATTAAAATATGATTAGTGAGACTTTGAGAAATATTGTGCAGGACGAGTTGGTGAGATTGGTGTTTTGTTGGATGCTTTGGTAGTATGAGATGATCCTGCCCAGGTAATGAACTTAAGGTCACATGATGTTTGCCTGAGGTCAAGTTTTGAACGTACTGGGCACATACCGGCGCTAGGGACCCGGGAAACCGATGTACTGCTGTGGTACTAATGGTTGAACTGTGACCTACCGTGTCTGGCGAGGAATGTGGGCAAGGTCGTAGTCAGTAACCCACATGCCTTTACTCGGGCACTGTGTAGGGATTGGGGATGCGACCCCGGACTATGTGGGCGTAATTCAAGCAATGGTGGCCGCAGTGGGAAAGGTAGCTTCGTGTGGCCTTCCGGGGGCGTGCACGCGGCGTGTGTCTCAGGTTTTCCCTGCAGGGTTAAAAATTGATTCAAATCGCCGAGTGTCACAGACTTGATACATGCTTGATCACTGCCAAACTGATTAGGTCTTTGCTTATGCTCACTTAAATGCTTCACATCATGTTTGTTAGTTATAGTTGCTTGATTGGCTTAGTTTTGCATGGCTAACCTAAAGGTATAGGTTAATAATTTAACAGGTTAAAATTTGAGAAATCAAGATGATTAAGTTAGTAAGTTGTGTTTCTCGCAAGAGCCTGTTTGCTTCTCCTTTAAAACACAAAGCCTCGCATATTCCTTGGAAACTCCTTTAGCTTTAGGTTGTCGGGTAAGTCTAGCTAAGTACCTTTGTACTCAGGGTTGTTTGACCCCTGTTGCAGTTGAGCCTGAAGAGTAGTTGCAGCAGCTGAAGCGGAGGTGGTCCCGAAGACGTGGATCATGTCTGGGCACGACATGATTTACTTTGTTAGCTTGTTTAATTATGACTTAAGAACCACTTGTTGAACCTGGAATTAATTTAGTTTAAGAGTTAAAATTTACTACCATGGTTGTATAAATCTTACTTATCCGTGTTGTATATATGTGTTTGTGCAATAACTGTGATGTATCCTCTGGTGTTGGGATCCTGAGTATGTGTGATGAGACAGTTGAAAGTGGATGATTCGGATAGTCCCGGGGACACTCGATGGAACTCCGGACTTATGCTGACCCAGGTGTGTGACGTGTTCAGTGTTTTACACTACAGATCACACCTGAGTCAGTTTAAGTAGGACCGTTCTGCCACAGCTGGTATTAGAGCCCATATCCTCAGGACATCACAGATATTGTGTTGAACCAAGTAGAGTGCCCTACTAGGTAGCTATATTGGTTTTTCAGGGTGGCCCTAGTAAACTAACTTTAAAAGTTATGTATTTACTTTCTACTAAAACTTACGATTTTGTAACGACGCACCTTTGATCAGGTATAAAGGGTAAGTTAAAATCAGCAAGATATGATATTATGACTCTGACTCGCACAAGCTTGCTTGTGTGAGGGGTGATCTGTCCATTGGCTAGCCCGTTGGGCTTGTCTTTGTGGCTTGCCGACATCTGCTGCCTGATGTGGAGTGCGGAGTTCCCGCCGTGTGATCTTATTAATCACGGTCGCTTAACCCTGAGGAGTGGCCTACTCAGGGGCATCCCATATGGCAATGATATGGGACATGCAAACGCCGACCATACAGTGGTGAGTATGGGAAAAGTGAATACGTATAAACGTATGAAGCACTCTCCATGCAGTGTTGAACGCATGGGTGCCATTCCTATAGTGAATGGTAATGTATGGTCTTCTACAGGTACATTAACCGCGATCGTAACGTATAGATTTGATAGATCCATTATAGGTTGAGAGTCATACAAAAAATGCCACCGACTTTATTCGAGAGATTGTTTGATCTAGTCAGGATGTAGGATTCGAGCATGTGCACTTCATACCAGTTGCATGGGTTTTGGGTAGATTTTAAGGCTTTGGTTTTCCTCCTTGGCTTAAGGTTCTGTTTCCATTGTTCAGATGGCTGGTAACTGGATTGATGAAGAACGGTGGACCCATGGGTTTTGTGCCAATGAGCCTGGTTTTCCTCAAGTTTTGTGGGAAATGTTGACGGTCCTTAGGTACCACTTTTGGCCGTCAATTCCTGCAGAAAATATATCAAATATAATCACCAACATAGTGATAAGGTTTATATCTAATCAATTCCACGAGTTTTGGTGAATATGTGATTGCAGGAAATAATTGGCAAAAGAGGAGGACAATTGGGCTCAGGGCTAGGTCGCCCGACCCACCTAGGTCGGCCGACCTGGGCCCAAGCCCAATAAAGCCCATCTTTGTCCACAGCAAAGAAGCACACTCCAGGACCATCCTAGCCACTGATTCCATGTCAGTTGGATCCAAGAGATGGGAATGGTCCAAGGGAAGGTCACATGGATAGAAGGGCCCACCTTCCAAACTAAACGTACTCAAATGCACCTATACCACCTGGAACCGCCATGAGGACCCACTAAACAGTCACTCAGCCGAAGATGGGCCCGATCGGTGCCGATAGACGGTCGCCCGACCGAGCCCGGTCACCCGACCTGGTCCGAAGGCCAAACCGCCTCATCCTTCTGGTACGGGTTCCCACCGCCTCCAGAAGTCCATCTATGCCGTGCATCACTCAAGGCGGAGGATCAAACGTCGGCCGATCTCCCCGAATCGCCCGACCTGTGACTGAGTCCGTTCGTCCTCATCTTCCACGTGTCCACTCCCAACCGCCTCTACAAGCTATAAATAGCTGCATACCGGTCATTGAAGAGACACACAAGATTGAGAAGCCACAAGCTCTACTCCAAGGTGAAGCTCTACTCCAGTGTAGTATCTAGAGAATAGGGAGAGAGTGAGGGGTAGTCCGGGGAAGTGCCGGGTCTGTCGGCACTCTTCCCCGATCTTGTACCTCGACGGATGCTTCCTTCTTCTAGTAAGTGTTCATGATCTCTTATTGTATTAAGTTCTCTTGATTAAGTAAGTTCCTTTCTATAGTTACTTGCGGGTTCATCATTCATTAATCATTTATGAATGCTTAGTGAATACTTTGGTCTAGGAACAAGACTAAAGTAGTAATTAATAGCATAGACGTGGTGTCTGGGCTAGAAGTTATCTTTGTTTGCCTCGTAGCCCCACGGATTAGAAGAGGTAGGCGGCAGGTGGTGACAGTCCTGTCCGTCCTTTGTAATCCACCACGTACGGGTACGGCGTAGAGCTGTTGGCCGGCAATTTCCTAGAGGCCTAGGATACCCCGGTGCCCAAAGTAAGTAAACTATAGACGCTGAGCTTATTCTTCTTCAAGGTCCTTAAACCATAGGAATCCTCTCTATCCTCGCCAATCATTTCTCTTGTTGTCCTTGGACGATCTAGTTAGAAGACTAGTACACACATTCCCTGTGGATTTGATACCCTGAATACTTTCGGGTGAAAGCTACAACGGTATCCGTGCGCTTGCGGATTTATCTGTGACGTAAGAAATAGTTGGTATTTCTTACGTCATAGATAAATCCGCAAGCGCACGGATACCGTTGTAGCTTTCACCCAGAAGTATTCAGGGTATCGAATCCACAGGGAAGGCAGTGGTAGACTAGAGTAGTTATCCATTGTATTCAATCATAACATTATTAATACACCAAAGTCTAGCAGGGGGTAAACATTGATAGATGGGTAGTGTGACACATAGAAGGTTTCATTGCTCATTATATAAGTCTAGTTAATATGAAGGTCTTATCAGAGAACTAGGGGTTCTATGTACTTTCTTGCATATGGGTTACACTCCTACAAGGGTATACTATACAAGCTTAGTAAGCGACACATGTTAGAGGGCAAATCGAGGAGTCGTGGGATCCCCTCATCCAAGGGTACTGTCACGATGTTTATCACGAAGGCCTGCAAACGCCCAGACCCGAACGCCGAGGATTACAAAGGACGGACAGGGCTGTCACCACCTGCCGCCTACCTCTTACTACGTAGGGAAGGGTATCCCCAACTGTATTCCATATTCCAAACACCATGCTTGCAATACGAAATACTACTCTATTTATTGTCCAGATAAACAGAGCAACCTTGCGGTACATTGGGCCATTGCCATAACATGCATCATCTATACTAAGGTGTAAGACATACATCTTATATGATGAACACATAAGACTATAAGTCAAGTAACATAAGCAAGAGAGTAATTCCATTAATAGCTCTAAGTCTTATAAGTAAATAAAAGATACAAGATAACTGAGCTCTATGCTTACCAAGACTCCGTCGGAAACCCGTAGAAGCTCAACTCCTAAGACTACTTCACTACTAACTAAGACTAGAATGTGTGGCAAAGAGAGCTCTTCCTTCTTGGGTGTGTGTTGAGTGAGGGAGTGAGGCCCTCTATTTATAGTAGAGGAGGTGCCTTGGAAGAGTGGATATGCTTCAAGGATTTTAGGAGAATATTCTCCTCCCTATCCTCCCAATGCGACACCTGCCCCTAGGAACCGACGTTCCCACGTCGGTGTACGAAGAAAATGGCATGAGGATCTTTTCCCGTGCGAGCTGTGCTTCCTGCGGTGAAATCTGCTCGTCCGTACCCTCCTTGATCCGCGTGAACGACTCCTGAGCGAATGGGTGAGCGCCACGACAGCTCCCTAGACCGGTTCCTGCGCGCGGAGGCACTGACGCGCTCACGCACGGGCGCTCGGCCACTGGCCTGCTGCCACGGGTGGGCCTGGCGGTGCTTCTGTGCGTGCGCACGCCTGATGGCTGAACCGGCCAAAGGCCCTGCGCCTGGCCGCATGGTGCTATCGGCCTGTGGGCCACCTGGTTGGGCCCCGCGCTGGTCCCCTAGGCCATGTTCCTGACCTCCTGCTCTTCTGCTCGTGCATGGCTTCCTGGCCACTGTGGGCCTCCTGCTGGCCGGCCTGCATGAATGCAGGTGTGCGCCTGTGCCCTGTGGGCGCCGTGGCCTCTGTGCCCCGTGCACGCCTGGGCATTGACCGCCCAGCGCTCGCGCTTGTGCCGCTGAGCTGCTGGCTGACGGTCTGCCCAGGTGGGCCCCACTCTAGTGGGCCCATAGATTATATTTTGTCACCTTTATATTTTATTCATCCAAGCTCTAAATAATATGAATAATATATTCATTGGAATTGTCTCGACGAGCTCTACGCAATGGTGTATTCCAAATGGGCCTTTGAGATACTTTGTAACATTGATATTTTTAACTCCCATTGCGTCATTTCCTGCATAGCAAGGTAAAACACCAAAACTTGTGGAAATTATTAGTAATAAACCCTATCACTATGTTTAATGTTTATATTCACATATTTTCTGCAAGAATTGACGGCCAAAAGTGGTACTTAAGGACCGTCAACAAGCTCCCCCACACTTAGCCTTTACTCGTCCTCGAGTGAAGCTTTTAGGGCTAAGGTCGAAAACATGAATCCAACTGGTATGATGCAAGCATATAAGTTATTCCAAAACATATCTGCACTTGTGAATTATGTAGTGTCTATCATGTCATCTTGGGTGGTTGAGGAATGGAACGGTCTTGATTCAAGTCATCTCAACTTTTCTGTTAAGTAACTTGGTTTTTTTTTTGAAAGCTTTTCAAAAACATAGCCTTACCTAGCTCCTCAAATGATTTTCTCAGATCGCTCATTGTGTATAAGTCCTCACCAAGGCATTTCTTTGCCTTCCTACTTCTAAATGGCTTATGTAGATCTCAAGGTAGGAGTAAAGACAAGGCATACTTGCATCACATATATTGCAAAGTCAAAGAGCGGATCCAAGAAGAAAACTATTCATACAATCTGATCAAGATGTGCATGTGAGTGGAGTAATGGAAAATGTATGTGGAAATTATGATAACTCTTTTTTTTGTATGATCTCTCCTCTTTATTTTGAAAACATGGCTATATCATTTTTTTTTATACTTGGGCCTTCATATGCCCATAATATTTTTTTTTATGTTTGGACCTTCATGTGTCCATTTTTTTCTATAGCCCATGTCTCTTTTGCAAAGAATATTTGAAGAGAGATTCATAACACATATGGAGCATTTATTTAGTGGCTGGATGGGTATTGCTAACTTCCAGTGTAGAAATTTAGCATGTATATGTGGAGTGTACGTGACCTTGATCAAGAAAGTATGAAGAGCATCTTACAAGGATCACAACAATTTGACAAAGCTCAATGTAATAACAAGCAGCATATGTATAAGGTTTTCAATGTGAGCAACATATGGCTTTGGTAGGAATGGAATATCATTGAGGAGCTTTGCAAGGCTATTGATTTTAAACTTTTGCAATAAAAACCTTCCAAGTACTTTGTACAGAAAGAGCAAGATTTCTTTCATCATACCATATCTCATTAATCAACCACTTAGATAAACATGCTTTCCTAAAGAGATATGTTCACAAGCAACAGGTGTATGCGCAAGGAATAAAGAATTATGCAAGCCAATCAAGGAGAATCATGTCTATCAAAAGAGCACCAGAATTCATTGAGTTTAATTTTAGTGATCATCTCAAGATTATTTTAAACTCATGAATCAAAGAGGATGAAGGATAGGATGTGCAAACCATCGCTCTGGGCGAAAATGTGGGCGAGAGGTACCAGAGGCCCATCGGCAGACCTGGGGGATCGGCCGACACCTCCTGAGCCTCGGTCGTCTTGATCTTTCTTGAACAGACCTGTGCGATGTTGTACATCCTGTCTGTGGGTGGTCTCGATCATATGTGCGTCAGAATGCTCGAAAGACCCCCACACTTGAGCTTTTGCCTGCATTTATTCTCACATGGTGGAAACAAAACAATGGCTCCATGGTTTTAAGAACCATGAGCCTTTATTGGAATTCAAATGTTTTTGGTATTTTTATGTTATGCAAATTTTTATGGATTCTTTTTTTTCATGGCAAACAAATCTTTCAAGGTAACTAAGCAGGAGATCAAAGGAAAATAAGTGCACAGAATATTTTGGACACTTCCCTGACGAATTCCCCCAAACTCTAGTCTTGTAAGCGAATGCAAGATTTGAGCTTAAGAGTGCCAAAAGACTTGTCCAATGCTTCATTGTGCAAATTTCTTCCATGTGACTAAAGATGTTGAATGTTGAAGTTATGCTCGACATTCTTTAGTCATTACTTCATCCCTGCAAAAAGTTAGTGGACAACGAATACCCAAAGGACTATAAAGAATAAATCATTGTTGCCATCGGGTTAGTTTTTCACATCCACGCTTAAAGCAGATTGGTTTTTTTTAACATTGTTAAGCGTAGATCCTGTTGGCCATTTTTAAATATTTATTTTTCAAATGTTCTCTCCTTTGTTTCAAATTTTATTTTCACCACTTTCCTTTAAGCATACAAACAAGGCTGGATTTCAAATTGCATCAACATGATCTCAAGGGGTTTTGCAATATACTCACAGTGAACCTTTGAAAGGTGATGTACCTCCTTGTACATTGTGCAAAATGTGTTGCAGCACATCCAATTTCTTGGTTTGTCTCCAATTCGAACCAAGCTCGATGACTTACCCACTTAAATTTGATATTTTTCCTACAGGGGTTAGTCCATATATACATCCAATATCTATAAAGGTATTACTCCAAGGTTCATTAATCAAACTTGACACCATGTCTAGTTTGATTAAAGAAGACTATTTAACCTAAGCACCACGCTTACTTTAAAGAGCCTATGAATGCACTTTGCAGAGTACATTCAAACCAGAGCACACGAGCATAGATAAAAGAGGCATGAGAACATGATCAAGCTATTCTCAAATGGAGATGAGCATGAGAATACAAATGGTGAACTTCGGGTTACCTCCCGGAAGGGCTTTGTTTAAAGTCAAAAGCATGACATGACACTTACCTTTGCATACTTACCGTTGGCGGTGAATGATTAGTTTAGAATTTCCATCACGGTATTTCCTTGGCTCTTGATGGTGACGCGGTCGCAAGTGGATTGCAAGTGCATACTAAATGTTGGGATTTCCCCAACAAGTAGTTGGCAAAGCGGCAAAACACGAGCGGACGTCTTTTCTCATGAAAGCAAACACAAGAACCAAGATGCAAGGCAAGGCAGAGCCAGGAGTCATATGGGGACTACCGAGGTGCAACGCCACAATGGCATGTACACCCAGTTGTCTTAATCCCATTGAGCCTCGCCGGCTTTATCCTTTTTTTTAGATAAGCAAGAAATGCAAGAACTAGCATCACCTGAAAACCAAGTTAAATTTTGTACCAATGGAACTTGTCGTGTAACACTTACCAACCTCCCGCACACTTGGATTTTTGTGTATGGAGACAACAAAAATCAAGTGTGTTGGCTTTGTTCGAAATTTGTTCCATGTCCAAAACTTACTAATGGTTGCTGCTGATGCAGCTCCATGTTCTTAGGCATCATACACCATTAGGTCTTTCCAGTTGCAACCTGAAATAGTTAGCTACCGAAAATACCCGAGGGGAACATATCTAGAACATGTTCTTGCTTTTATTTGTATATTTTTTTTTATAAACTTGGGAGCCAATCACTTGAAAATCCTAAGGAGGGATAGGACAAAGACCGAGGGCACTTGGAAGCTTAGCTGGGGGCAAGATTTGACGGTGGAGGGCACCGACTTTCTTTGAACAGAGGAGGCCTGGGGTTGGTCGACGACCTGGGTCGGCCGACGCTAGAGCGGCTCCGTTTCAGCCAAGCTTTCAAGGATTGCACTAGACTCGCTGGCGTGAATTGATGGCAATTGAATTCGCTCCAGAAGGGCCAGGGCTAGGTCGGCCGACGGATGGGGTCGGGCGATTCTGGCACAAGGCCCGTTCTGTTGAACCTTCGTAGAAGTATACCAGATGCAAAGCTGTTTTGGATCTGAATGAATGCGGCGCAGGAAAGACAGCCACAGGTCGGGCGACACTTGGGGTCGGCCGACGGCCTGTTGATATATTTCCAGCCCAACTGGCTCGGCTACCCTATGTGGTCCCGGCTCATTGAAATTATGTATGTGTATGCAGGAGCGGGGAATCCAAAGGGATTTCAAGATAAAAGACTCCAAGTTTAAATTTCAATGCACAAAATTGATTTGAAATTTAAACATGCAGAGATTGGAATTTAAACATGCAGAGATTGGAATTGAGAAAAAAATGCAATGTGAAATAAATATGGGATACATACCGATTTACCTGTCGGTGAGGACTCGTCGGTTTACGTCCGTCGAGTGAGGATGTCTCCATCATAAGTTTTGACTTTATGTAATATTTGGAGATGGTTTGTATTGCCATACCTGTTTGTCTTCTTCGGACGGGATCATGTAGGCCTTGGAGTTTGGCCATGGGTCCGTTTGCGTTGTTCTTCCCATGTAATGGGCTGGCGTGTACCAATTTGACAGATGCTAGCCTAAGATCGAACGCAGTGTCTCTCATGTTCAGCTCTGAGCCGGTGTGCGAACCAGAGTGAATCGAGAACTCGCGAATCATTCTTTCGGCAGTAGCACTCGTCGATATTGGTGATGTAGGATTGACTGGAGTTGCTGCCGATCAGACTACATAGGAAGATACGATGCAAGATCGTATTTCCCGATAGTCTTGGGTTGTCAATGAAGTCCATTGGCAGTTCGAGACCAGTCATACACTACCCTGTTCCACATCAAAGAGAAACAGAGCAAAGATAACCCTGCCGGAGCAGTGGTAATTAATCATGCTATTAATTGAGTACATGGGTTAACAACACTCTTCAACATTGCCGTTCCCCGGCAACGGCGCCAGAAAGCTTGTTGGTATTTCTTACGTCGCAGATAAATCCGCAAGCGCACGGATACCGTTGTAGCTTTCACCCGGAAGTATTCAGGGTATCGAATCCACAGGGAAGGCAGTGGTAGACTAGAGTAGTTATCCATTGTATTCAATCATAACATTATTAATACACCAAAGTCTAGCAGGGGGTAAACGTTGATAGATGGGTAGTGTGACACACAGAAGGTTTCATTGCTCATTATATAAGTCTAGTTAATATGAAGGTCTTATCAGAGAACTAGGGGTTCTATGTACTTTCTTGCATATGGGTTACACTCCTACATGGGTATACTATACAAGCTTAGTAAGCGACACATGTTAGAGGGCAAATCGAGGAGTCGTGGGATCCCCTCATCCAAGGGTACTGTCACGATGTTTATCACGAAGGCCTGCAAACGCCCAGACCCGAACGCCGAGGATTACAAAGGACGGACAGGGCTGTCACCACCTGCCGCCTACCTCTTACTACGTAGGGAAGGGTATCCCCAACTGTATTCCATATTCCAAACACCATGCTTGCAATACGAAATACTACTCTATTTATTGTCCAGATAAACAGAGCAACCTTGCGGTACATTGGGCCATTGCCATAACATGCATCATCTATACTAAGGTGTAAGACATACATCTTATATGATGAACACACAAGACTATAAGTCAAGTAACATAAGCAAGAGAGTAATTCCATTAATCGCTCTATGTCTTATAAGTAAATAAAAGATACAAGATAACTGAGCTCTAGGCTTACCAAGACTCCGTCGGAAACCCGTAGAAGCTCAACTCCTAAGACTACTTCACTACTAACTAAGACTAGAATGTGTGGCAAAGAGAGCTCTTCCTTCTTGGGTGTGTGTTGAGTGAGGGAGTGAGGCCCTCTATTTATAGTAGAGGAGGTGCCTTGGAAGAGTGGATATGCTTCAAGGATTTTAGGAGAATATTCTCCTCCCTATCCTCCCAATGCGACACCTGCCCCTAGGAACCGACGTTCCCACGTCGGTGTATGAAGAAAATGGCACGAGGATCTTTTCCCGCGCGAGCTGTGCTTCCTGCGGTGAAATCTGCTCGTCCGTACCCTCCTTGATCCGCGTGAACGACTCCTGAGCGAATGGGTGAGCGCCACGACAGCTCCCTGGACCGGTTCCTGCGCGCGGAGGCGCTGACGCGCTCACGCACGGGCGCTCGACCACTGGCCTGCTACCACGGGTGGGCCTGGCGGTGCTTCTGTGCGTGCGCACGCCTGATGGCTAAACCGGCCAAAGGCCCTGCGCCTGGCCGCATGGTGCTATCGGCCTGTGGGCCACCCGGTTGGGCCCCGCGCTGGTCCCCTAGGCCATGTTCCTGACCTCCTGCTCTTCTGCTCGTGCATGGCTTCCTGGCCGCTGTGGGCCTCCTGCTGGCCGGCCTGCATGAATGCAGGTATGCGCCTGTGCCCTGTGGGCGCCGTGGCCTCTGTGCCCCGTGCACGCCTGGGCATTGACCGCCCAGCGCTCGCGCGCCTGTGCCGCTGAGCTGCTGGCTGACGGTCTGCCCAGGTGGGCCCCACTCTAGTGGGCCCATAGATTATATTTTGTCACCTTTATATTTTATTCATCTGAGCTCTAAATAATATGAATAATATATTCATTGGAATTGTCTCGACGAGCTCTACGCAATGGTGTATTCCAAATGGGCCTTTGAGATACTTTGTAACATTGATATTTTTAACTCCCATTGCGTCATTTCCTGCATAGCAAGGTAAAACACCAAAACTTGTGGAAATTATTAGTAATAAACCCTATCACTATGTTTAATGTTTATATTCACATATTTTCTGCAAGAATTGACGGCCAAAAGTGGTACTTAAGGACCGTCAACAGCCGTTGCCGGGGAACGGTTGATGTATTATCTTCGAACCTTGTTCGTCCTCGTATCTTTTTATTTTTCTTTTATTTTCTTTTACCAGTTACCCCTCTACCATGGACCAATATTTTATTCTAGAATCCTCTGCTCCAAGGCATGAGTTCTTCGAGCTACCCCCTTCTGATCAGCCAATCACTACATCTAGCTTTGAACTCTGCCCCGGCTTTATAGCCATGGTTCGGAATAAAACCTTCTCAGGGGCCAACAACGAAAATCCTTATGATCACCTGCGACAATTCGAGATGTTGTGCTCATGTTTGAGAATCTCAGGCATGACACAAGAGACCATCAAATGGAAGTTATTTCCATTCTCTCTCGATGAGACGGCAAAGAGATGGTACTACCAAACCGTTAGGGATGTAAATGGAAATTGGGGAAAACTACGGAACAAGTTTTGTCTTCACTTCTTTCCCATTCACCGTATATGTGCCCTTCGGAGGGAGATCGTCTGCTTCTAGCAGGGTGAGAAGGAAACTCTAGGTGCAGCTTGGGAAAGATTTGTTTCACTAAACAAGTTTGGCCCAGACTTAGGCATACCCGACTTCATGCTCATGCAACATTTTCGATCAGGCCTAAAAAAGGAAGCTGCTTTCATCCTAGATGGTGCCACCGGTGGTTCGTTCATGCACGTAACCCTGGATGAAGGGAGAGCTCTTCTAGAAAGGATTCTAGAAAACACTCCCTCTACCGAAACACAGCACGAACCCCAGCACAGCTCTAAGACAAGACCCGAGCCAAACCCTTTTACCTCACACGATCCAGTCTTAGAGCCCACATCCGAACCAAAGCTACCGAAGGAAGAAGAAGTTCTACCTTTGGCATCCGAGGATTATGGAAATACCTTAGATCACACTAGGCACAAGAAGGCTATGACACCTCCCATTTATTATCCTTCAGATCCACTCATGGAGGTTTTCCCCGATATATCCATAAGGGAACCACCAATGGAATGGTTAAAGGAAGTAAAGCGTTCCTCCGAAGCAATTCGGATGGTTACACCTTCCACAACCATGCCTTGCTCTTTAAGGGGAATTGCCGCAGAAGCCCTATACAACCCAACCGTCAAGGCTAGCATCATGTCTGAATCCTTCGCAAACATTTTCTTAGGCAACATGCCTCTAGCCTCGACCGACAAGCTTTTCAAAAGTCCCTCGGGACACATCTTTGAATGTCGTGGAATTGCAAGGGCTGTGCCGATCAAAATAGACAAAATCAAGGTTCATCTAGATTTCCATATCTTTTCTATCCTCGATTTTGATCTTCTCATAGGCTTCCCACTAGAAAGGCTTCTCCAAAAAGAAGTATCTCAAGGGAGCCTCAATGGGGAGCTCGGGAAAGCTACTCTTGCCACTCATATTTCTTGCCCAGAAACTTCTATGGCAAGGCCTCTCCCTGAGCATAGCCCGCTCGAGAAGGTGATGTTTGTGTCGCCATTCGAACCTACTTCTCATCTCGAGCGACCTTCATCACCGCCTTCAATCAAGCGGAAGCCATGTCCCTTAGGCCCTCAGGATGTTGTTCTCGATAATGGTCGAGAAACAACTTTGATTTTCAATGATGAACCTCTTGAGTTGGAGAACCCAAAGGCCATGGACACGCTTGAAATTTTGACTCTGGAGTCCGAGCAAAAGGATTCTATAAATGAGCATGAAACCTTCTCTTTCAAAATCCCACAAGAGTCATGCTCATTTAATGAATCTCCAGAGTTAGTTACACTTTGTGCCACAAGCGCATGCGAGGACTACAACCACCTTAAGGTCCTCTCTTCTAAAATGTTTAGGAGGTTGGTTGTGGATGCATTCGTTTATCATAAACATTGCAAATTTCGTTTTGCATCTTTGGCACTAACATTGCAGCTAGAACTTCAACGGTACATTAACAATTGGCGATAACCATGGGAACTACGTCGCTAATGATAGCAGCAAAGTGAGGGTTCCCCATGGTCTAGCTTCGGACCATAAACAAAGCACTGCCGGGAGATGGCCCGGATTATCATTTATTTTTCCTTTCAAATAAAAGTAAGAACATGTTTTTAGGATAAGCTTTCCTTCGGGTATTTCTGGTCACTAACCATTTCAGGTGGAGATTAAGAAGAACGATGGACAGGTGATGCTTAAGAACATGGGGCTACATCAGCAGTAACACCTCGGTAAGTTTTGGTCATGGAACAAATTTCAAAGGAACCCAACACACTTGATTTTTGGTGTCCCACGACACAAAAATCCAAGTGTGGAGGAGGTCGGTAAGTATTTCGCAACATGTTCCATTTGTACAAAATTTCATCTTGGTTTTCAGGTGATGTTGGTTTTTCATCTTGCTCTATAAAAAAATGTTCCATAAAAATTTGCATAACTAAATAAATTAAAAAAAATATTTGAATCCAATAAAGGCTCTTGGTTCTCAAAACCAAAGAGCCATTGTTTTGTTTCCACCATGTCTGAATAAATGCAGGTACAAAATCAAGTGTGGGGGTCTCTCGAGTTTCCTGACGTGCACATTTTCAAGACCACCCATAGACAGGAAGTACAACATCGCACAGGACAGCTCAAGAAAAATCAAGGCGACCGAGGCCCAGTAGGAGTCGGCCGATCCCCTTGGTCGGCCGAAGGCCATCTGGCATCTCTCGTCCACATTTTCGTCCAGAGCGATGGTTTGCACATCCTGTCCCTCACCCTCTCCAGTTCATGAGTTAATTCAATCCTATCTTGAGATAATCTTTAAAATTAAACTCATGATAAAATGAACTTGGATGCTCCTTTGGTTTACATGTTTATCCTTGATTGGCTTGCATATACTTTATTCCTTGCACATACACATGTTGCTTGTGAACATATAACTTTAGGAAAACATGTTTATCTAAGTGGTTGATTAATGAGATATGGTATGACGAAAGAAATCTTGCTCTTTCTGTATAAAGTGCTTGGGATGTTTTTCTTGTAAAGCTTAAAATCAATAATCTTACAAAGCTCCTCAGTGATGCCTTATTCCTACCAAAGCCATATGATGTTCATGTTGCAAAACCTATACACGTATGTTGCTTGCTATTGCATTGAGCTTTGTCAAATTGTTGTGACCCTTGTAAGATGCTTTTCATGCTTTCATGATCAAGATCACGTACACTCCATATACACATGCTAAACTTCTACACTGAAAGTTAGCATCATACATTTCATCCATCCACAAAATAAATACTCCATTTAAGTGTTGATCTCCTCTCCAAGTATTATTTCAAAAGAGACATGGGCTATAGAAAAAAATATGGACACATGAAGGTCCAAGCAAAAAAAAAGAGAAAGAAAAAAAAATATGAGCATATGAAGGCCCAAGTATCATGAAAAAAAATTATAGCCATGTTCTCAAAGAGGAGAGAGATCATACAAAAAGGAGCTACAATTTCATTCTTCCACACACATGCACATCTTGATCAGATTGTATGAATAGTTTTCTTCTTGGATCCACTCTTTGACTTTGCAATATATGTGATGCAAGTATGCCTTATCTTTACTCCTACCTTGAGCTCCACATAAGCCTTTTAGAAGTAGGAGAAAGAAGGCAAAGAAATGCCTTGGTGAGGAATCATACACATTGAGCGATCTGAGAGAATCATTTGAGGAGCTAGGTAAGGTTATGTTTTTGAAAATTTATCAAAAACCCAAGTTACTTAACAGAGGAGTGAAGATGACTTGAATCAAAGTCATTCCATTCCGCAACCACCCAAGATGGCATGCTAGACACTTCAAAATTCACAAGTGCAGGTATGTTTTGGAATAATTTATATGCTTGCATCATATCAATTGGAGACATGTTTTTCCACCTTAGTCTTTAAGCTTCACTCGGGGACGAGTAAAGGCTAAGTGTGGGGGAGCTTGTTGACGGTCCTTAGGTACCACTTTTGGCCATCAATTCCTGCAGAAAATATATCAAATATAATCACCAACATAGTGATAAGGTTTATATCTAATCAATTCCACGAGTTTTGGTGAATATGTGATTGCAGGAAATAATTGGCAAAAGAGGAGGACAATTGGGCTCAGGGCCAGGTCGCCCGACCCACCTAGGTCGGCCGACCTGGGCCCAAGCCCAATAAAGCCCATCTTTGTCCACAGCAAAGAAGCACACTCCAGGACCATCCTAGCCACTGATTCCATGTCGGTTGGATCCAAGAGATGGGAATGGTCCAAGGGGAGTTCACATGGATAGAAGGGCCCACCTTCCAAACTAAACGTACTCAAATGCACCTATACCACCTGGAACCGCCATGAGGACCCACTAAACAGTCACTCAGCCGAAGATGGGCCCGATCGGTGCCGATAGACGGTCGCCCGACCGAGCCCGGTCGCCCGACCTGGTCCGGAGGCCAAACCGCCTCATCCTTCTGGTACGGGTTCCCACCACCTCCAGAAGTCCATCTGTGCCGTGCATCACTCAAGGCGGAGGATCAAACATCGGCCGATCTCCCCGAATCGCCCGACCTGTGACTGAGTCCGTTCGTCCTCATCTTCCACGTGTCCACTTCCAACCGCCTCTACAAGCTATAAATAGCTGCATACCGGTCATTGAAGAGACACACAAGATTGAGAAGCCACAAGCTCTACTCCAAGGCGAAGCTCTACTCCAGTGTAGTATCTAGAGAATAGGGAGAGAGTGAGGGGTAGTCCGGGGAAGTGCCGGGTCTGTCGGCACTCTTCCCCGATCTTGTACCTCGACGGATGCTTCCTTCTTCTAGTAAGTGTTCGTGATCTCTTATGGTATTAAGTTCTCTTGATTAAGTTAGTTCCTTTCTATACTTGCTTGCGGGTTCATCGTTTTATGAATGCTTAGTGAATACTTTGGTCTAGGAACAAGACTAAAGTAGTAATTAATAGCATAGACGTGGTGTCTGGGCTAGAAGTTACCTTTGTTTGCCTCGTAGCCCCACAGATTAGAAGAGGTAGGCGGCAGGTGGTGACAGCCCTGTCCGTCCTTTGTAATCCTCCACGTACGGGTACGGCGTAGAGCTGTTGGCCGGCAATTTCCTAGAGGCCTAGGATACCCCGGTGCCCAAAGTAAGTAAACTATAGACGCTGAGCTTATTCTTCTTCAAGGTCCTTAAACCATAGGAATCCTCTCTACCCTCGCCAATCATTTCTCTTGTTGTCCTTGGACGATCTAGTTAGAAGACTAGTACACACGTTCCCTGTGGATTCGATACCCTGAATACTTCCGGTTGAAAGCTACAACGGTATCCGTGCGCTTGCGGATTTATCTGTGATCGTAAGAAATATCAACAGGAAAGAATGCAAAAGTTGGGATATGAGGAGCGTCCTGAATATGTAGCCAAAGAAACCATCACTGAAAACCACTGTCTGTTTGAGATATACCTTCACTTTCCACAAAATCCCAAGTACCCAGAGTGGCCCACAAGAACTGTGTATGCTCAAGGCATTGAGATGACAGACTCAATTGATTTAGTTGCCCACAAGGCTTTGAAAGAGCTGTGCCATGAGCACGCTATTGAAGTAGGTCAAACCAGTGCCAAGTACTTCCCATCCGAGGTGAGGCAGTATGACCTGTGGGGATCTAGAGTGAGAAAGATGAGTCAGACTTCCAAGGCACAATACCATGACTATATGGGCGCCAACAGTAGTTACATGCAAGCCCTATTTAATATGAACCATGAGCAAGCAGGAGTATATAGTCAAAGTAGGAAGGAGCTGGAGCAAGCTGCCCATAGAGAGCCTAAATTAGAAGCACAAGTGAAGCATTATCAAGATGAGGCAGACGTTAGGAATGTCACAGTAGGGATCCTTCGGGATTCATATGAAAAGCGTGTCAATGATCTCCAAGGCCAAGTTCAGCATCACCAAGATTATATTCATACTCGTAATTTCGAGTATGATTTGCAAACTCAAATGTGGAACAATAATATCAATAACCTCCAATAAGAAAGGTTACAACACCTTGATGAAATAGAGGCTTTAAGGGTTGCCCTGGAGGAAGCCCAAGGCGGACACCAGGCACCCAATCAGGGTGAGGAGCAAGGAGGAGATAATTTTGCAGAGTTTGGAGAGGAGCCCGAAATGCCAGAGGGTGATGAGCAGGAAGAACCTATGATGATGGGTGGTTGGATAGAAGTATATGATTCAGATGAGGAAGAGGAAGAAGAAGATCCAGAAGAACCTAGTTGGCCGATTAGCGTGGAAAATCATTCATCAGTGTCGTACCTTGAGGACTCCGTTGCTTCCTTCGGAGAACACAAAGGAGATTGTGGTACCTCGGGTGGTTTTAACCTAAGGTATGATAATCTTTTTGGCCTGGTTAAGGATAATCAAGAGGAAATTTGTGAAATGCTTCGGCAACTGGGTCATGATGATAATGATGCTTCCTGAGGATGTGTCGGGTAAGTGTGGTTGGTGTAAATACTGTAAGGAATAAGTGAGCGGAGTGTACGCTCATGGGTTGTCTTTTGGAGTTTCTTTTTGTACTTTTCATGTATAATTAAGTGTGTATCATGCAGTTGTATTATACATGTACTACTTTGAAGTGAACTTCTGTACTGTTGCTATGAATAAGACAAGCTTATGTAACTCCAGTATTTACCTTGCCTTTACCAAATGTTGTGCCTTACTATGTAAGCATCAACAATTTGAGTTTAAGTGTTAATCGGGAGTTTTTCTTTGTTTATAGAATGTTGGAACCTTAGTGCAGTGGAAATGGATCTAGAGGGGCTGAAATACACAACCAGCAGGGTCAGGACCTCCACAACCACCCACTCCATTGACTGTCATTGATGTTATGGCTCATCTTGTCAGTAACAATGATGAGCTAACCCGGTTGATGAATAAATTGACTCAGAGTGTTGCAGGATCTTCTGCCTGCCGACAGCAGGATGCCATTGAAGGGGTAGACTATCAAAGGTTTATGGACGTTCACCCATCAATCTTCTCTAAGTCAGAACATGAGTTGCTTAGAACTATGGAGCAGAAGTTTCGTTTAATTCCTCGCATCACGGATGCACAAAAAGTTGAATATGGATCTCAGCAACTTCATGGCCCTGTCGGTACTTGGTGGGACAATTTCTTGGCAATCCAACCGGCCGGAACCATTGTGACATGGGATGAATTTCGCACTGCTTTCCATGGCTACCACATTCCTAGTGGGTTGCTAAAGATGAAGTTAGAAGAATTCTTGAGGCTGCAGCAGGGCAGCAGATCGGTGTTAGAGTATACCAATAATTTCAACTTCCTGGCTCAGTATGCCCGTCCTCATGTCGATACTGATGAGAAGAGGCGGGATTGCTATTATCGAGGTTTAAATTTGAAGATGCAACATAAGTGTCTACCTGCACATTTTCATATTTCAACAGCTTGGTAAGTCAAGCTATTCAGGCTGAGGATCGGATGAAGGCCTATCATGTTGAGAAGAACAGAAAGGCTACTCCAAGTGGATCCTCTTTGGCTCCACCCCAGCAGCGTATGCGGACGGTGTTCCGTATACCAGCACGTTTCGAGTATCGTGCTCCCCAGCAACAGCAGTAGCAGCAACCAAGAAACAAATAGTGGGTAGTGAGGGCACCAGCTAATGTCCCTCGGTTGATAGGGCCACGCACTAACAATTGTGCTTTTGCTGGACAACAACCCTGCTACAACTGCGGACAGCTCGGGCACTTTGCTCGGGAATGTCGGTTTCCTAAGGCCAATCAGGCAGTACCAGCACTTCCAGCTCCACCAACACCAGTAGCTGCAGCAGCCACCCCAGCCTAGGGGTCGGGTTCTCGCTTTGTGAAGAAGAAGTTCTTAAAAACCCGTACTGGACGGGTGAATTATCTCAATGTTGAAGAGATCCCCAAGGAGGAGCCGGTGTTAGTTGGTATGTTCACTGTCAACCACCATCCAGCATTTGTTTTGTTTGATTCTAGAGCATCACATTCTTTTATTAGTCAAAGTTTTGCACTTAAGCACTAATTAAATGTTAAAACCCAAGAAACCAGATATATCATTAATGCACCTGGAGCCAAGCAAGTAACTAACCAAGTGGTTGATCAAGCTCAATTGGAGCTTAGTGGGGTGATTTTTCGAACCAATTTAGTGGTGTTGGAAAATAAAGGGTTAGACGTAATTTTGGGCATGAATTGGATGAGGCATTACCAGGCAGTCCTGGATATACCTCTTAGGAAGGTATACTTAAAAACTCCTTTGCTTCTGCAGTTGTTTAGTTTTGAAACTGCTGTTGGGTCAGTCCACAAGACTGAAGCAGTAGATTTGAAAAATATTCCCGTGGTGTACAAGTTTTCGGATGTGTTTCCCGATGACCTTCCGGGAATGCCACCAGATAGAGAGGTAGAGTTTGTCATAGAACCTTCCGGGAATGCCACCAGATAGAGAGGTAGAGTTTGTCATAGAACTTGAGCCTGGAACTGCACCCATCTCTAGACGTCCCTATAGAATGATCCTAAAGGAGTTGGCAGAATTGAAAGTGCAACTACAAAAGTTGTTGGATAAGGGCTATATTCGCCCTAGTTCTTCGCCCTGGGGATGTCCAGCCTTGTTTGTGAAAAAGAAGGATAAGAGCTTAAGGCTTTGTGTTGATTATCGACCGTTGAATGTTGTAACTGTGAAGAATAAGTATCCTCTGCCAAGGATTGATTTGTTGTTTGATCAGTTAGCTGGTGCCAAGGTATTCTCTAAGATTGACTTAAGATCAGGGTACCATCAGATCAAGATTAAGGCAGAAGATATTCCAAAGACAGCCTTCTCTCCCAGATATGGTTTGTATGAATATCTGGTAATGTCTTTTGGGTTGACAAATGCTCTAGCATATTTTATGTATTTGATGAATTCAGTGTTCATGCCAGAGTTGGACAAATTTGTAGTAGTGTTCATTGATGATATATTGATATATTCCAAGAATGAAGAAGAGCATGCTGAACATTTGCGGATTGTTCTTAATAGATTAAGAGAACACCAATTGTATGCAAAGCTTAGCAAATGTGCTTTTTGGTTGAAGGAAGTTCCATTTTTGGGTCATGTTCTATCGTCAGAAGGTGTTGCAGTGGACCCTGGTAAGGTTAAGGAGGTTTTGGACTGGAAAATTCCAAAGTCCGTCTTCCAGGTCCGAAGCTTTTTAGGATTGGCTGGGTACTATCGAAGATTTATTCCTAATTTCTCCAAGATAACCAAGCCAACGACAAAGCTATTAAAGAAGCAGAATAAGTTCAAATGAACCCCAGAATGCGCAGAAGCTTTCAAAACTCTGAGAAAACTTCTGACCACAGCTCCTGTCCTAGCCCAGCCGGATTTGGAAGAACCTTTTGATGTGTATTGTGATGCATCCAGGATTGGGTTGGGATGTGTGCTAATGCAAGAAGGTAGAGTTATTGCATATGCCTCAAGACAGCTCAAGAAGCATGAAGAGAATTATTCAACTAATGATTTAGAGTTAGCAGCAGTAGTCCATGCTCTAAAGATATGGCGCCATTACCTTCTTGGTAGTGTGTGTCATATTTACACAGACCATAAGAGTTTAAAGTATATTTTTACCCAGGCAGATTTGAATATGAGGCAGAGAAGATGGTTAGAGTTGATAAAGGATTATGACTTGGAGATCCACTACCATCCAGGTAAAGCTAATGTGGTGGCCGACGCCTTGAGCAGAAAGGCAGAATGTACATGCATAACTACTAAGCATCTAGATAATACTCTATGTTTGGAGATGGAGAAGTTGAATCTTAGCATTATACCAGAGGAGTTTGTACATAACATCAATATTACCTCCACACTGACAAAACGGATAAAGAAAGCTCAAAAGGATGATAAAGGGATGAAGTTCATTAGAAAGAGATTGCAACTTGGTCAAGCTCGATGTTTTACCCAAGATCAAGAAGGGATATTATGGTTTAAACGAAGATTAGTGGTACCCAAAGTACCACAGTTAAGAAAACAAATTTTGGATGAAGTTCATATGTCATGTTTGACTCTACATCCTAGAAGCAATAAGATGTATCAAGATTTGAAGCAGAGATTCTGTTGGACTAGAATGAAGAGAGAAATAGCCAAGTATGTTTCAGAATGTGATGTTTGCCACAAGGTTAAGGCTGACCACTTGAAGTTTGCAGGATCACTTCAACCATTAGCTATTCCGGGATGAAAATGGGAAGATATATCTATGGATTTTATTGTAGGGTTGCCTACCACATCCAAAGGATATAATTCCATCTGGGTAATAGTAGACCGTTTGACCAAGTCAGCACATTTTCTGCCAGCTAAAGTCAGGTATCCCATACGGACTTATGCGAAATTATACTTGAGTCGTATTGTCTCTCTGCATGGAGTACCCAAGACCATTGTGTCAGATCGTGGTTCCCAATTTATCTCAAGATTTTGGGAACAGTTGCATCAGTTGTTGGGTACTACCTTGGTTAGGGGTTCAGCCTATCACCCCCAGACAGGAGGGCAGACAGAAAGAGTTAATCAGATACTAGAAGATATGCTTCGAGCTTATGTTCTCACTAACTCCAAGAAGTGGGATGAATGCTTGCCTTTGGCAGAGTTTGCATATAACAACAGTTATCAAGAAATATCAAGATGGCACCATTTGAGGCGTTGTATGGAAGAAGGTGCCAAACACCCTTGAACTGGTCAGAGTCTGGAGAAAGAACTATATTTGGACCGGATTTGGTTATGGAAGCTGAAGAGATAGTTCGTCAAGTTCAAGCTAACTTGAAAACAGCCCAGTCTCGACAGAAAAGCTACACCGATAAGAGAAGACGACCGCTCTCTTTTCAGGCGGGAGATTTTGTTTATCTCAAGGTCTCCCCAATGAAAGGAGTGTATCGTTTTGGAGTAAAAGGAAAGCTAGCACCCAGGTACATCGGACCCTTCCAAATTGTGGAACCCTGAGGACCCGTGGCTTATCGCCTTGCCTTGCCAGAAAATCTAGCAGCTGTGCATGATGTATTCCATGTATCTCAGCTCAAGAAATGCCTCAGGATACCTGAGGAAGCTATCAAAGAAATGGAATTGCAACTTAAGTCTGATTTGACTTATGAAGAACGTCCGGTCAAGATATTGGATCAGAAGGAAAGAGAGACTAGAAGGAGTATCAAGTTCTATAAAGTGCAATGGAGTAACCATACTGGAAACGAAGCCACCTGGGAGCAAGAGGAGTATCTAGTGTCTAAGTATCCAAATTTGTTTGAAAAATAAGTCGTAGTGTGATTGCTTTCTGCTTCTTTTGTGATATATAAGGCAAGTTATGAATATGACACATTTTCCTTGCCGCTGTTTCAGTAGTTACTTTTAACCCTGCTAAATCTCGGGACGAGATTTCTTTAAGGGGGGAGGGGGCTGTAACACTCCTGTGTTAATAAAGGTCCTAATTTTTGTTTGGAAATGTCATATGGTCATAAAAGTATAGAGTGGGCACTAATGAGGATTAAAGAAAAGAGAGAAAGTTTAAAAAGAGGAATGTGATTTCTATGTTTATGTTTTAAGGTTGGATTTTTGTCATGATTCAAGTTTTGAACATTTCACATTCTAAACCAAATGTTCATTTAAATTTTTGGAGCAAGTGTATGAATTTTCTTTTGGAATTAAGAAGGGCATTTTGGTCATTTGAGTTTGGAGAAAAACAAAAGAAAAGAAAAAGGACAGGAACAGAGTTAGAGGGAGACAGGGCAGGGTCGACCGGGCAGGGGCACCACTCGGCGCGGCGGTGCCACGCACCTGCTCACCGCCGAGGGAGCGCCCCGAGGCCACGCGCCGCGCGAGCTCGGCTCCAGCGCAAGGCGGTGACCAGCAGGAGGTGGTCGCACACCTGGGATAAAGCAGCGCCGAGCCGGTCTTGCTTTTCCCCGCCGAGCTCGTCGTCGAGACTGTCGTTCTCCGTTTCCATTGCCGTCTCGCTGTCCCATCCTTGCCGTTCAATTCCTTGCTACCTAAGCTCTCCCTCAACCATCCGTTCAAGGTCACTGTGTTAGCCACCAATTTCCTCTAGCTGAGCTCCGGCAATTTTGCTGAGCAGAGCTGCCATCGTCGCCGTTTTTCCGCTGTCGCACGGTGAGCTCCCATCCCCGGTCTTTCTCATCGTCGTCCAAGTGTATGTGTGTGCTCTGGTGATCCTTGCGCTGCTCGCTGTGGGGTGTGTTGCCCAAGTCCATGGCCGAGCTGGCTGGAACGCCACCGCGCCGCCCTAGGCACCCTTCGGTCGTCCGCCGCCACAGGGGTTAAGGCCGTCTCGGTCCTTTAGGGTACCTGTGGAGGGGAGCAGCGTGTGTCCTAGGGTGTCTTGAAGCTTTTGGCACTACGCGCTGCCGTGGGGAGTTGGCTTCCGGGCTGTTCTCAGTGTGCCGCCGCTGTGCTCCTGGACTAGCGCTGCCACCACTGCTGATTCTCCGCCTGGAGTCGACGCTGTCGGGTTCTGGGTTAGGGGCTGGGTGCGCGTGGATGTGGAACGCATGGCCGTATTGTTTGTGGAGTGTGGGAACTCACCACCGGCGATTGCCACCGAGGGTCAGGCCGCCGCGGTCGGACCTAGCCGCGATAGGCGTGGGCGCGTCCGTGTCTCCGCGAGGAAGAAAGGCAGAGAGAGAGAGAGTTATGGATCGGGCCCGCTAGTCAGTGAGATAGAGTAGAAGGAGGGAGTGCGGGTTGAGAAGACAAAAAAGCCAGGGAGTTTTCTGCAAAATGGGTAGGATTAGGTTTTTAGGTTTTTAAGGTTTTAAGTAATGCATTCAATAGGTTAGAAATGCATAACTTTTTGTAGGAATAGTTGCATTTTTGTTTATGCATTTATAGTTTGTAATTAAGGGTTTACATAGATTTGATGATTAGGAAAGTATTAGTTTAAGTTTAGGGTTTTTGCTTAAATAGTGGTTTTTAAAAGAATAGGTTGGGTAAGGGTCTCTAATTTAAATTGCACATTCTTGCATCATATCGTGTAGACCAAGATACGTTGCAGCCGGAGCTGAAGGAGGTTTCTGACGATGTCCAAGAGGGAGACGAGGTGGTGTTTGAGTCCAAAGCTGAAGCTGCACCGCAAGTCTCTCAAGCCGCCGAGCCAGAGATCAGTGAGCTAGGCAAGCCCCGGAGCATACATGTCCCTGTTTTATTAAATACACTACAATACTACAATGTGATTGAGCCTTTATTTGTGCATTAGAATAGGAGTTGAGTGAATCCCAATTTAATGCATGATCATTCCTTGATTAGACATTTCTTTGCCACATTTTCAAAAAGATAAAGTAGAGTTGTTTAGACCTGCTCACTACAGTAGAAGTCAGGTGATTCCCGGTCACCTGCATCCTAGGACTACTTGTTTATGAATTAAAATATGACTAGTGAGACTTTGAGAAATATTGGGCAGGACGAGTTGGTGAGATTGGTGTTTTGTTGGATGCTTTGGTAGTATGAGATGGTCCTACCCAGGTAATGAACTTAAGGTCACATGATGTTTGCCTGAGGTCAAGCTTTGAATGTACTGGGCACATACCGGCGCTAGGGACCCGAGAAACCGATGTACTGCTATGGTACTAACGGTTGAACTGTGACCCACCGTGTCTGGCGAGGAATGTGGACGGGGTCGTAGTCAGTAACCCACATGCCTTTGCCCGGGCACTATGTAGGGATTGGGGATGCGACCCCGGACTATGTGGGCGCAGTTCAGGCAATGGTGGCCGCAGTGGGAAAGATAACTTCGTGTGGCCTTCCGAGGGCACGCACGCGGCGTGTGTCTCAGGTTTTCCCTGCAGGGTTAAAAATCGATTCGAATCGCCGAGTGTCACGGACTTGATACATGCTTGATCACTGCCAAACTGATTAGGTCTTTGCTTATGCTCACTTAAATGCTTCACATCATGTTTGTTAGTTATAGTTGCTTGATTGGCTTAGTTTTGCATGGCTAACCTAAAGGTATAGATTAATAATTTAATGGGTTAAAATTTGAGAAATCAAGATGATTAAGTTAGTAAGTTGTGTTTCTCGCAAGAGGCTGTTTGCTTCTCCTTTAAAACACAAAGCCTTGCATATTCCTTGGAAACTCCTTTAGCTTTAGGTTGTCGGGTAAGTCTACCTGAGTACCTTTGTACTCGATTGTTTGACCCCTGTTGCAGTTGAGCCTGAAGAGTAGTTGCTGCAGCTGAAGCGGAGGTGGTCCCGAAGACGTGGTTCATGTCTGGGCACGACATGATTTACTTTGTTAGCTTATTTAATTATGACTTAAGAACCACTTGCTGAATCTGGTATTAATTTAGTTTAAGAATTAAAATTTACTACCGTGGTTGTATAATCTTACTTATCCGTGTTGTATATATGTGTTTGTGCAATAACTGTGATGTATCCTCTGGTATTGGGATCATGAGTATGTGTGATGAGACAGTTGAAAGTAGATGATTCGGGTAGTCCCGGGGACACTTGACGGAACTCCGGACTTATGCTGACCCAGGTGTGTGACGTGTTCAGTATTTTACACTACAGATCACACCTGAGTCAGTTTAAGTAGGACCATTCCGCCACATTGTTGGTATTTCTTACGGTCGCAGATAAATCCGCAAGCGCACGGATATCGTTGTTGCTTTCACCCGGAAGTATTCAGGGTATCGAATCCACAGGGAACGTGTGTACTATTCTTCTATCTAGATCGTCCAAGGACAACAAGAGAAATGATGGCGAGGATAGAGAGGATTTCTATGGCTTGAGGACCTTGATGAAGAATAAGCTCAGCGTCTATGATTTGCTTACTTTGGGCAGCGGGGTATGCTAGGCCTCTAGGAAATTGCCGGCATACAGCTCTACGCGCATACCCGAATGTGGAGGATTACAAAGGACGGACAGGGCTGTCACCACCTGCCGCCTACCTCTATTAATCCGTGGGGTTATGAGGCAAATGAAGGTAGTCAATAACCTAAGCACCACGCTTAAGATATATACTACTACTCTAATCTTAGCTAGAGGCTAGAGAACTTTATAAATAAAGCGACGAACCCGCAAGCAACAATAGAAGAGAACTTACTTAATCAAGAGTACTTAATACCATAAGAGATCACGAACACTTACTAAGAGAAGGAAGCATCCATCGAGGTACAAGATTGGGGAAGAGTGCCGACAGCCCCGGCACTTCCCCGGACTACCCCTCACTCTCTCCCTATTCTCTAAGTACTACACTGGAATGGAGCTAAGCTTCGCCTTGGAGTGGATCCCTGGAGTCGGTATGGAGCTGATCGTTGAAGGGGGACCGATTCCGTCGCCCTTGGGGGTCGGCCGACGTGCCAGGTCGGCCGACCTGGAGTTGGCTCGCATCGGGCCCATCTTCCTCTGAGTCTCTTCCCCGTGGGTCCTAAGGTTGGTTCTGTGTGGGTCGGCTTGAATTGAGTACATTTAGTTCTCGTTGTGGGCCCCTCAATCCAAGTGATAGTCCTTTGATCGAAACCGACACCCAAGCAGCGGTCAAGATGTTCCATGATTGTGCTTCTTTGCTGTGGTCAAAGATGGGCTTCATTGGGCTTTGGCCCAGTTCGGCCGACCTAGGTGGGTCAGGCGACCTGGCCTTGAGCCCAAATGTCCTCCTCTTTTGCTAATTAGTCCCTGCATTCACATATTCACCAAAACTTGTGGAATTGATTAGATATAAACCCTATCACTATGTTTGGTGATTAGATTTGACATATTCTCTGCAGGGGTTGATGGTCAAAATGGGCATTTAAGGACCGCCAACACCCAATCGCCTACAAAACCTAGGGTTTGAGAAATCATGAGTTATGAGAGAAGAATTGAAAAACCAATCAAGAATACAGTAAAGCAAGACGAAAGAGACCTGTTCTTTTACCTCAGACCTGTTTTTCCATCCGTCGTTGAGCCTACCGAAGGTACAGAACCGGGCGGCGGCATCTCCCTTGATCCGTGCTTTTTTACTTTGGAGAAGGAAGAGTCAACGTGGAAGACTGGAAGAGGACTGCAGGAGTGTGGGATGATTTCAAGATAAACATAGGATTTTTTTGCAAAATGGCTAAAGGACAGCTGGCAATCACAGAGGGGCTGCGCGGGCGTGAATCCCTCCCGTGCAAGGAAGGGCGAGCAATCTTTAAGAAACCCAGACTAGAACATTGGGCGCGCGATGCGCGCCCTACCATGAACGTCACAACTCAAAAAAAAAATTTGACAAACATAACAGAAACATTTTGAGCTAGCTACATTGATTAAGGTCTTCAAATCTAATGGTTGGTGCTAGGAATTCAACATTTCATATATCTCCATACTAAACATGCAAAAAATATGTAATCACCTTACTGATAAAAAAATGGTCAGCTTCTGTGGTAAGCTTGTCATGCCAATGTTTAGTCACCTTATTCATACAACTCAGTTTAACCAAAAGTTTCACAACTACAGCTAGCCAAACTGCCAAACCAATCTTAATCGGGCATTATAATTGATAAGTATCGTTACAAAAAAGCATAGAGACGCTGCAGATAATACAACAGAAGCCATTTGCTGGATACAACAATCTTACAATCGGTGGCAATTAATATACAACCCCAAGAACCATGGACGAAATGAACAGCTCGTATCAATCCAGAGAATAAACCCACTGGGTTCCTAAAGAAAGGGCCGGCTTTACAATGAATCTATCTGGAAAACAGATGATTCAAAATTTGTTACTCAAAAAGGCACTATTTGTTATCTCAATCAGAAGAGACTTCAGAGTTGTAACACAGAGAGGCACCAGGACAACAAAAAAATATCACCAAAACACAATACCTCGCAGCACTGTTTCAAGGATCACTTCTCAAATGAAAAATCTACAGAAAAAAATCAAGCATGTGTATACAAAGAATAGGCCAACCCAACCACCACTGTGTCATCAGGACGGATCATGGCCACCATGCTTGCCTCTCTTTTTTCTCTGTAGCTGACAGGAGAAAATCATATATAAAACATTACTTTTGTGCCTCTCGGATTAGAAACCTAGAAGGCGAACTTGGAAAGGAATAATTTTAGCAATATGGTACAAATCAATCTGATGGCAGTATGGATTTTGATAAGTAGCTAAACAAATATGCATTAACACATATATGCTAAAACTGAAAGTAAAGATATGTTTATGAACTCATAACTTGCAAATATTGCATACTGATAGCAAGGTAGCAAATAATTAGCGCGCTGATAAACCCAATTGTAAGGGACTGGCGGCACATCAATCCATAAGAATGTGCATGTCTAGGACAAAAGCATAGTCTCATCGATTGCAGTGAAGTCAAGTTTATCTGATTAAATAGAAAACTGTTCAGCCTAAAGACTTATTACTATCTATCCTTTGACGTGTACCATTAAGTGAATATATATACATATTGTTCCATTCTCACGTATTGGCATAATTGTCATTTTAAGTGAAGATGCATACTCTAGCACTGATATTTTTATTAAAAAATCATGATGCCATCTTTTCTTAATAGGCCATGTTTATCACTTCGAATTTACATGCAAATCTAATCAAAGATACTTGTTAGACCATGTAAAACAGGCATAGGATGCACCAACAGCAAATATATCCTGTGTACCAAAACAGGAAGTGAACTGGAAGACAATAGGTCACAAAAAAGGCTAAGAAATTGCAGCCAGCTAAACTAAAATGGTGGATCCAGAAGCTATAAAAAAGAGAAATATGCACCTCACAATCAGCATACCATAGATCTGTGTAAGCATTCAGCAACTGCCAAACAAAAGCACCTAAAGGAAGTTCTTGGCTATGGTTACTGTTTTTAGCAACGACATAACAGTCTGCATGAAGAGTGATTACATCTATTTCCAGAGATAGACAATAAAGAGGATGAAGATACTGAACTTTCTTCAACGGGGATTATGGTTGGAGATCCAGAGGTCAGATTCATAAAGCAATGTGTCCAGATTGATTTGGAGATCATCCTACGCAAAGGAAAAAAAATAGAACATCACAGTCCTTGCCTAAACTAAAAGAGATTTAAAAAGAACCATGATATGCCACTGTTCTCATATCGCAGCAGCAGGAACCATGGTATGCCATTCTGAAGCATCTCAACAACATTATTGACCTAGGATTAAAAAGGATACAAAAATTCATGATGTTTAGGTTCCTGTATTATTCTTATTCGAATCCAAAGTAATCTAACATATGAAGCAGAATTGAATCAAAAGAAATGAGCGCCTGAACAGTTTATAAAACTAGATAACGAATCTAAATTCACCCAAAACAAATGCAGACGATGATGGGAGTTAAGAAAACTTTTAACCCGCTAAGTACATAATGAAAGTGAAAAAAACAACTGGATGCTCTTTGAACCTGAAAGAGCGTGCAGTTATAACTAAAAACATACAGTATTCGGCACAAGAGAAAGAAGAGGTGCAGTGCTATAAATCATGCTAGTTACAAAAATTTCTTCCTTCTCTAAAGCCAGAGTCTAATAAAAATAACAATGGAGTCATAAGAAATATGCATATGATTATATGACTCTTGTAAAGGAGTCGTTAAGCAATTTTCTTGCAAAACTGGAGGGTAAAGGAATTTAGCAAAATCATCTAAACGCTAGAAAGTAACAACATTGGAGATCTTAAATGGCAAGGACATCGTAAATCAAATTGGAGTACAGAGGTATCCTGCTACACACATAGGTACTGAATCATATTTCATTTTCTGCCCAGTTAGTATATATAGATCAAACTATATTAGAGTGAATTCTTTATGTGTTTGCGCAACTGAATGTGTATCTACCTCACATGAAGAGCATAGCATTTTTAGGCATCAAACTCTATCGTTAGCATTATAGCACAAGAGACAGGCTTAAGACATGTTCTCACCTCAAATAGCTTATAGCTTCCCCTTCCATTATTATTGACCTACTGCCAAGAAAAGTCACGGCAACAAATAAGATAAGTCTGTGAAAAGCTCGATTGAATAGTTAGGAAAAAGAGTAGGAACGGAATGGAAATGTACCACCAGAATAGGAAAAAGAGTAGGAACGAAATGGGAATGCACCACCAGAACATGAAGTCATTCGGTGCAAGGTTAGCAAATTTACCATCACAAGCAGCCTGATCTGTGAACTTATCATCCGAAACATGCACAAATTCACCATTTTAGGACATCAACGGAAAGAGACAATGCTCGTGAACTCGCATTATGATCCATTCAGCCCAATTAAAGCACATACAGGAATCACCCCAGCTCATGAGAGGGAGGGGAAGAGGAGCAAATAATCCACAGATCAGGCCAGCCTCCCCCTTCAGGAGCAAGGCGATTAGCAGCAAGCAAAGCATCCCGAGCAGGAGCGAGCTAGTCTAGAGGGAGGAGGAGAGGCCACGAAACGGTCACCGCCGGCTGGTCGGTGACTGCATGGGAAAGAGCGGGAGCAGCCTGGGCGGCGCCTGCAGGTCGCCGCCGGGGTCAAAGCCCCGGCCGGTGGCGGCGCCTGACTGCGAACACGAATGTCTGCCTGCGAAATTGAGAACGGGAGAGGAAGGTAGGGAAAAAGGAATAGGGCACCCATCACCTCTGCGTGGGTCGCGCCGCCGCCGCCGCCGCCGCTGCCTTCCTTTGCTAGACCAAGCCACCACCGCGCCTTCCTTTGCCAGACCGCGCTGCCACAGCCAGCGACGAGGCGGTGTCCTTGCACGCGCGCATAGGCCGACGCCGCCCGCGCGCCCACATCGAGCGCCTCGAGCGCGAAGCCGGCGAGCGGGACGAGCTGCCCACCGCCACCGCGGCCGGGGACGAGGCAGCGTTCCTGCGCGCGCCTCGCCAAGGCGGATGCTGGCGCCGCCGCGATGCGCGCCTCAGACGCAAGGCCGCCGAGCGGGACGAGCTGCTCATCGCGCTACCGCGACCTCCCTGGCCGGCGGCGGCAGGCGATCCAGAGGGGCGGCGGGGAGGAGAGAGAGGGAAGGAGGGAGAGGAGACCGGAGAGGGTGCGCAAGAGAGGGGGCAGGCGGCGGCGGCGGCGAGGGTAGGGCTGGGCAGGGCACTTTTTTACCAAAACCGATCACCGAGCCGAACCGACCCGAAACCGAACCGAACTGAACTGTCGGTTGTTCGGTTGTTCGGTGCGGTGTCGGTTTTGGTTTTTGCGAGTTTCGGTGATCGGCTTGGGGATCGGTTTTTGTCTCTCGCCAAACCGAATAACCGTGGAAACCGAACTGCAAATGTCACCGAGGCAAACTATCAGGCAACCAGCTACAACAGGCCCTCCTCCACTTTGGCCCACTTGGTCACCTCGGCCCAAAGGCCACGGCAAGCTTTGCCATACACAAGCTAAACCTTATCCTTTCAAGGGTTCAGAACCTTATCCCGTGTGGCATCGTCGGCATCGATGGATGACAGATGGCGGCGGCGCGGCGCATCCCGCATCGGCGACAAATCCACGATGGCGCACGGCGAGACGAACCAGCAACGTCGCTCAAGCCTCCCAGATGAGCAGTGGCTTGCAGGAGTTGAACACGGCGGCCGGCGGCCGACGGACCAAGAATCACAAGCGCGGCCGGCAGCCAGCGCACCAAGAATCACAAGACTGCGGCGGCGGCAGGCGGTGGTACCCACGCTAAGCTGGCATGCTCTTCCATCGGAGTTTGTCCCATCGGAGTTTGTCTTTATGCTGATCTGCTGAAATTTGCTAGTTGTTCGAGTTTTTGTTACTCTGGAACCGATGAATTGCTTTGTTGTGTGTCGTGTTCAATTCACTTCGGTGAAGTTCGGTGAACACCGAAAACCGCACCGATTTTACCGACACCGAAGTGCTCGGTTTTTGTTTTTGCGTTCAACCGATCGGTTCCTGATATCTGAACACCGAAGTTTTGGCGAACCGAAGAAACCGAACCGAATCGTCGGTTTTTACCGATTGCCCACCCCTAGGCGAGGGAGAGCAGGCGGCGGCGAGGGGAGAGAGAGAGGGGAGAGCTAGGGTTTGGGCTGTGGAGTGTTTTTTTTCAAAAAAAAGACAAGCTGACTGTGGGTTGATTACCAAAACAATAAGGGTTTTTTTGAAAAACGCCACGGTTCACCCCCACGTGTGCCGTGAAACAAGGAGGGAGGAGCAAACAGAAGTGTCTGTTAAGGATTTTGACTAAAACACTAGGGCGCCCTAGTGATTGGAAAACAACTCCTACGCTAATTTGACCTATTGATCAACAACAATATAGCTTCTCAGCTTGGAAAAAAAAAGTCAAAGTAAACACAGAAATTTAATCAATAGCGCGAACAAAGAGACAACATTTGGAGTTCAAAACCAACAATTTGGCAATATGGGCTAACGCAGAATACAAATCTGGAGTTCAAACCCAACAATCTGGACATACGTGTGAACGCAGAATACAAAGATTGCATCAAAACATATGTGAATTTATAAATATCTGGTGATTGGAAAAATAATGCAGCATCAATCCATAACCTCCCATGATGTCTACAGAAATAATTCTAATGCAGCATATGGCAACAAACACATCCTCAATACTACTTGTTCTTTGCATTAGAGGTGTCTGTCCGGCAATTATACCAAAATTTATCTTAACTATTCTAAAATAAACTCACGGGCTGATAGCTTAGATGAATTGAACTAAGATAGTAAATGGCATATAGAACAACAGACATATATATATAGCTGTACAAAAAATAGGAAAAAATAAAAAGAATGGCCCTCCGCTATTTAGTACCCTGGTACAGACCTAACTATTCAGTGCCCCATACCCCCTCTGTCCCTCTCCCCCTCCGTCTCTCACAGACAGGCACAGCGCGCCCGCGCACGCGCACGTCCTCTCGGCGCCAGTTTTCCAACCTTCCCAGCACCCTGTGCAACCCCACCACGTTCAGTTTCCACAAAAAAAACAAAAAATCAAACGTAGGACCTCAAGCCAGTTTCGATATTTTCAGCCACGTAAGAATCTCATAGACCTTAGAACCCAATCAAAAGCTGCCACATGTAACCGACTTCCACATTTTGTTATGCGATAATTCTTCATTGAATTCTAGAATTTGCCGATGGATTACTAGCATTTGTTAACAGTGATGAATATTTTGTTAGCAAAATATCTTTGCCATTGCAATATATGAGGGGTTTTACTATATTAGAAGCAATTTTTCAGATTGAGATGCACTAATTTGGGGATGATACGTTCATCTTTTGTTGGGGCCAAAAGAATTTTGAAAATTCAATACACTAATGTTGTGACTTTGAGGTCATCTAGGTAGAGGTAACAAAAAAGGCTAGCAATTTAGAATTTGAATACCCAGAATCATGTCCGTTATCCAAAACTAACACATACAAGTTCAGCAAGGAAAATAATTAAAAAAAAGAAACAGTGTACAACTAGTGACTGATAGATATTCAGTCCCCATAAAATGTTTGTAAAGAAACTATCACAGTGACAAGCAGAATTAGTTGAACAAAAATAGAAAAAAAAAGATAAAGAGACCTGGACAGGGCGTGCATCATACATGCGCAACGCACATAGTTACTTACATTTAGAAAAATATTCCCCAGTCACCTAAAATAATTCAAATACAATGCATGGATGTACAAGCATCAGGTCTAGACCATCTGGACTCGAGGCAACCTGACCGCCTCCACTGTCTAAAGGATCATGTTTTTACAGTTTGATAGAACCACAGTAAACCAAAATAAAGTCAGCACAGCGACATATAGCCAACCAACCGTCTCGTGTGAAGGTAACAAACATGCATACTGCAATCTGCAAAAGAGCTAAAGCATTATCAGTGTATGCAGGTTAAAGAGCCCAAACACATATCACAGAGCAAAACCACTGTCAAGTAATAATAGATTGGCATGTGTGTTGCAACAAGCCCCAAACAATATATTTTGTCTCGAGATTATTTAGCCAATTGAAATTTGAAAATACTGCTGATATTAGCTTTATGGAATCAAATGGTGTACAAGGATCACGCAACTACAAGATATCAGTGACCTACGGCCAACAATGCTCTATTACGTGCAGAATGCTCATGTGAAAGGCCTGCCCTTCACCTCCTTGTGACTTGTGTGTCCCTGTCCAATATATCCGGCACTATCTGATCTGCCAAATCACAAACCTATACAGCAAAATGAGAAAAATCTTGGGGAAACAAAAGGCGTTGGGGATTGAAGGGACTGCAGCTGGGGGAGGGATTGAGGGAAATTGAGGTGGGCATTAAGAGGGAACTGTAAGCCAGCATCATCTGAAAAACTCAAACAGGGCACGAAGTTGCAGGTAAAAGAGAAACCTAGAGTTTCCAAATTATAGTAGAAAAAACTAAATATCAAACCTTATGTATGTCAAAATACTAGGAAAGGCAAGAAGCATCTGAAAGTACTAAACTAATATAGAATGATTATAATTTCTACATTACTGGGATATTTCATCAGAGCATTGCAATTGAACCAGCTCGGATGGTATACACTATACAGGTCCAAGAAAACACAAGTGCACATGTAGGTTGCTCATTCCAGCTATATTGACACAGGTCACAGAAACAAGAATCCCATCATCTAGTTTTATCAATTAATTGAGACCAAACTCTGGTTCTGACAAATGCGAATTTTCCACTGAACCACACACACATAAATATGCAATCCAATGTAAGATTGAGCTGCCACAGCGAGTAACAGGGGAAGGGATTGCGCAGTTCAGCGACCTCACCACTGTCTCCGATGGAAAGACGCCCGATGAGGAGATTGGGGCAGGAAGCTGCTGGGCCTGCCCTCACAAGATCCAAACGAGATCCAGCAGTGGAATTGCATGAGATGAGGGAGCACCACCGTGCGTGAGAAGCAATGAGGAGATTGTCTTATCTATGCATTGCTATGTTAAAGAAAAAGATTTTTCTTTGCACAAATGAGTATTTCCAACATTTAGGAAACAACAGTGTTGGCATTCATAATATGAAGCATTAGCCGAATGCTATCTAAAAATACACTAGCATGCTGAATAGTTGTGCAAAAATCAGTAGCTTTTTTTGATATGATACCATCACATCTGCATCTATTTTTACCAGAAAATGAGCACTGCAAAGTTCAGGAAATAATTTACAATGTTACAATAGATCTCAAAATTCATATAACCTTCACAAAAAGAAATAATGTTCAACGTTCCTAAAGCTAGTTCAGGAAACGAAGGTTATGCTTTGCATCATGTGACTCTAAAATGGTTATGAAAATTTTGATTATAAGGAGATTAGCATGCTGCAGAGTGCAATTTAATGAATAAGCTATGTAGCCAAAGTAATATGGAACAAAGCAGGAACTTTTAGATTTCAGCTTGAACAAGTATGAATCCACTTAGCAGACAAGTGTCCATATATTTTACTCATCATGCATATTCTATTGTACTTTATGAAGCGGGCAAAATACCTAATGGATTTCTTATTGAATGAGATAAATTACTTTGGTACTTGTTTTGTACTGGGTTTTATTGACAGGTGCTATACTTGGACAACCTGAACCACAACTCGTCTCCCAGTGATTGGGTTTGAATCACGAGACAGATTTTTTATACAATGTCAATCACGTGACCAATCAGCAGTTCTGAAGTATCTATGATCGATGACTCACACATATATGACTAAAAAAATGAATCTACAAGCTAACGGCTCAGTTGTTTAACCGAAATGTAGTTGTTTCCATTTGAGTTCAGAGTATAGAATACAATGTTCAAAGTTCAGGATTGTGCCAGGTTAGTGACATAACAAAAATCTCTTCACCTCCAGGTAGTATTTATGGTCGACAACTACAGAATACATGCAAAGACCCTTTCTTCTATCGAAATGCAAAGCAGCAGATTATTGGGCAAATCAGAAAGCATAATAACACAAACTGTGTAGCTACTGCTCTCTAGTCAGTCCATTCTCTGTTCTTCTCGCCACTGACCAAGCACAATAGTGCATAGCACACATTGGGGAAAATCGAAGAAAGACCACACTCAAGATGACACAAACTATGGCATGTGACACTGATTAATCGATGCAATTCATCACCAAAGTAAAGCATAAAAAATATGACTGAAGCATAAAAATATGGCAGCGGCCGCTCCTCTGAACTGCTGCTCGCCGACGGCAAGCATCGACTGAATTCCCTCCGACCTGCGAGAAAAGAAGCAAGAACCAAATTAGCACTAAAGCTAGGCACTGAAGATGCAGTCACGTGAACCATCATTCATAATCAGTAGCAAGCAGATTTCATTTGGTGCCAGGCAGTCAACAAGAAAAAAAGCATCACGTTTCAGCAGTGGTATGGACGAGAATGGGAACCTGAGCATTGTTGCAGTTTTGGGCTAGAACCAGGGAGCGTGGGGAGGGAAGCCGCCGTGCAGGACCTCCTGGCCTTGCTCGCCGGAGGGGAGGAGAGGAGGCGCCGGAGTGGAGGGAGAGGGGCTGACCTTGAGCACGAGCTGCAAGGGGAATTCGGCTGCCTGGAGGAGGAGATGAATTAGGCCGCGGCGCCGCGCCACCAGATGGAAGACGGAGGGGGCCGCCGCCAGTGACTCGTAGCCACGGAGAAGGGACTGTGCATCTCGCCGCCTGGACGCGTTGATGAAGGGAGGGAGTTGAAGCCACCGCCCTGGACCGGCCAGCAGATCCAGGCATGTTGGCGTTGTTGCCGTTAGTTACGTCCGTCAGGGCCTTCGTCTTCCTGGCCGCCGGAGTGAAGGGCGCTCGGTAGACTCGGTGTCGTTGCCGTACCTAGGAGAGGGGGGCCGTCGCCGCCAGGACGGGCCGTCGCCCCTGGATCTGCTCGTGTGAGGGGGAAGGGCTCGCACGCCCCATCCCCACCTCCGCGCGAGCCAGGCCAGGGCCCCGCGTGGGGCGCCCGTGCCCGCGCCCCTGGATCTCCGTGCGGGCGCCGCCGCNACGACTCTACGCGGGCGCCGCCGCGCCGCCGCCGCCGTCGCTCTGGCCGGACGAGAGAGGAGAGAGAAAATGGGAGGAGAGAGAAGGCATGGATTCAAATGAATGGATGAGGGAGAGACACCGGGTGGGGTGCCGGGTGCGAATATTATTTTGCGTGGTGGACCCACGTGGGAGAACCTGGACGTGGACGTGTCGTGGTTTGAATCGTTGTTGCGCGCCGGTCGGTTTAAGCGAACCGCAGGAGGGCTCCTGAATACTATTCAGGAACCAGGGTACCATATAGTAATATATATATATATATATATATATATATATTAACGGAACAAAGTGTCCTACTTTGGACCTACTCACTACACAAACGAAATAGGCACTGATACACACAACTATGAGCTCGGCGGCACATCAAACCAACTGGATGATGTTGCTTAAACCTGCAGCATATACGTTCCACGTTTTTTATAGGGTTCAGTAGTTGCTTGATCACCTTGCTGGAGCAAACCTGATTAAGCAGCAGGACGACAACATCAGTAAAGACATGATGGGAAAAACGAAGAAAGGATACATGAAATGCACAAACCAAGCAGCATGATTGTATATACAGGCAGGTTGCTTCATTTGTAGACATTCCATATGCAGATATACTAATCAAAGCTATGAAATTATTTTCATAAACTATTGTTTACATAACGTTGTGTAGTATATCCTATGAGCACGTAAAACATGCAGGAGGGTTAAAACAACCTGAGCTTGATCTATAGACACTCCATATATACATGGATGTATACTAATCAAACTACTGAAACTATTAACTTTATGTCTAATATACTGAATTTCTCTTCAAGGGTGGAGGCGTGGAGGTCAATCCACAAATGAAACTGCGGACCTCACTCGTACTTGCCATATTTTTAGCAAATTAATTCTGCAACGACAGAGTAGAACACAGGTTCTGGCCAAGGGACAAGCTAGCATCTGCAGCCTGACCCGGCAGTAGCGCATGCCAATGGTTGTCTACGGATAGGTACCTTTCACATCTCAGCAATAGAAACCTTAACTAATAGCAACAAAAGATAGAAAGCAAATAGTCACAGAAAAGGAAATATTATCAGATCAAAGGTGACAGACAGCAAATTTGAATGAACAAATTTATACAGCTCCCCTTTTTCCCACAAAAGGCAAAAGTGACATTTAGTTTCAAAGGTAAACCACGTGGCTACTACATGTGGCATTGAAGTTTTCTAATGCAGATAGAATCAATTATTTGTCTTTCTTATGTAAGATTGAGCTAGAGTTTTCCATGGTCCCCAACAAAAAGATTTTTTTTAGAGAGGATTACTCTCTGAAATCAGTGAAGGGCGGGCCTGGTGCAAGCGGTAGAGTCTTATCGCCTGTGACAGGAAGGTCCCGGGTTCGAGTCGCGGTCTCCTCGCATTGCACAGGCGAGGGTAAGGCTTGCCACTGACACCCCTTCCCCAGACCCCGCACAGAGCGGGAGCTCTCTGCACTGGGTACGCCCCTTTTTTACTCTCTGAAATCAGTCTCAGATTTATATATTCTAAGCCATGTTCCATGTTAAACTCCTTTCACTAACCTTGAACTTGCAGAAGCCCTCGTGCTATCGCCATCAATAATACATAGCCCTAAAGATTAAAACTTCAAATCCAGAGTTTAACTGATGGACAAATGTAATTGGATTGCAAGAGCATGTGCATGTGCAGCCCAAATATGGATGTGGCTGCTGTAGCATTTGACTCTTCTGCTATAGTCTCCCCCATGTCTCAACCTCTGTTCACTTAGTCAAGAAAATTTGCTACATATCTTCATTTACCAAAGAATTTGCAGACTGATGAAGAGAGCAAAGGATAGCTGGGTGCACTTGGCAGTAGAGGTCACGAGCAGCTCTGAAAATGGTCACTCGTCTCTCAGCCACTCCTCTGCTGTCCTGACTGATCATCTAAAGCATCCCACAACAACTGATACATAGTACTACTTTATATCTCGCAGATTTTCATGAACACTAATGTGTGTACCAATGTGGTTTCTGAGTAATTGGGTGTGCTAATTGCTCAGTATCCGTATTATACTACAACTAATTTGGTAGAACCAACTCCATTTTCAGGCCTGTGACCTGACCTGAAGCTGTCTCCCTCTGCTGTTTCTTTCCAGGCATGCTAATCGGATTTGGTAGGAAACCAAACAGTAAGCAAAAGTGAATGGCAAGATAGCCTTGACTGTGCTTGGATATTCGCTGTTCACGATCTCTCTCGTCTCAGTCTACAAAAAAGCATAAAGTTGCCAAACTCAACCCCAAATCCATTGCCGATATCCTGATAAAATTAAAGGCCACGCCACAGGCACCCGCAACCAGACCAACCGAAGCGCAAGCGGAGCAGAGATAGGCAGGGAACTCACCGGAGAAGCTGGATCGACGCCCTGCGCGATCCGGCGGGCGGAGGGGGCGGACTCGATCGGGCGCCGCGGCTCGTCGTACGTGGGGAGGAGAAGGCTCGAGAGCCTGTCGTACGAGGGGAGGAGAAGGCTCGAGAGCCTGATCTGTTCGTGCCGCCGCTGCCTTCGTGAAAAGAGTGGCTAGAAACCACATATGGGCCTCCAGTGCCGGTGATGTGCGCGGCTCGCGCCCGCGCGGCCACGGGGACCGCCGCCGTGCAAGCTGCGGGGGTCACCCACGCCACGCGCGCTGGCCACTGCCGGGCTTGGCACTACCACGCCGGCTCGGCCACGGGGACCGCCGCTCGACCGCCTCCACGATGAGGCCATCACCGCCGTCGGTGTTCATCTCGCCGTTGGCCCCGACACAACCCTCCGCCGCCGCTAGTGAGAGATATGCTGCTCCGTCCTCCACATCCCAAATCCGTGGCCGTGGTCGCCTGTGCCGACGTAGAGGTGGCGAGGCAGAAGGGCGCGCGACGTGCAGGAGGGGCGGCGGCGGCGGGGAGAAGACAGGGAAGGAGAGAGAGAGAGAGGAGGGGAGGTAGCAACCAGAAGGAAATTTGGGGATAGAACAATGGTGGGAAGCAGCCTTGAAGGGGTCGAACAAGGATGCCAAGAGAACAACAGCAGCCATACTAATGTACACAGCTTGGCACGTTTGGAAAGAAAGAAATAGACGCATTTTCGAGCAGAAACAGTTGAATGTGGCGCAAGTCCTGCAGGAGATCAAATCGGAAATAAAGAGTGTTGGCCTGTGGAGGCCGGAAGTCCTGCAGGAGATCAAATCGGAAATAAAGAGTGTTGGCCTGTGGAGGCCGGTTTTAGAGTAATTCTAGTCTTATGTTAGTTAACCTCCTTAGAGTTGAGTTGAGTTTTTGCTAGTTATTTATGTAATATCGGTTTGTAAGAACCTGCTTGCTATCCTTCTTATATGATATGGCAGTGCTCCTGCCTTTGTTTCAAAAAAAAAAGGAGGGGAGGTAGGGTTGGGGTTGAGGGGGGGTTTGAAAAAAGCCATGCGGGGGTTTTTATGTAAATATGACTGGTACTGTTGAATTTCTCTTCTTTGGGTTTAAATAAATTTTACATTAGGGATCCAGACGCAAAATATTAGAACGCGAATACTGTGCGGTTTGAATAGTATGGACTGATTGTTGATTTTGAAAAAATAGGAGGGCTTTTTTGCAAACTTGTCCGAGTTGGCCTCTGAACGACACGTGTCGATTTTGCCGCGTGGAGCAAGGGGAGAAGGGCAAACAGGAGTATCTATTAAGAATTTTGATGACTTCGGTCGCCTGTTTGCTATAGGCGTTGAGCCGATGTGGAGCCCACGCAGCCGCTGCTTGCGCATGGTGCTAGGGGTCGGCGTGGCATATTTGCTGGTCGTGATGCGCCGCCTTGTCACCGAGGGTGCCGACGATGATGGTCGAGTCTGCACGGATGAGGATGCACGATGGATGCAAATCTGTCCGTGGCCACGCGAATGAGGTAGCCGGCATGGCCCCACCCCTCATCACTTGGCCCTGGCGCACAGCACCATGCATCACGGCGCCGTATGGAAGGCCCATATGCATACACAGAAGGTAAACAAGAGAAAGTTTGATTAGAAAATAAGTAGAGTCTCCATGTATGCGCGTACAGGAAACGTATAATCGAGAGACAAAGAGGATTAGAAAATAATTAAGAAAGTGCTCATGGATTCATGATTGGGCGGTGCAGCACCTTTGGAGATGAAATCGGTCGGGCCGACGAGTTGTAGGCGGTCTCCAGCTGCAGATCGAGTCGGAGATTCGTCGAAGACACGGGGCCGAGTGCCGGCGTAGCGACACGGCAGTATGACACCGCAAGACGAGTTGTGACGCCGCGTAGCGGTGCCTCGGCGGCATCCTGAGTCCTCGGCCGCGGAGACATAGTCGGTTTGTTGGAGATAGATCGTGCAGGAGTCGCCGGATCGGCAAGTTCGTTGGCGAGTTCTGTGTGTCGACCTGGCGCCAGCTTACGCATCACCCGTCGATGCCGACGCCTATGAATTTGCTCATAGTAGATAGATCTATCATCGATCTAGCTGTTGATGCTACGCGATCTTCCCTACCTGGCGTGTCAACTGTCGGATTTATCATCCGGCAGTCCAGGGTACCCAAGTGGTTGATTTGTAGGCAAAGGGCAATCGCGGAGCTAGGTAACTCGAGGTAACACAAAAGACGCAAGGTTTATACAGGTTTGGGCTACCCGGAGGTATAATATCCTACGTCCTGTGCTCGGTGGTTTGAGATTGATCTGCTCGGCGAGGTTCCAGAGAACAACGACGAGTTTGTGGTTACAAGGTGGGGATGAATCGAATGTCCTCAGGGGGTCGCCCTAGGTCGCCTTATATAGGCCGACGACCTAGGGTATACAAGTTGGTTATCCCTGGTCGTATTTGGCTACAACTGGGAAACTAATCTGATCTCCGTGATCCTCAAACGAGATCCGAGTATCTCGCTGCGCGCCTTGCAAGCCAAGTTTTCATCAATCTTGTCCATCAAATCCGGAGATCCTCGTGGGTCGGCCTGGGTTGGCCCACATTGTTGTCAGACGTGGGTCCAGGCCGACTGTCACCCCTGTCGGTGATGGGCCCAGGGGTACCCATATCCCACATAGTTATAACCCACTTTAGTTAATAGAGAAGTATATCATGCCCATCGTCATCATCATTCCAACATCATCCAGGAGATAACCACTAATCAAAAAGGATCTGCTCTTGACCATGGGCATGGCTAATATATCAGTTTTACACTCTGTAGAGGTTGTACACTTTAACCACCGGTCATGATTCCCGTTTGCCAGGGTTAGCTAGACCCATTTCACACTTCCTTAGGTGTGTGGCTGGATTTCACTACGAGGCCTTTCAAAAGTCCCTCTAACTAGCTAGGGGCCGCTATGTTTTCAACATAGGCGCATGAACCAAACTCCCGAGATTGACTAAACACCCAGGGCGCAGCGTGAGTGGGTCAATGGCATCTTGGGCGCAACGTGAACAATGCCAACGGATCTCAGGGTGCAACATGAGGCCATCCCCGGGCAGTTCAGGCTCATACTCAAATCACGGTTCCCCACTTGCGTCTTTCAGTAACCACTATCTAGTTAGAGTTATGCATTTTACTTAGTCAAGACCAGAGCCCATTGATCCTGTGGTTGTACTATTTTCCTGGGTGGCCACTTTAAGAACCGGACCTTAAGGAGAAACGCTTAGAGCAAAGCACATAGCACATGCTCTAGCTCCCTATGCCATGTTGCTAAAAAGCAAGTTTTAACATATATCATTAATCATCATTAAATAAGTATCATCAGATCATTCGTCCAGCGAGCATAGGTTGCAAGCCTAGCAAGTGCTACCCAATGATGCATAACCCAGGTGTACAAGGAAAACGGGATACAAGAAACTAGGTATGTCTTTAATTAACCTAAACTCATGCATGAATGAATTATGAATATCAAAGGCTATTAGGTTGCAAGGAAATTTTCGTGTTATACTTGCCTTCCTTAAAGTACTATTGATCCTGTTCTTCAAAACCTCGCTCTACTTCAATGTCAAACAGTTCACCAACTAGCACCATCAACACCAGCACACAAGGTACATCTAATAAAGCAGTACACCAATCAGTACAACAGTTTTGAAAAGCGCACTACTAGAAAACACTAGCTACTACAAACTCTGGAGCGTAAGAAACGCTAAAGACAAAGCTACGGTTAGAAAGGGCACGACCATCGAAGCACTAGAGCCGTGAAATATGCAAAAGGCTATAGGGCAAAAGACTATAGGTTGCATTGATTTTAATTAAATAAATCATGTGTAGTGGATATTCATAGAAATAACCAAAGTTGGAATTATGCAATTTATTTTGGAATTTGAAAGCAAAGTAAAACCTAGTCAAGTTTTATTTATATATTTCATAGGAATTAATCAATTTACTATTTAATTTACAAATAAAGAACATGTGAGCAGCTAATCGAATTATAAAGTATGTCGTGTTGAACTAACAAATTTTATATAGAGGACAAATTTATGTCGACATTAATCACATTAACATTATTATAAGAGGCAGCGTATAACCCTAGTTAACTTTTAATTAAAGAACACGCGTTTAATAGTTATTAATCAAATTAATACTAAATTAATTTCCAAAAACAAGTATTATAGAAACTAACATCACTATCATGTAGTTTATGTTATTATGAAGCTAACACAACTTGAAAATGCCAGGGCTAGATCTAAACGTGGAATGTAGGGGCTAAACAAGGTTACAGGGACCTAAACACAATTAACTGTACACTTCAGGGGCTAGTTGGTAAGTTTGGCAAGGCACACTAAATAGTGCCCGCAAAAGCTAAAAAGGCCAGGGTTAGATCTGCAAAAAGGCTCGGATGGGATTTATGTGCAAAAGTGGGATTTCCTAGGGGGTTTCTGTAACTTTGCCAAGACTCATAGAATAAGCAAATAATTACATGTTGCTTTGGGGGCAGAACGCAAAACTACCCAGAAGAACGCATCTACAAAGAATTCTTCGTAACTTCTGCCGGCGGCGGCGACTCCCGGTGGCCGGCCATGCCGGGGCTATAGCGACAGCAGGGCGGCAGCGCTATTGTGCGGCTGTGTCGCACGAAGCACGCGCACGTAGGGGGGAGCAGGCGGCGGCGGCGGCGGCGGTGTTGGGCAGCTACCTCATAGGGAGAGACGCGAGAGCAGAGGGAGGCGCACGCACAGGCGGGGTAGCAGGGTCGCGGGCACAGGTGCCGGGTCCGCGGGGCTACAACGCGAGGCACAGAGGGGCGGGGTCGCAATGCTCATCGTGGACAGCAGATGCACCGAATGGCGGCGCTGCTGCGCACACAGGGAGGGCGGGGCTCGTGGGCGGCACTGCTGCGTCACGTGAGGATGAGCAGGGACATAGGGCGGCGGGACTCCGGCTCGCAGACTCGGGGTTCGGGGCGCACGCACCTGAGGGAGAGAGGGCAAACATGGCTATGTAGGTTGCTGCTCACCATGGTGATGAGGTCGACGAGGAGAGTGGTCGGAGTTGGAGAGGAGGCAGCTGGCCGATCTGCGTAGAGGACGTCACCGTGGTCCTCGTGGTGGTGGCCGATCTGCTGGGGATCACCAGATCCGACGGGAATGGCTCGCCGGAGTTGGTCGCCGGTGTGAACTCCGGTGAGTAATTCACGGAGTTTCAGGCGGCGGCTGAAGGAGGTGTTTGTAGATCTGGAACGAGGGCGGCGAGGGCTATTCGACGGTATATATAGGCCTAGGGTTCGGGTGCATTTTATTTTTCCTTATTTTTCTAATTTTGGGAATTAATTTCTTATTCAAAAACAATTACAGAAAATCCTGAAATTGCTTTTAAACATGAGAAAAATACTCAAAAGCTCTTAAAAATTAAGGAAAAATTGCTGGAGGCTTATTGGAACATGGCCAAGCTAATAAAAATATCTATGGCTCATGCTAAGCTTTGCGGTTCTCTCTAGCGCAACGTTTAAGCTAGGGGAAAGCGTGAAGAAATTCCTGGAAAAACTAGAAAAACTCTTGGAACACCGAGATAACTACTAGACCTGGTTAAAACAATTTTAGCACTCAAATACTATGCAGCTCGGCATGAATGCAACACTCGCAAACTATTATTATAACCTATATTCATTAAATTTATTTAGAAAACTAACTACTTATTTAGGAACAATTGCACACACTTCGGGGCGCACGCACCTGAGGGAGAGAGGGCAGACATGGTTGTGAGTTCACTGGGAACGTACCGATCACCACATCTGTTGAGTCCTGAGTAGCTTCCACGTTCATGTGGTTGACCTTCCCACGAGTGTAGTTTTGTTGGCCTCCATTCCTCGGTGCCTGCTGCTGATTTCCATTGCGGTGCTGTAGTTGGGAATTCTGTCCACCCATCTTCTTCTTAGGACAGTTATTTGCATAATGTCCTGGCTCACCACAATGAAAGCATACTCTCCCAGATTGAGCTATAGGTGTTTTATTAGCCTGTGTGAGAGGTGGAGCTTGGATTCTCATCTGGGGATTTTGAGGCTTGAACTGCTGCTGTTGTTGTTGATACTGGGGACGCTGCTGCTGTTGTTGATACTGGGGACGCTGCTGCTGGTTCTGGAAGCGCTGTTGGTATTGGGGATGACCCATTTGTTGCGAAGAGCCTTGGAAGGGAGATTGATTCCCCATTGGTTGATTATAGCGAGGACGTGAGTTGCTTCCAGACTGTTGGCCCATGAACTTCCTCTTCTTTTCTTCCATTTCCTTGCGCTTATGTTCAAGCATTAGAGCCTTGTCTACCAGCTCTTGGAAGTTCCCGAATGTATGGGACATAAGCTGATATTGAATGCCATCATTTAGCCCAATTAAAAACAGCCGCTGTTTCTTTTTATCAGTGGCCACTTCTTCTGGAGCATATCTTGATAATTCGATAAACTTGTCACGGTATGCCGTGACAGTCATGGCTTCTTGCTTTAATGTCTGAAACTCTTGGCGCTTGAGAATCATCAGACCTTCTGGCACGTGATGGTTACGGAAGCTTTCACTGAATTCCAGCCAGGTGATCTGATTCGGATTGGGGTGAGCATATTGGTATGCATCCCACCAATCAAGAGCTGCCCCTTGAAGCTGTCCAGAACCATAGAGAACTTTTTCTCTATCATCGCATTGGGCTATATCCAGCTGCCTGCCCACTGCTTTTAGCCAATCCACCGCTTGAAGTGGGTTGCTTGCATGAGAGAAGGTAGGTGGACGACCCTTCAAGAATTCTCCACGCTTGTCCCTTGGTGGAGCAGGATGTGGTTGATGAGGAGGTTGGTTCTGCTGGTTTTGTTGCATCATTGTCATAGTTTGAGCCAACTGTTGCATGATCTGATTCTGCTGGGCCAGGAGTTGCTCCACAGTGGGTTGGTTACCTCTTCTGCCACTGGCCATCTGCTGAAGACATTAGTATTACTGTTATTCAACCATCCAAGATAACAAAAATCTGATTCTTGTCAAAGGTATAGAAATGATAGATGTGCAGAACAAAAACCCACCCAACTATTTACACACTTTAACTTAAACCTATAACTAGATGCTTGTGAGTATAGAACCCACATTCATCACAATCATTACAAAAAGCCAACTCATGCATTAATCATAATGACAATTTATTCAAACATCCAAGAGCACTTGTTCAAACATGACAAACTTATTACAAACTCAGAACGCATCTAATGTCGTTTTATTACATCATAAAAGGGAAAACATCTAAAGGTCCTCGTCGATGGTGGTGCGGGAGCTGGGAGATCCGTAGCGTGCCCTCTTGCGCGGGGGAGACTCAGCCACAAACTCTGGTGCAGGCTCTGCTGGCTCTCCCTGCTGCTGCCTCAGCTCAGCCACCTGGGCCCTGGACTGTGCAAGGTCCTCACGAAGCTCGGCGATCTCATCCAGAGCAGCATCCAACTCTGTGTTGAGGTTAGCTGCCAATTCCACTGTGGCCACTAACCTCGAACTGGTCTCAAAGTCCGTGGATGCAATCCGGCAAGCAGTCTGTCCACTGGCGCAGCGAGGGTAGAACTTCTCTGGAGCGAAGCGGATCTGCGTGTAGTGGTGGTCGCGGTAGACGTACAGAGCGCGACGTGCAGCATCCTCCATAGCTGCCTCCATGGAGCTCCTGTCAGAAATAGAGCGGTGGATGGATCCTACACGAGCTCCCATCTCGCCCTGAGTACTCCTCAAGATCTGCACTGAAGCCTTCCAGAAGGTCTTGTGCTCAGGGTGAGTCCACCGCTCAGTGCGGTACTCCACTGCCACGTCATCCGCTCCATAGCGGTCAGTCAGCAGCTCGTCTAGCTTCTTGCGGAAGAAGCCATTCACATTTATAGCATCAAAGTCTGTGACGGTCCATCCTGCGCTGTCCTCCACCTCCAGTAAAGGATCCGCAGCAAAGTCATCAAACAGATCCTCATCATCTCCACCATTGCCATGGTTGCCATGGCCATCGTCACCTCCTGCTGCTCCTCCAGCTGCCTGACCCTGCTGCTCAGGCACCTCCTCGGCCTCCACAGCATCGTCCTCAGAGTGCTCTTGCTCCACAGGCTCAATCTCCACAGGCTCTACCTCCTCCGGCTCCGCCGGTGCTGGCTCCACAGGTACTGGCTCCACCGGTGCTGGCTCCACAGGTACTGGCTCCTGCTGGGGCTCCGGTGCTGGATGCGCTGCCTGGACAGGTGGGCCAGCGGTGCTCTTGCGGGCAGTCTTCCTAGTGCGAGCCATCTATAAAAAGAAAACAAAGGAAAGAGTCAAATTTTTGCAACAGATAAAGATAGAAGTGTAAGCAAAGATTTTTAATAAATTAATGACAAGGAAAAACAAGAATAGATTAAATAAACAAAATGAGGTGTGTATAATCAATAAATAAAATAAGCAAGGTTAAATCAAAATGAAATAAAACAAGGAGTTTAAAGCACAAACTCTAAACGACCATTCTACTCTAGGCTGCGCATCCTACAGTCAGCACTGCTTTGATACCACTCTGTCACACCCGGATTTACGAAGGAAATCCGAATGCTACTATATGTGTACCCAGGAAGTCTTTACACACATATAGCTCCAGAAATGATTATCAAAAGAGAAAGAACAGTGCTCGATAACATAAACAGGAATAAAGTCATTACATCACAGGTATTACATTATTATCGGTTTATCAAAGTAGCGGAAGAGTAAGCATCTAAATCCACTGAGCCTCCACAGGGACTCTGACTGGGGACTGCACTGCCTAGAACTCCGGGAACTCCTCAGGGAAGCAAAAGCATCCATAGGCGGCTCATCTGAGTACCCATCCGGGATTTTGTTGATATGAAGCAAGTGTAAGTAAACCATCTTACTTAGCAAGCATAACATGATTTAAATGAGGCTCAAAAGGGTATGCAAGGTTTGAACTGCGGTTAGCATTTTTAGTTGATTACTTTTAGAATTAACCTGAATTACTACAGTTATATAACAACCCCAGTTGAAACCCACATTATGAAACATGTGAAGTATAATTAACGAACAACATCATGTTTAACCATTTAACCAGAAAACAAGGAACCGCTCGAAAAGGATCCAGGCCGCTCTTGACCGTGAGCACGGCTGATATATCAGATCATAACACTCTGCAGAGGTTGTACAACTTTACCCACAAGTCGCGATTCCCCTTTGTCATAGACAAGTGTACCTCCAAAAACAGGTACGGGGTTTCACTACGAGACCTTTCAAAAGACACCCTAGCAGCTAGTGGCAGTGTGAACCTCTTCTACTCCCACCAAAAGTAAATATCAGCCCATCCGAGACAAGTGAGGGACCCAAAGGCCCTCCCTGCTCCCACCAAAATAAATGTCAGCCCATCCGAGACAGACCGAGGCCACCGCTTCTGGCCCTCTCCTCCGAGTCAAGCCAGATAGCCACTTAGACAAGCTAGAGCCGTACAATTTACTTAGTCAAGACCAGAACCATTTGATTCTTGTGGTTGTACGGTTTTCCTGGGTGGCCGCTTTAAGAATCGGAACCTTAAAGAGAGACACTAGAGCAATCCAAACACATGCTCAAGCTCCCTAAACCAAGTTGCTAAAAAGCATATTTTAATAAGGTTCCAAGTATAACATTAATCAATATTAACATTTAACAATGATCGTTAGCGTTTGCAAGCATAGCATAACTTAACAAAACTACCCATATGCATAACCCAGGGTGATCAAGGAATATAGGATTTATAAATCTAGTCATTCTAAAGGTTTAACAAATTTAGACACATGCATGAATGAATAACATGATTAGTAGGTGAATAGGTATCAAGGATAAACCATGTTACACTTGCCTTCCTCAAAGTATTGCTGCTGATCCGGGTCTTCAAAGTCTTGATCAAAACCGGCCTCGAACTGCTCGCTCTCTAAACAAGCATTCCATCACCATACAAACATCCACACATGCCATTACATGCAAACAAATATAATTCTATTAGAACAGTACACCATACAGCATAAACAGAAGCAAAAAGGATAGAAAACTAATCTACGCATTTCTACGATCACAACAACGCGAAAACCACTCTAATCGGATTTACGGTGATTAAACTACACTAAAAACAAGATCGAGGACTAATCTGCGATGAACCGAGGACCTAAACATGATTATCTATAGACTGCAGGGGGTAGCAGGGAGTTTTTGCAACACAGGGAAAAGGACGGCGGGTTGTTTTGCTGGTTTTGCAGGGACTCTTTAGGATAAACGCGAAGGGGTATTCTATGTTATGATCTGGACCGTTGATGATTGGATGGAGGGCTCTGGGTCTTCTGCTCATCTGTACAGAGGGGAAAAATACTGTGCCGTCATCTTCTCCACGGGAGAACAGTGCCCAGAACAGAGGGCGGCGGCGGTCAGGCAGAAGCTCGCTGGAGCAGGGGCCCCCGGAGCTATGGTGCATGGATTTCAGAGATGAGCGGCAAAACGGAACCGGGACGGCGACGCGAACTCATTCCCTGTGTCAAAGCCGTCAATTGCAGACCAGAGTTGATGGGCGAGGGCGAGGGGCGGCCGGACCTGTACGAGCTCAGGGACGTCGGAGTTGCAGTCACTGTCCCGCGGTTCTGGGCGCCAGGGATGGCTTCGGAAGTTCCTGTGCACAAGGTAAAGGTAGGACAGGGGTTCAAAAGGGGCTTGGAGAACGGATTACAGAGAGACAAAAGCGGCAACAACCATTACCGTGGCGAGCTTCAGTATCCAGAAATCCGACGAAAGGTACTGTCCTTGGGGAAAATTGGGGAGCAATGGAGGTAAAGGAGATTGGGGGAGAACCTTGCCCAAGTTTTATAGGGGGGAAAGAGGGCCTGGCCGGCCGGAATTGAAGGGAAGGGCGACGGGGAGTTTCTTCTGCCATGGTTTGAATGCCCCTGAGTTGAAATTGAAGTGAAGGGGTTTCGGTGTTCAGTGGACAGGGAAGAGGAAGAGGCAGGGTAGCTTGAGCGATTGAGGTTCCCTGATGGAGGATTGGGCGATGGAACATGGGGCAGCGGTCTTCCGTTCTGGTGGCGCAGAGAGGGAGGCGAAGGGGATGGGGCGACGATGTCCTGTGTTCGTGCGTGAGGGAAAGAAAGGGCTGGCAGTTCCTGCTCCTTGCGTTCGTGAAAAGAGAAGGGGGGGGGCGACGGAAAAGAAAAAGAAAAGGGCGACGGTTTCAGAAGTGAAGGAGGGGCGACGGCCTTCTGCTTACGCACGGGGAAGTTCGACGGTTCTTTTCCTGCGATGTAGAGAAAGACGAAGAGGGGCGTCGGGTGTTGGCGCAGGTGCGATGGAGGGGAAAGGGGTGCGTGTGTGCAGGCCTGGTTTGGGCCGGGATTTGCTGGGCCAGGATGCTTGTACATCGGGAGAAAGGCTGGGAGAAGAAAAACAGAAGGGCCGGCTGGGTTGGTTCAGGAAAAAGGAAAGAAGAGAATTAGGGGGAGGGGCTGGATTTGGTTTGGGCCACGGGTAAAAAGAAAGGAGGCCGGGCTTGGATTCGGATCGGACTTTGGGTTCTGGGTTTAAGAAACAAGGGCTAAGCACAAACAACACACTCATCCAATA